>CP141155.1:47865936-48455936 GCA_035233585.1 Antiaris toxicaria
CCCGAATGGCTGAGTGTGTGGGCACTCTGAACCTCGATCGGTATGCTAGCACTGCTAGTCTTCTTCCGACCACCCAGATCTCTAAAGAACTTTATTGTCACGATGAGCTGTGCAACAATAAGCCTGCTCACCTGAGAGTCTGTGGTCTAAGAGAACTGGAGTGGCAGGACCTCTATTTATAGACCTGCATGAGGTGATTCTCTGAATTCAAATTGGAGTAGGAAAAGATTTTCTCCCTTATCCAAACCAAAAAATCCGAATTTTCCAAGGGAGAATCTCCACAATTAAATTCGGTTTTCCTAGGATAAATCCAATCCAAATCTAAACAAGATTTTAACTAGAATTTTATCTCCCTTTTTCAACCAAAAAATCCGAAATCTTTAGGAGAAAATCTTCTCCAAATTTTCGGCCACTTTTAGGATAAGGAAGAATCAAAATTCCACTAGGATTTTTCAAGCTAAATCTCATCTCAACCTTATCCAAAAATAACTGAATTTCCTAGGATTAAGGCTCCAAAATTTCGGCCACTTTTAGGGAGTAGAGAGAATCCAAATTCAACTAGGATTGAAGCTTGAATTTACCCTTGAATCTCATCCACAAAATCCGAAATTTTCATGAGGATTATCCTCAAAAATTTCGTCCCTTATTTGTTGGGATTTGGATTCAAAATTCAAGTAGGATTCTAACAAGATTATCCTCTCCAAATCCAACTCAAATTCGAATTTCAAACCTTGTGGATTTTCCACAACAAATTCGAATCCTACTTGGACTGTGATTCAAAATTTGAATTTCAAATTTCAAATTCAAATTTCAAATTCAAATTTCAAATTTCAAATTTCAAATTTCAAATTTAAATTTCAAATTCAAATTTCAAATTCGAATTTCAAATTCAAATTTCAAATTCAAATTTCAAATTCAAAATTCAAATTTCAAATTTCAAAATTCAAAATTCAAATTTCAAATTTCAAAATTCAAATTTCAAATTCCACAAAACAGTTGTATTTCATATTCTTGTTCTCATGGATAATTTTCTACAACTCCAATCCAATCTCAAATAAAATCATGGCAACTTTATTTGGAGTTCGAATAATTGTGTACTCTATTATCCAAAACAAAATCTGAATCCAACCGGAGAGAATCTTGTCTACCATCCTAATCCTGTGTCATCACCATCCATGCTTAATAAACTAGCCAATAGCATACACAAATCAATTTGCCAAACGTTAAGGAATTATGTGGAGCTAGTAGAGGGACTGATTGGACATATATAATCGGGCTCCCGTGATTCCATATGATCATCATTCTAGACCGAACAACTCAATCATATGATCACTAATTTCAGAGTCACACCACTATAAACCTGAAACTGAACTCCCAATTATATACCGTATTACGTAAGCCTGTGACGAGCTACCATCCAATGACCTTGTCATATATGCAAAACCCTCATATGATATCCATGATCAGCCTTAGGTCAAAGTCCGTTTAATCCTACTGATCAGGCTATCTTAAAGTTCCATTATACTACCGAATCAAGAAAATGATTATTCACCATATGTGAATAAGAAGTCATCCGCCCAGCAGACGACCCAAGGCCTTGTCCATTTTCACATTCAGTATAATGCCTTTAAGAGGATACCTTTAACTCCTCAGAGCTATGATTCCGATATCTGCAAACAAACCCTTCATCGTATACAAGTCATGCACCCAACGAACCGGTCTATAAGCTTACTACCTCTGAGACGCTTTAGCCATTGGAACATCAAAGTACACAAGTCATATACATGAAGTAGTTCATTTACTCAGGATTAAGGTTATTGTACAATGAACGTCAAAAGCAGATTGATCCACTCATAGCGGACTACGTAGATCAATCACGCTTTAGTCCCGGTCTAATATGTCACCTCCAAGCAACATATCCATGTCTCTACTTGGGAGTCCAGCTCCAGACAGTCAAGACAGACCGTCCCCTCCAAGGCTTTAGACAACATAATAGTCTTAACATGAGTTAGATGCTCGGTCTAACCCCATAGACTACAGACCATAGTTTAGACTGCTAACTTTAGAACATTGTCTTCTTGCATACAAAAATCCATTGCATGCAATGTTCTAACAGTTTTAACACAAGCAGTCAGTGAGCCATATTTGCTTACATTTACTTTAACATGTAAATAAGAAGAGGACAGATAGCAATGTAATGAATAACCTCTAAGTATAATTTTATTATCCAGTTCAAAATGAATACATCAAAATGTCTCTAATACTTAGGGCATTTCCTAACATTAAAGTCATTCATGTGACTTTCCTCTAAGAATGTCGCATGGGTTGAGACAATGACTTTTTGTTCCTTCGAGTTATAGAATAGACCACCTTTAGTTACCTTTGGATACCCTACAAACATGCACAATTCTGATCTTGATTCCAACTTCTTCGCATCCCCATCCAGTACATGTGTCGGGCAGCCCCATATTCTCATATGTCTAAGGGAGGGCTTCTGCCACGCCACAATTCATACGGAGTTCTGGGAATTGATTTGCTTGGAACCTGGTTCAGAATATAGCATGTCGTTTGTAAAGCATATCCCCAAAATGATAACGGCAGCGTTGAATAACTCATCATGGACCGTACAATATCCAACAAGGTCCTATTTCTCCTTTCGGCTGCACCATTCTGTTGTGGAGTACCAGGTGCAGTCAATTCGGATAATATCCCATTCTCTATAAGATGTCCTAGAAATTCATCGGAGAGGTATTCGCCACCTCGATCAGATCGAAGTGTCTTTATGGATTTATCCAATTGCTTTTCCACTTCCGCACGATACTCTTTGAACTTATCAAAGGTTTTGCTCTTGCGGTGCATCAGATATACATATCCATACCTCGAGTAATCATCTATAAAGGAGACATAATACTCGAACCCTCCTCGTGCTGTGACATTCAAGGGACTACATACGTCAGTGTGCACAATTTCTAAGAGCTCCTGAGCCCTTGTACCCTTAGCACCAAAAGACCTCTGAGTCATTTTACCCTCTAGACAAGACTCACATTGAGGAAGACGTACCTCCTCCAGAGATTCCAGAGGACTGTCTTTCAACAATCTTTGAATCCTATCCTGATTAATATGACCAAGTCTTAAATGCCAAAGATACACCTTGTCAGAGTGAGAAACTTTCAACCTTTTAGAGTTATCTATTAATTCAGTGTCAAGCAGTGAGTACATCTTTGGTTTGATCAAATATAGGTTTTCATCCATCCATCCAGAACAGATAAAAGACTTATTTCTACAAATATCAACTCTTTTACTAAAAGAAATTGAATAAGAATCCTTTATTAAACAAGCTACCGATATAAGGTTCCTCCTAAAATTAGGAACATAAAAACAGTCTTTCAATAAAATAAACCTAAATTGATCAAAGTAAAGGTAAATATCTCCCACTGCCTCAGCCACCACCAAGCTGCCGTCTCCAATTCGCAACGAGAGGCTCCTATCATGTAGACTTCTCGTTTCCACGAACCCCTGCATAGAAACACATACATGATTAGTGGCGCCCGAATCAATGACCCAAGTGTCTTTTGATTCTTCCACCAAACACGCTTCTAAGTAGTGAAGTTCCTTACCTTCCTTGCCCTTGGTGACTAGGATTTCCCGGCAAGCCTTCTTAAAGTGACCTACCTTCCCACAACGAAAGCATTTGGATTTTTTAGGGTCCCTGGGCTTCTTGTTCTTCTTCTTCTTCTTCCCATCCGAGACAGGAAGATTAGAAGAACTGGAAACTGCTCGCTTCTGATTTGGTCTCTTCCTCTTCCGTGAGGGTTTGGAAGATTCTGCCAAATTGGCCTCTCCTTTGAGTCGGACCGCATCCCCATCCTTGATCATCCGCTCATAAGCTTGGAGTTGCTTCATAAGCTTGGTTAGTCCTAACTCCCTTGTTGCCAGATTGTATGTGGCCTTAAACCCCACAAAATCTTTAGACAAAGTTTTGAACACCATCTCGATCTGGGTGTTGTAGTCCAACTCAGCACCGTTCTCAGCAGCCTCAGCGAAGAATCCCATTAGAGTGATCATATGGTCCTTCACCGGAGTACCCGCCTTTTGCTTAGAGTTTATAATGCTAGTGATAGCGGACTGTCGAGCCAATTTTTCTTGGCCTCCGAACATGTCCTCCAGATTTTCAATGATCTCCCCAGCAACTTGATAAGTCTCATGCTGCTTTTGTAAAGCACTCGTCATGCTAGTAAGTATGTAGCCTCGAGCTATATCATTGGATTCTCTCCAACGAGTATAGGCAACCGGGACCTCCTCAAGCGGTGTGTCAGGTTTTGGTCCTAGTGGGCATGGTTCGTCCAGTACGAACTTATGTCTCTCGCAGCTGAGAACTATCAACAGATTTCTTTTCCAATCCTTATAATTATCGCCATTCAGTTTATTCTCAATAAGTATTGAAATGAGGGGTGTCGGTGACATTTTGAACTGAAATAAAATTATACTAGACATCATTACAAAGCCCAAGCAAATATACAGATAATTTAGCAAATAAAACATACAAGTATGTTCCTACATGAAACTTGAAAAACATGTAGCATTGCAATGGTAATTCTCAGCACCTATTGCCCCAAGCCATCGAGGGGTGGTCATGAAAACAAATAGTCGGAACATAGACCCCGTCCAATTAATATATGTTGCCTTAAATCCTCCAAGGTTAAGACATATATTAATAACCGCTTATTTGGCCACTAGTTTAGTTAACAGAGCTTCTAGCTAAGGTTAATAACTAAACGAGTCTTGAGTGCATAACCATTGTTTACGTAGCCCGATCCACATCCTACCAAGCCACCGAGGGGTGGTCATGAATAGGATCATACCCGAACACGTTTTCCACGTAGGAGATCCAATCTAGTATACCGGCGGTGGTCAACACCTACCGAGGGGTGTGGTCAGGGTAGAACTGACGCGAGGCGTTACCATGCTTTCACGTATGGATCAACAATGGAGGCCGTGGGTTTTGTTTGAAACCCTCTCCCACTCAATATTTTGAAAAACATGCAAGTTTTGATAAATTATGTATGATCAATATAGTATGAGCGGCACTCACCTATCCTATATGACATGTTATCAAATATGCATATAAAACATCCATCAATACATATTTATATATCTATGACATATCACAGAAAAAATAATAATTGACAGAATAACCAAGCCAAGGTTCCATCCTAGAACAAAGAAAATAAAGATTACAAAATTTCATCCAAAGCATTCTTTGGGTCTTGAATTTTGTTATGTCTTCTTGTATCCATCTTTATGTAGCCTCTCCATTTATTTCTCATTCCAAGAATCATTTAAAATTTAAATCTCCAAAAAATTTAAATTTCAAATTCAAATTCCGAATTCGAATTTCAAATTTAAATTTCAAATTCAAATTTTAAACAATTTTAAACATCATGTGTAATAATATGTAATTTCAAAAATTTCAAATTTTTAATTACATATTTTTAAACATGATTAAAAATTAAATCGCAACTTTAAAAATAAAAAATTTTCGATTTTTGAATCGTCGCACCACCGCCCCCGGAGGTGGCAGCTGCCGTCGCCAACCACCTACCCCGGGGGGGGCTGGTAGCCCACGGCTACCCACGTGCAGCCCTAGGCTGCACGCCCAGGCTGGGCACAGCAGCCGGCAGGCTACAGGCAGCGCCTGCAGCCATAGGCTGCACGCCCAGGCTGCGGCCAGCCTTGAGGAGGCCACAGCCACCCTCGGCTGCAGGCCAAGCCTGCAGCCGTGGGTGGTTATGGCCTGCACAGGGGCTGCCGCAGCCCATCCTGCCTGAGGGCAGAGGCTGCAGCCCCACCAAGCCCCGATGGCCTATCCCAAGGGGTCGTGTCTTGATTTTCGTGCATATTCCAATTTACCTATTAGGATCTCCAAAAATTAATTTGAATCCTAATTAAATTGAAATTTTCCACACAATCAAAATTTCAACTTTTAATTTAAATTTAACTTTTGGGAAAAATAAATTACGGTCTTCAACCTTCAATCTCCTCCAAGAATAATTACATAAAATTTCCTAAACCGTTTTCGGTGTACAAAATTCTAACCATAATAATTCTAAGAGACAAAAATTAAAATCGATGGGAAAATTACAGTGTTAATAAACTGCCCCCATGGTTACATAAAAATTCCTAGATACAATTTTTCTAAATTCTAAGGAACCATAATTGACATAAACAAGAACGCTTATAATAATTCAGAAAATTAAAATAACCACATACTTTATACATAATCTATGATAACAACATAAAGGAATCCTAGAATGTCACTCTCTAAATATCAAATCCATACATAAATAAAAAGACTAAGTAATTGTCTAATTTATGTACATGGCATAGTCATGAGATGGCTCTGATACCAATTGTAGGATAATAAATCGGTAAAAACGTATCAGAGTGGCGCAGCGGAACAATAAAAATTTTAGATCGTTAAATATCTCATGATGCCATATACAATAAACCAACAACAATTAAAACTCATACCTCAAGAACGCCAATCTGTAGGAGGAGAATGACCGGAGGGCTTCAACCAACTAGCCTTCTCTACTATTCTCTAATTCCCGAATGGCTGAGCGTGTGGGCACTCTGAACCTCGATCGGTATGCTAGCACTGCTAGGCTTCTTCCGACCACCCAGATCTCTAAAGAACTTATTGTCACGGTGGGCTGTGCAACAATAAGCCTGCTCACCTGAGAGTCTGTGGTCTTAGAGAACTGGAGTGGCAGGACTTCTATTTATAGACCTGCATGAGGTGATTCTCTGAATTCAAATTGGATTAGGAGAAGATATTCTCCCTTATCCACAGGAACAAAATCTGAATTTTCCAAGGGAAAATCCCAACAACAAAATTCAACCACTTTAGGATAAATCCAATCTAAATCTAAACAAGATTTTAACTAGAATTTTATCTCCCTTTTTCAACTAAAAAATCCGAAAATTCTAAAGAGAAAATCTCCACAAAAACTCGGCCACTTTTGGATAAAGAAGAATCAAAATTCCACTAGGATTTTCAAGCTTGAATCTTATCTCATCCTTATGCAAAATAACTGAAAATCTCCTAGGAAATTCACTCCAAAAATTAGGCCATTATCTGGGAGGAGAGAATCCAAATTCAACTGGGATTGAAACTTGAATTTTTCCTTGAACCTTATCCACAAAAATCTGAAAATCCATTGAGGATAATCCTCAAAATTTTTGTCCATCATTAGTTAGGATTTGGATTCAAAATTCAAGTAGGATTCTAACAAGATTATCCTTTCCATATCCAACTCAAATTTAAATTTCATTCCTTGTGGATTTACCACAACAAATTTGAATCCCACTTGGACTGTGATTCAAAATTTGAATTTCAAATTTCAAATTCGAATTTCAAATTTCAAATTCGAATTTCAAATTCAAATTTCAAATTTCAAATTTCAAATTTAAATTTCAAATTCAAATTTCAAATTCGAATTTCAAAATTCAAATTTCAAAATTCAAAATTCAAAATTCAAAATTAAATTTCAAAATCCACAAAACAGTTGTGTTTCAAATTCTTGTTCTCATGGATAATTTTCTACAACTCCAATCCAATCTCAAATAAAATCATGGCAACTTTATTTAAAGTTCAAATAATTGTGTACTCTATTATCCAAAACAAAATCTGAATCCAACCGGAGAGAATCTTGTCTACCATCCTAATCCTATGTCAACACCATCCATGCATAATAAACTAGCCAAGAGCATACACAAATCAATTTGTCAAACGTTAAGGAATTATGTAGAGCTAGTAGAGGGACTGATTGGACATATATAATTGGGCTCTCACAAATCCATATGATCATCATTCTTTATCGAACAACTCAATCATATGATCACTAATTTCAGAGTCACACCACTATAAACCTGAAACTGAACTCCCAATTATATACCGTATTACGTAAGCCTGTAAAAAGCTATCGTCCAATGACCTTGTCATGTATGCAGAACCCTCATATGATATCCATGATCAGCCTTAGGCCAATGTTTGTTTAATCCTATTGATCAAGCTGTTTTAAAGTTCCATTATACTACCGAATAAAGAAAATGATTATTCACCATATGTGAATAAGAAGTCATCTGCCCAGCAAACTACCCAAGGCCTTGTCCATTTTCACATTCAGTATAATGCCTTTAAGAGGATACCCTTAACTCCTCATTAGAGCTATGATTCCGATATCTGTAAACGAACCCTTCATCGTATACAAGTCATGCACCTAACGAACTAGTCTATAAGCTTACTACCTCTGAGACGCTTTAGCCATTGGAACACCAAAGTACACAAGTCATATACATGAAGCTGTCCTTTTACTCAGGATTAAGGTTACTGCACAATGAACGTCAAAAGCAGATCGATCCACTCAAAGCGGACTTCGTAGATCAATCACGCTTTAGTCCCGGTCTAATATGTCACCACCAAGCAACGTATCTATGTCTTTACTTGGGAGTCCAGCTCCAGACAGTCAAGACAAATGTCCCCTCTAAGGCTTTAGACAACATAATAGTCTTAACATGAGTTAGATGCTCGGTCTAACCCCATAGACTACAGACCATAGTTTAGACCGCTAACTTTAGAACATTATCTTCTCGCATACAAAAATCCATTGCATGCAACGTTCTAACAGTTTAACACAAGTAGTCAGGGAGCTATATTTGCTTACATTTACTTTAACATATAAATAAAACGAGGACAGTGGGAATGTAATGAATAACCTCTATATATAATTTTATTATCCAGTTCAAAAAAATACATCAAAATGTCTCTAATGCTTAGGGCATTTCCTAACATATTTTTGCAATATAAGTGAAAATAGATTTTAAACATCATATAATTTCAACACTTCATCATTTTAACATATCAACATTAACATACATATATATATCAACTTTAAGAGAAAAAGGCCTTTCAACAAAGTCGTACATGTAATATACAGATATATACATTCATACATCTTTATATGTTTTATATTTTAATCCCCTAGTTGATCCGGGACTATAGGAAATTCTTCCGGATCTTCCTCTTCTTCATCCGAACCATTTCCTATCCCGGATGGTGTTCTCAATAGGGGACTTGTCTCATCTTGTCGTGTAGATGGGTGAGCCTCGTGGTCATTAGCCATAGGTCGTGCTCCATAAAGATGATCTAACATTGCCTCTTGTAATGCTCGTTCACGCCTATTGTGCACCATGCGCTCCAACAATAGCTCTTCCTCAACTTTAGCTACTGTGACTATAAACTCCCATAGAGTAAGAGGATATAACGGAGTTACCCTCTATCATAGATTTATCGTAAGCCCCCTCCAAAATATGTCACAAAAACCCTCATTAGTGAGGTTGGATAGGGGACATCTACTCATAATGTTCTCCTCGAATCTTACTACATAAGTAAAGATTGTATCACTAAGTAGCATCTGTAGTCTCTCTATACAGAGAACAAACTCTTTAATATCCGTATATTTGGGTAAGCCAGGTGGTGGCCTTGCTACCCTGCTCTCCAGGAGGGTCTAGAACTGGTGCAGGGCTCTTAGGCAAAAACTGTTGTATCATAATATGCCTAAACTCAGCCCAGTCAAGCCCTAACAGCATGTGCTGGTCGTAATATTCCCAGAACATCTGTGCATCTCCATGAAATGTGCCGATTGCCTACATGATCCAACAGTCCTCGTCAATGTCACATTAGTGCATGATCATCTCAACATTGTGCAGCCAATTTCTAGTAGCAATCCCCTGTTGCCCTCCCTCAAAAGTGGGTGGATGACTACCACGAAAAGTGTGCACAACACGTGCTGAAACTCTTGCTCCTATATGTGGACACCCCCCTATTACTAGGATATCGATCTCCACTGGTGGGTGAGGTACTGGTTAAGGAGGTGGCGCTCGAATCGGTGACAATACCCTAGCCCGTGGCACTGGTGGCTTAGGCGTCGGGGTCTACGTACTGGTGGCTGTGACATAGACGGCCTAATGACAGACCTCGTCCATACCCTGATCGGTCCTCTCGATCTATATGGTTGAGGTTGCACATATAGTGGTCTAGTCATCGTATATCCTACAAAATTTTTACCGTCTTGTAAACAAATAGATAACTATCTTAAAGAAAGACTAACTTACTTAGATTGATGAGCAGGCTGTGCTTTGTGCTAGTAGGGATATGGTCAACTACTTTGATACCAACCTATGACGCCCTCAACTTTGGCCACGTGAAACTATTACAGTCAAACTCTGTAGTCGATTGAAAAAGCCCGTAAGCCTCACTGGGTCACCAAAAATTTTGTTTCATTTTTCAAACCTTTATATTCTCGAGCCCTTTTTTTTTTTAAACCTTAAAATGCTTTTCTCGTATAAAATCCATATAAGGATTCCAAACTATACTTTAGTCATCCTTTATAATATAGCATAATTTACATAATTACATTTTCTCAACTGCATATCACATATATATTTTCTTTAAATCTCTTCTTCTAAAGCTCAGCATAATACTGGTAGCAGGACCATATTCATAGTGGAATTCCCTATCCCATTGGCACTGCATATCCTACTGTCATCCAAAGTGTCTATTGCTAGACTAGTTTCTTACCTGCAACATCAATATACTAATGAGCTAATAGGCTGAGTAAGTTCAAACATGCATACTAGGAGCCATGTAGACTCAAAAATATGAATAATAACATTTCCATGAATAGTACTATTCATATATGAATAGTAACTTTAACTTTGATCAGTGAA
This sequence comes from Antiaris toxicaria, assembly GCA_035233585.1. Lineage (NCBI taxonomy): Eukaryota > Viridiplantae > Streptophyta > Magnoliopsida > Rosales > Moraceae > Antiaris > Antiaris toxicaria. Next base: position 47,876,728 of record CP141155.1, read on the forward strand.
TAGTAACTTTGACTTTAACTTTGACTTTGACAAGGTACTATTCATGTCAACTTTGACTGAGTACACTATACGTAAAGTTAGTGCCTATTATGCTCGATTATGCTCTCTTAAGGCTTTCATTCAATTTTTGGTTATTATCTTCTTTATTGTTGGTTTTGGGCCCGTAGTGGCCATACTGATGGTGCACGCTGCTATAAAGGACCTGGGGAGCAACCTTCTAGCCAATTCTTCACAATCTATTAAGCCCTTGGCTTATTTACGTAGGATCGGAAAATATCTCCATCTATCTCTGGAGGCTGGTACGCCAAAAGTGATTTTATTACCATCTTTCTTATAGTTCCAACCGAATAGCGTTCATCGCCCTATGGTTAGGAACCCTTAATGCCCGTAGGTCTTTTCACATTCTTTCATTTATGTGTGTCTTAATTTAATTACACTCTTTTCATAGTGTACTGTGAGTATACCTCTCAGATTCATCAGTTCATTAGGTAAGTTAGTTTAATTATACCCTAATGCCTATAGGACTTTTCATTTGACGTACTTACATATACAGTATTTCATATTGCAGACAATTAAATGTCTGAACTTATAATGCATCATACATAGACATAACAGTCATTCACGTTGCACATAATGTAATTTTTGAACTTACCAGTATTCAGCTAATGTTGTCTTCCCAATATCCACAGACGTTCTCTCGTCCCATCTAGATTGGGTTCCTACAGACAAAATATTGTCTGTTAATTTCCATCATCATTTATCACTTTGAATGTATTCATTTGTTCTTATCATCACCATACTTTTCATCTCTCTATATGATATACGGCCGATTACACGGTCGTGTCTGTAGCCGTTGTGATAGCCCAGAACTCTGAGTGGCCCAGACCATCATTCAAAACCACTATTGATACTTAACTTTCTTAAAATTTATTGCTTAAACTTACTTGTTATGATACTATAATTTTAAGGATTTTTTTTGAATGCGTATGTTTTTAATATTCACATACATATATGTATATACTTTACAGATACAATAAGGTCTGAATAAAACTGTGGTTTAAACATACATACATACTCATAAATTTACTAAACTATTTACTAGTTAATATACGTTTGGTTTTAAAATAAAATGACTATTAAATACTGAGCGGAATTCAACACTGGTAGTGATATCCACAACCTCACCCTCACATCTGCCTCTACCGCCATCACGTCCACTGGATTCACGGCCATAGGTCGCTTACCTAAAGCATGAACACACACACTATGAGCTTTACGCTCAATAAGTAGAATGTTCTATCCATAAAACATGTTCAAAACATAACTCACACTTAAAACATTTAAGCATGTCATGTACACACAACATGTATCATGCACTGAAACATTTCACATACTAGATGCAAATCCAAAGCATCACACATAACAGAATACATAACTGAAACATCATATAACTGAATGCATAATAGAAAACATCATACACTGAATGCATATCAACTATAGCTAGAAGTATGCTGTAACTATAGCTAAGGCATATTGCGAACAATACATGAACCGATTATGCTCATTTTATGCTTCATTATTCATTATCTTTTCTTATCTGAACTGTCTTAGTGTCAGTATCACTACGCGCGGATCATCGAAAATGTCTGTGATCATAGTGAGCCTTCTGCTCATAGGCCTCGTGCCCGATATATGCATAAATATTGTGGGCCTTGTGCCCGGCATAAGTTGTGGGCCTTGTGCCCAATATATTGCGAACCTTGTACCTGTTATACGGACACGTTCATTTAATTACCTAATTTTGGAATCATGTCTGTTATGCCATGAGCTCTACTAGGTTATCCCCTAATCTTATACGATAGGGATGTATGACATCAAACTCATGCTCTTATAAATCTACGTGATTATGAAACTATATGCTCTTTTAACATGCTATGCAAAAACCATACATGATTTGCATACTTAGCATAGAGTAAAAATAACACTTTAAACTCGTTTTTGCTAATGCTGTAGGCGGAGTCATACTTACTTGTCAGTGGACAGTTTGTACTCTTGCCTTTGTCATAATACAGGTAACTTCCTATAATCATAATACATTTTATAAACATTCGCTCTTAGGCCACTGTGGCCATTAGTGACTAATAAAAATTATATCGTTAGGTCGTATCGATCCTTATTGGTACTAACCGCTCTCCTCTTGAGAATTTGATTTTTCTAATCAAAGTTAATTAATTTATTTACCCAATAAATTAATTAACGTCACTCTTAGGTAACCACTATCATTGAGTGACAAATAAATTTTATTGTTATATGGTATCGATGCCTATCGGTACCCAACATCTCTACTTTGGGAATTTGGTATCTAATTTCTAATCGTGCTTGATTAATTTGTCTACTTGACAAATTAGTCACCGTCTCTCATTATCCCGTTCAAACTCGATCCTTGACTGGTTAACCGACCAGTCAATTGACCGGTTATCTTACGCATCATTGACTATATAGCCTACCAGGTTACTTTGTGTATTTGGTGTAGTAGCCAATTGGTTTACCTCTGCTGTTTTTTTTTTTTTTTTTTTTTTGAAGAAAATTGTTTTAGAAATCTTATAAAATTTTGGGAAAAATCTATGCTCTTTGGAACTATCCCTATATCACCCTGTTGGAAGGTGGTGGTGGGGGGTTATTAAAATCATTTTTCCATTTTAAAAGGGAAAGAACACATTTTGGTGTTCATATTTAAAAGTGGTTCTTGAACCATTTTATCGAAAATAATTTAAAACTTATTTGAAACGATTTAATTTGTGAATTTGGCAAACACGAAACTTTTGATACTCTATGAGGTGAACACCTTTTTTGTTCTTCTCAAAGCTCAGTTCAACTTCTAACCGGTCCAAAATACTCAAAACCCGTAGCTAAAACTCGTGCCTAGTTTTAGAAAAATTACAGTTTTACGCTTGTTTAAAAACTGCTCTGTTTGTGGCCCAAAACAGCCAAATTTTTAAAACTCAAATAACTCATCTTAAAGGTGTCAACGAGATCTAAAACTTTGGTGTTGAGTCTGGAATCCAGTTCAGACTCTAAGTTGGTCATATTTATAAAAATCCGAGACTGCTCTTGTTGCTCAAGATTTTAGTCCTAGTTTTAAACTCCGGTGGAAAACTACCTCAAAAACCTATCTTAGATTCATTTTTAGCCAAAGGCTGTACAAAAACAACCGTAACAAAATTTCCTTAAAACTTCATGTTCTACAAATTCCCAAAATCGGACCATAACGTGTTCTAAAATGGCCAAAACCGTGGCCTATAAACTGGGACAGGTTGGTTCCCAGCCAACCCTAAATGTCTATTCACACATCCATCCACAAAAACTTAAAGCTCAAGTACACAACCATGAAAATACATAACCAAGGTACTAAGGGCTCAAAATAAAGATTATTACAACCCATCACTCAAATAAATATACATAAATCACTTGATCTCAAACTTAAACGAAACTAAACTACAAAGAGGGATTTTTGGTTTTTACCTTTGTGTGCTATGAACCAAGCACAATTCGAACCAAGGGGTGGGTAAATCCCTATGGCTCTAGGTGAGAAGGAGGGCCGGTTTTTGGGCTAGAAAAGAATACAAAAATTTCCTCTTATCATCAAGCTAAATAAAATCAACCAAAATCACAAAGAGTGCCCTAACAACTCACTTTGAAATGGTCCTAAAATAGCTTGAGTGAAAGCCTCCAACACAAGCTTGAATGTGGTAGTTTTTAGCAAGGGTTTTGGCTGAATTTTTAGGTGCTTGGGCTACAAGGGGGGCGTTAATTTTTGGCTGAAGAAATGGGAGAGAAGTGGTTGGTTTTTGGGAGCTTTTGAGTGAGCAAATGGGAAAAATGAGGCCTAAAGCTACTTGTTGTATTTATAGGTAAAACTAAGTAAGTTTGACTAACTCTAAGCAACCTCATTTGACCAAATTAACTAAGCTTAAGGGGGGGATGCAAAAATTCTACTATTGATAGCCCACAAAAACTGATGGGGCTAGCTGAAAAATGAAGCCAAATTTGCATTGAATGCTTGCTAAAGTTACATGTGCTAGTCTACCACATTTTGCATTTTTTTTATTCCAAAAGCTTACAAGCCTAGGCATTATTTTAAGGTAACTTTTCAGCCTTCTTTTTCTAATTTTTACAACTGCAGCTCATGGATTTTGAAGGGAAAAATTCATCTGTAAAAGCTTCTCTAAGCAGTCTAATTTCCCACAGCGGTGTTTGACCCTTTTTTAATGGTGTTCTAAACCTTGGTCGAAAATTAGATTTTCTTGATCCGATTCTTATACTATTCATTCCTGGTTGGGTTGTAGTACCTATGTGATAACCGAAACATTTGAGATTCTCAGAGAAATTTAAAATTGTATGTATATGACAATTTTAATATATAAAATGTGAAAAAGTTGTGTTTTAATACTGGTTAGAATGCAATGAAAATATTCTAACAGTGTTAAAGAGTGTAAGTTTGAAGATAGAAAATTTTCCTGAATAGAAACGGGTGAGACGACCCTAAAACGGAGCCAAAAACCCTGGAGAGTGCACCGAAGTGCACTAAAAGACGAAATTTTATTGTATTGAATTTTGGTCAAACGGAAGCAAAATAAGGCAGAACGATCGCACCGGAGGCGTCAGAAACCCGCCTATACGATTTCGATAGAATTCTGTTTAGTTTGACTTTTGGTCAAACTTTGATCATGAATTAATACATGAATTAATTAGTTGATGTCATGTGTGCAATCATAAATATGATGTAATAAATGGTTATTTAAGGCTTGTTGTGGAAGTTAGGTAGCATTAATGGCTAGGATTAAAGAGAATCTTTGATCAAGGGCCAAGATTTAGCCAAAATGACTTGGAAAAAAATTTGACAAAAAGGGAGAAAAGGGGTTCGGCCAAATGAAGAAAAAATCAGCAAAAGAATTTTATTTTGACCCCAAAAAGTTTGCAAAAAAAGTCCCTAAACAATATCCAAATTGTTAGAAAAAATTGCTAAGAGGTCCTCCACCATTTGCCTATAAATAAGTGAAGAAAATTCATTTGGAATTAGTGAAATGCAGCCAAAATTATGCCCCTTTAAAACCATGCATCATTCTCCCATTTCAAGCCAAATTTTGGCAAAATTTCTTCACAAAATTAGCCTTCAATCCTAGTCCAAGTATCAAGGTATCAAATTGATAAGGTGAGCCACAATTTTGAAGCATTTCTTGTTGATTTTCTTCATGAAAACCGTGGCTTGTGGGTGTTGACAAATATTGAAAAGTTTAATGTTTTGTTTAGTGGTTATGTTGATTTTGTGTTATGTTGATTATAGCATGTTTTAGAATTTTGAAACAAGCAAATTTTGATGCATGTTTCATACCAAACCTGTGGCCAATATACATGAGAAAATGAGAAAAATTTTGTGATGGGAATGATGAGGAAATGGTTTATTAATGATTATAAGATTGAGGACAAATTTTCCTAAGGGTTTTAAACATGAAACCGTGGCATTTGAAGGTTAGAATGGAATGAAAAATTTCTTAGGTTTTTGATGTTGAAATGTGCATTAGAAACCTTAAGAATGAAATGTAATAATTAAGTTAAGTGATGAAAATTTTTAATGTTGAATACCATATGAAAACCGTGGCCATGATTGTGGAAAATGAATGAAATTTATGTGTTGAATGGAATGATGAATAATGTGAAAAAGTTTTACACAAATTTTGGTAACATTACGTAAAATAAGCCTTTGGTATAGTACGTGGCAGGTACTAAGGTTCTGAGGCATACCTAACGCCAGGGAAACCTAAAAATATAAGCGGAAATGCTGTCGAAATTTCTAAAACGGCATAAGGGCATTTCAGGAAACAAGGGGTAAAAATGTGAGCTCGAAAAGGAAACTGAGACCCCTTAGTATGTTAGAGTTGGTAATGGAAAACTAAACCCAAGAGGAATAGTAAAACGATCCTTCGATGTCTAAAATGCCGAGAATGAGAAAAATTGACGTTAGGGGTATTTTAGGAAATAAGGGAGAAATTATGAACGGGATAGGAAACCCGAGCCCCTTGGGAACCAAGTATTAGGAACGGGATGAGAAATGTTTCAAGAGTAGTGAAATACCCATTTGAGGCTCCGAAACGCTAGAAAAACAAGAAACGACCCTAGGTGTCAGATGAATAATACCTGAGGGTCAGGTGAGGAATAGTTAACGATTTTGCAATAGATAATGCTGTAAGAATGTATCGAAGCCTAAGAAATATTATTTTATGATATCTGGACTTAGAAAATCCCAGAAAAATAATAGAACGAAATTGTTATGGTCTCGAGACCTGTTAGGGATAAAATGGTTATTTTGACCTAAAATTTCTGAATGCTCGGAAAGGACTGTTAGGGATCTACAATGCTTTAAATAAGATTCTAGAGGCCATAATTAAGATTTTAATGTTGAAAGTGTAAAATTTATAGGTACATGGGCATGTACATTTAAACACGGGCGTGTAGTGGAAACCTGAGAGGTACACGGGCTTGGACATGGGCGTGTTGCAAGCTGTGGATCACCTAAAGAGATAAAATGTGTTGTAAAGTTAATCGCAAAATGAATATATCCAATGTGATAAATGGTGATGGGTATTAACAGACAATACTCTGTCTATAGGGACCCAAACTAGAGAAGATAACAAAACTGCGGAGGATTTCCAAAGGTGGACATTATCGCAGTTGTCGTAATTTCAAGCATTTTCATGTTTGCAATATGAAATACTGTGATATTGAATTATGTACCAATTGTACATTAGCTGTTAAGTCCTACGGGCACTAGGGTGAAGATAGACTAACACACCAAGAGAAATGATAAAGTGAGATGTGCACTGTAGGAACACTATGGAAAGAGTGTGATTGAATTTATGACACACACTTAAAAAAAAGAATGTGTAAGACCTACGGGCAATAAGGGTTCTTGACTTTGAGGTGATGATTAATTCTACTCGGTCGGATCTATAATTGAAAGATGGTAATGAAACCAGATTTGGCGTACCAGCCTCCAATAATAAGGTGGTGGTTTACAGGTCCTACGGGGACACAATGACCACTTCGGGTGATGATGGACTAAGGAGGATTAGCCTTAGGGTCGCTCCCAAAGCCCCTCACAGTCAGTGCGCACATGAAAATGGTACAAGGCCAAAATGAGCTTAACACTAGAATATAAACAAGGACAATGACCAAAAATGTGATGAAAGCTATAATTGAGCATAACCAACACTAGCGGTAAGTGTAGTGGACTCAATTAGGGTGACATGAATAGTAACCAATTAGGTCAAAGTTACTATTTATCGATCAAAAGTCAAAGTTACTGTTCATGCTAAATAGTACTATTCATTTATGAATAGTACTATTTATAGGAAATTTTATTATTGATGTTTTTGAATCTATATGATTCATAGTATGTATGTTTAAACCTACTGAGTCTAGCTCACTGGTTTGTTGTAGGTAAGAAACTTGTCCCGTAAATTACCTAAATGGCAGTAGGACGCGCGTTGCCAATGGGATAGGGAATCCACTGTGGATTATGGTCCTGCTATCAGTCTTCTGCTGAACATCAAAAGAGAGAGAGATGAAGAAAATGTATTTTTGAAAAACAAAGTTAAGATTATGTATTTTTGTAAATACTGTATTGTATTGCAAAAAGACAACTAAAAGTTTAGTTTTAAATTTTATATGGCTTTCATACTTGGCTTTCATGTGAGGAAAGTATTTTAAAAAGAAAAAAAAAACCTGGGCAAAAATTTTGGGCCCTGTAAAATAAGAATTTCAAAGTAAAAGTGTTTTAGTGGCGACTAGATGAGGTGCACGAGCTGTCGCGATCGACTACCGAGTCAGATTGTGATAGTTTTGTGTAGCCGAGATTGGGGGGCGTCACAGCCTATGAGCCCATTCTATGTCTATTTACTATTTATTTCCTGTACTGTGGTTGTGCCTACACTGTGTTGACATTGTGCACGCATAACGAGGTTTTTTTGTGTGAAATTTCAAACACAATCTATCCTAACAAATTTGGACGTGCTAATTTTAAATTTATCAGTTTTATGTCCAACTGAGGTCGTTTGGACCAGTTTTCGGGATCTGTGTGATCCCACCTTGAAAACACATGTTTTGCACTCAACTGACTAATTTGAGCCTACTAAGTTTAAATATATCAGTTTCAGGCTGAGAAAAGGTTGTCTTGACCCCTTTCCCGATACTGCGTGTCTCTCAAACAAAATTTTGCGTTCTGTGCTCAATCGACTAAGCTGAGCATGCTAACTATAAGTACATCAGCTTTATGTCAAATTAAGGCCGTCTTGGCCGTTAACTAGACATTGCGTACGTTCTATTCATAATTTACTGTTCTATGCTTAACTAACTAGTCTAAGCGTTTTGACTCCGATTTTGTTAGTTTCTTGGCGATAAAGGGTTATCTGGACCATTTTTCTAGATACTGTATATCTATCAGGATAAATATCTCTACTGTGCGCAGATAACTAATTTGAGTGTACTGATGACAAACTCACCAGTTCTGTGTTAAGAAATGGTCGTCTGGACCGATATTCTTGATACTACATGTCTTATACGCACATACATATAATAAGATGGATCAATTTCACTTTCGATTGTCCATTTCACTGAATAAATAGTAATTAAATGTTTCTGTACCTGTTTAATTCATTCAAACTGGCAAATTATATTGTATTTATTAACTTAATTATTTATTACATAGTAATTAGGTTTGAGGAACATGGGGGTCATTACAACCTACCCCCTTGCACAATTTTCGTCCTAAAAAATTAGAATAATTCCTAGAAGCCTCTTCTCATATCTTCTTCCCATTCCCATGTGGCTTCCTGATTATTATGATTGTGCCACAACACTTTTACTAGTGGTACTACTTTATTTCTAAGCACCTTCTCTTCTTTGGCTAAGATCCGCACGGGTTTCTCCACGTATGTTAGATCGACATGTACTTCGACCGGTTCTTAGCTTTAAACATGGGAGCTATCTGGCATGTACTTATTCAGCATTGAGACATGAACGATGTTGTGCATTGAAGCTAACTCGGTGTAGGAAATGCAAGTCTCTAAGCCACCTTCTCGACTCTCTCGATTATCTCGTATGGTCCTATGTACTTAGGACTGTGCTTTCCCTTCTTTCCAAAGTGCATCACCCCTTTCATGGGTGCCACCTTGAGAAAGACTGAGTCTCCTATTTGAAACTCGAGGGGTCTACGGTGCTTATTGGCATGACTCTTCCGTCGACTGTGCGCTATATCTCATGTTTCTCGTATCAACTTCATGTCTGCTGTGGTATTCTTGATGATGTCCATGCCAACTAGTCATTTCTCTCCGGTCTCGTACCAATGAGCCAGAGATCTGTATTTTCTTCCATAAAGTGCCTTGTACAGTGCCATCCTGATCAAGGAATGGTAGCTATTGTTGTACGAGTACTCGATCAAGCGCAGCTTCTGATCCCAGCTTCCTTCAAAGTCTAAGGCGCAAATGTGATGCCCCCGATCTCGGCCACGCATTCCATCACGATCTGACTCTTTCGTTGATCGAGACGGCCCGTGCACGTCATCGGGTGGTCATTCAAAAACACTTTTAATTTAAATCTCTCATTTTCCAGGCCCAAAATTTTCGCCCATATTTTTTTCTTCTCAAAATACTTTTCTTGCATAAAGCCATATAAAATACAAACTTAGTTGTCTTTTGTATACTACAACATAATTTACAAAGATACTATTTGTAAACTTTGTTTCAAAAATACATTCTCTTCAATTCACTATTTCGATGCTCAGCGGAAGACCGGTAGCAGGACCAAAATCCATAGTAGATTCCCTATCCCATTGGCACATGTGTATCCTGCCGCCATCCAGGTAATCTACTAGACAGGTTTCTTACCTCCAACATTAACAAACTGGTGAGCTAACAGGTTTAGTAAGTTCAAACATACGTACTATGAATCACACAGATTCAAAAACATCAAAAATACAATTTCCTATGAATAGTAGTATTCATCCATGAATACTACTATTCATCATGAGTAGTAACTTTAACTTTTGACTTATGAATAGTAACTTTGATTCTAATCGATTACTATTTATGTCACCCTAACCGAGTCCACTACACTTACCGTTAGTGTCGGCTATGCTTAGTTATGCTTAATTATGGCTTTCATGTCATTTTTAACTGTTATCTGTATTTACATTCTGGTTTTGAGCTCATAGTGGCCGTACCGATATTTGTGTGCTGACTAGGAGGGCCTTGGGAGTGACCCTAAGGCTATTTCCTCTCCAGTCCATCATCGCCCCAAGCAGTCACTGTGTCCCCGATGGACTTATATACCTCCGTCACATTATTTGAGGGGCGGTACACCAAAGATGGTTTCATTACCATCTTTTAATTACAGTTCCGACTGGGTGGCATTAAACATTATCTCAAAGTCAGGAACAGTTGTTACCCGTAGGTCTTACACATTCTTTCTATTAAGGGTGTGTCTTAAATTTAGTCACTCTCCTTCCAAGTGTACCTACAGCATACCTCTCAATTTATCATTCCTCGAGGTGTGTTAGTCTAACTATACCCTAGTGCCCATAGGACTTAACAACTAATGTACAATTAGTGCATATTTAAATATCATAGTATTTCATATTGCAGACATGAAAATGCTTGAACTTACCACAACTGTGACAGTGTCCACCCTCAAAAATCCTCTGCAGGTTTGTCTCTAGTTTGGGTCCCTACAGACAGAGTATTGTCTGTTAATACCCATCATCAATTATCACTTTGAATATATTTATTTTGTGAATTTTACAACACATTTTAACTCTTTACGTGGTACAAGGCTTGCAACACACCCGTGTTCAAGCCCGTGTACCTCTTGGGTTTATACTACACGCCTGTGTCCCATAGTACATGCTTATGTACTTTATAAATTTTAGATTTTTAACTTTAAAATCTTAATTCTGATCTCTAGAATCTTATTTAAAGTGTTTTAGATCCTTTATAGTCCTTTTTGACCCTTTCGGAAATTTTTCGTCAAAATGACTAATTTACCCCCTAGCGGGTTTCGGGACCGTAACAATTTCTTTCTACCATTTTTTAAGGATTTTCTAAGCCCAAATATCATAGAATAATATTTCTTAGGCTTCAATATATTTTTATAGCTTTATTGGCTGTAAAATTGGTAACTCTTCCTCACCCGACCCTTAGGTACTATTCATTCAACACCTAGGGCCGTTTCTCATTTTTCTAGCATTTTGGAGCCTAAAATGGGTATTTCACTACTCCTAAAATGTTTTTAATCCCTTTCCCGAGTCTTGGTTCCAAGGGACTCGGGTTTTCTATCCTGTTTATAATTTTCCCCCCTTCGTTTCCTAAAATACCCCTAACGTGAATTTTTCCTTGTTCTCAGTATTTTAGTCATAAAAGGGTCGTTATACTATTCTTTTTTGGTTTAATTTTTCATTATCAATTCTAACATACCTAGGGGTCTTGGTTTTATTTTCGAGCCTAAACTTTTACCCCTCATTTCTCGAAATGCCCCATGCCGTTTTAGAAATTTCGGCAGCATTTCTGCTTGTATTTTTAGGTTTCCCCAGCGTTAGGTATACCTCAGAACCTTTGTACCTGCCACATACTATACGAGAGGCCCATTTGATACAAAGTTACCAAACTTTGTATAAACATTTTCCACATAAACCATCATTCAAATCACAACACAAATTTCATCATTTTTCTTCCATTTTGCCCATGGATTTTCATGGTAATCAACACCAAGAAATTTTTTTCACAATTCTCAATTATCACATTATAATCTTAGGTTTTCTAATGCACAATTCAATTATTAAAAACTTAAGAAATTTCATTCCAACCTAGCCCTTTATAGCCACTGTTTTCATGCTTTATAACCGTAGGAAAATTTTTCCTCATTCCAAGGGTTCTTATTACACATTTCCTTACCATTTTTAATCACAAAAATTCTCATAATCCCATGTTCATAACCCACAGATTTTACCAAAGAAACATACACAATTTTGCTTGTTTTAAGATTCTAATTCATGCTTTAAATCAATTTATCACCAGGCCAACATAACCATTAAACAAATCACCAAACTTTCATCATTTTTCAACATAATGAATCCACAGATTTTTGAAGAAAAATCACTAAAATTCCCTTCAAAATGATGGTTCACCTTATCAACTTGTTTCCTTGCAACTTAGGCTAGGATTGGAGACTAATTTGGTGTAAAATTTTTGACAAATTTTGGCTTGAAATGGAAGGGAGACTCACGGCCAAATTTGGGCAGAAATGGGCTGCATTTTGTGGTTTTATAAGTGAATTTTTCATGCCTATTTATAGGCAAAAAGTGGGGGACCAATTGACAAAATTTCCTAATAATTAGGAAATTGTTTAAGGACTTTTTTGCAATATTTTGGGGTCAAAACTAAAATTTTTGGGCTGATTTTTATCCTTTTGGCCGACTCCCCTTTTTCATTTTTTCTTAAATTTTTTTCAAGCCATTTTGGCTTAAACTTGGCCTTTGATCCAAGATGCATTATATTCTACCATTAATGCCACCAAATTTATCTAACAAGCTTTTATTTCTCATTTGTTACATCATATTTATGATGTCATCTTGACATCACATAATTAATTCATGGTCAACGTTTGACTGAAAGTCAAACCGAACGGAAATTTACTGAAATCACGTAGGCGGGTTCCGGGTGCCTCCGGTGCGATCGGTCTGTCTTTTTTTGCTTTCATTTGACCAGAATTCATTACTGTAAAATTTCATCTTTTAGTGCACGTCAGTGCACTCTCTAGGGTTTTTGGCTTCGTTTTCGAGCCGTATCACTTGATTCTGTTCGGAAATATTTTCCATCTCTGAACTCACACCTTTTAACACTATTAGAACATTTTCACGGTATTCTCAATAGTATTAAAATAAAACTTTTTCACATTTTATACATTAAAATTGTTTTATACATACAATTTTAATTCCTTCTGAGAATCTTAAAATTCCCGACTATCACAGCAAGCTCTCAACATGTCCTCCAAAGTTTGTATAGTCCTTCCGGACTGACCGTCGGTCTGAGGATGGAATGCTATACTGAACCTTAGCTTGGACACTAACGTGGCCTGAACGCTTTGCTAGAACCTGGAGGTGAAGCGTCCGTCACGATCTGAAATGATTAACTTTGGCACTCCATGTAGTCTTACTATTTGTGCTACATAAATTTTTGCTAGTCGTTCCACCGAGTAGCTAATTTTTGTTGCTAAAATTCTGGTTGATTTCGTCAATCTATCCGTGATTACCCAGATTATATCATTGCCGTTAGATGTCCTCGGCAGTCTGACTATGAAGTCCACCATAATCTGGTCCCATTTCCACTTGGGCAACTCAATCTTCTGCAATTCTCCTGCTGGCCACTGATGTTCTACCTTAACCTTTTGACACGTAAGGCATCTAGTGACAGACTCGGTGATGTCATTCTTCATTCCAGGCCACCAAAAACTTTCTTTCAGGTCCTTATACATCTTATTTGCCCCAGGATGTATAGAATATGGCGTTTTGTGAGCTTTCGAAAGGATTCACTTCTTGAGTTCTTCATCTTTCGGAACACACACTCTATCTCTATAATAGAGTATGTTGTCCTTAAAGACTCTAAAACCTAAACTCCTATCCTCCATAGCTTCCTTTCTGAGCTTGATCAGGGATAAATTGAGGTCTTGACTGATCTTGATCTCTTCTAAAAATGTCGATTAGAGGGTCATGTCAGACAACCTCCCTGTCAAAATCTCAATCTCGCTGTTGCATAGCTCCCTTTGTAGCGCTCCTGACAAGGCACTAATAGCCATAAGCGACAAAGAATGTTTTCGACCTAGCGCATCGGCCACTTTATTGGCTTCTCCCAGATAGTATATGATATTGCAATCGTAATTCTTTACCAATTCTAGCCATCTTCGCTACCTTATGTTAAGTTCTTTCTATGTAAAAATGTACTTGAGGCTCTGGTGGTCTGTGTCGATTTCATGCTTGACCCCATACAGTTAGTGCCTCCATATCTTCAGTACAAAAACTATCATTGCTAACTCCAGATCATGGGTACGGTAGTTCTTCGTTTCAGCTCTCGAAAACTCTCCTTACACTTATCAGTCCACTTGAACTTCTTTCCCTTTCTGGTGAGCACTGTGAGTGGTGCGGCTAGCCTTGAAAAACCCTCGACAAAGCACTAGTAGTATCCTGCTAAGCCTAGGAAACTGTGGTCTTCTATCACATTTCTTGGAGTTGGCCATGTGCTAACTATGTTAATTTTCACTGGGTCGATGGATACTCCCACCTTGGAGACTATGTGGCCTAGGAAATGGACATTTTCTAGCCAAAACTCGCATTTGGAGAACTTCACGTATAGCTGATGGTCTCGTAACATGCGTAAGACAGTCCTTAAGTGCTCTTCATGCTCCTCCTTCATCTTCGAGTATATAAGTATGTCATTAATGAACACAATGACAAACTTATCTAAAAAGTCCTTGAACACGCTGTTCATCAGGTCCATAAAAATTGTTGGGGTCAATCCAAATGACATAATAAGAAACTCGTAGTGTCCGTACCGCATTCAAAAGGCTGTTTTAGGCACATCCATGTCCCTAATTCACAGCTAATGGTATCCTAAATGCATGTAGACCTTTGAGAATGCTGTTGCTTCCTAAAGCTGATCAAACAAGTCGTCAATCTGTGGCAACGGATACTTCTTCTTAATCGTAATCCTGTTTGACTCGCTGTAGTCAATGCACAATCTCAGTGTTCCATCTTTCTTCTTCATGAATAGTACAGGTGTTCCCTTAGGGGAACAGCTCTGTCAAATTAATCCCTTATCCATCAGATCCTTCAGTTAGGCTTGGAGCTCCTTTAACTCTGTAAGGGCCTTAGGAATGGGAGCTGATCCTAGTAGAGATTTGGTATCGAACGAGATCTCGCGCTCTGGCAGGAGTCTTGGAAGATCTTCTGAAATAACTCCATGAATTCCCTGACTATCGACACGTTCTCAGGTCCTATCTCTATTCCTCGAGTCTTATATACTACGTATGCTAGGAAGCCGATGCATCCACTGGATAGCATCTTGCGAGCCTTCATCACTGAGATCATCATCTTTGGTTGCTTCAGCAGCAAACCCTTGTAGAGGAACTTTTCACATCCGATCAGTCTAAAAGTGACTTTCCATCTTTGACAGTCTATGATGGCGTTGTATCTTGTGAGGAAGTCCATTTCTAAGATTACGTCAGAATCGATCATGTCGATGATGATTAGATTAACACTCAGCTCTTTACTGCTGATAATTACTGGTATGTAATGCATCCAAAATTAGACAATAAAACTTCCCCTGAGGGGAGTGCAATTCTAAAAGTCTATTCCATCCTATCTAAGCCCATATCTAGCTTTCTAGCATGGTCTGATGATGCAAACTAATGGGTGGCTCCATCATAGTCATATTCCCTTGGCACAGGTTGGTGAACTCATCCTATTGCACTGCTAACACCTTATCCTTGAAGTACATTTCCTTGAATTCCTCCATGAATTCAATCTAGCTCATCTCACTGACGTTTCTTCTGATCGCTACTATCTTCTACCACTGACGTGCTTCCTTCCTCAGGGCAAAGGATGCGCCCATCAGCTTCACCTTGTCAATCAATCCCATAGAATCCAAGATTACTTGGATCTGTTAGCTAGTCATCGGCTTATATGGGGTTGGTGGTTCCTTCGAACTTTGGCGCTTTCATACGCTGAAATCTCTCGTATAAGTTGCCTTCCCTAAAAGCTGGCTGATGTATGTTTACTGCTAAGGGAGCAGCCACTGTTAAGGTTGCTGGTGGTGGCTCAGGGATTTCGCGTCCTCATAAAACTTCCTAGGCGGGGGAAGTCACTTGCTCCCATGGGGCCTCTTATGCTGGTAAAGCCTCTTGAGCTGGCACCCCTACAGTCTGTGGTGCTTGGTTCTGTTGAGCTAGCTGCCCTCTAAGCTAGTCTAGGTTGCACTGTTGATTCTCTATTATTTCTCGCATAGCCATGAGTTGTACTATCAACTCATCCTCTCGAGATGCCTGGGTTGTTTGCATACACATTCTAATCATGTTGTCCTTCAAAACTTAGGTTAAATCTAGTGGGAGTAAGCTACTACCTCCCATCATACATATGCACAATCTAAGAAAAGAAAAGTAGGTCGCTGTACTTTGAGGATATTCCTAACTCTGCATCAAAGATCTCTTCGTCGTTGCACTCATCAAGGGGGAATTCCTTCAGATCCTCCTCGTTCTAAATGCCAGAACTAGCCTCGTCATTACTGCCTATAATGACTTGAGGCTCAAGCTCATACATCTCATCTTCTTCATCATCACCCATCTCCGTATCCTCAGGAGGGGCATCTAGAAGTCTTTCATCATGGTCATCACTATCCTCCACCTTTAGGAGGTGTTCGGGAGATGGACGAGTTGGTTTGGGTTCCTTCATGGACTCTTCCATGGGCTCCCGAGGTCCTTAGGTGCCTCTAGCTGGTACAAGTTCTATTGGTGTAGCCCTACTAGTGTAAGTTCTACTGGTGTAGGCGTAACCACATATTATAACTTAACTGTTAACTTACATGCTAATACCATAAAATAAAAACTAATTTACTTAGACAAATGAGGCTAGCATGCAATGATGTGAGGTAGGGTGGCAGGATACCTCTTTGATACCAATTGTGATAGCTTAGAACCCTGAGTAGCCCGGACCGTCATTTAAAACCACTACTGATACTTAACTTTCTTGAAATCTATTGCTCAAACTTACTTATTATAAGACTATAATTTTAGGGATATTTTTTTTGTAAATGCGTATGTTTTCACTATTCATGTGTATATATGTATATACTTTACAGATACAATAAGGTCAGAATACAACTGTGGTTTAAACATACATATATACTCATCAATTTACTAAACTGTTTACTAGTTAATACATATTTGGTTTTTAAAATAAAATGACCGCTAAATACTGAGTGGAATTCAACATTAGTGGAGGTATCCACAACCTCACACTCACATCTGCCTCTGTCGCCATCACCGTCCACTGGAGTCTAGGCCATAGGTCACTTATCTATAGCATGAGCACACACACTGTGAGCTTTTCACTTAAAAAGTACAACGTTCTATCTGAAAAACATGTTCAAAAAATAATTCATACTTAAAACATTTAAGCATATCATGTACACATAACATGTACCGTGCACTGAAATATTTCACATACTAGATGCAAATCCAAAGCATCACACATAACTGAATACATAACTAAAGCATCACATAACTGAATGCATAACAGAAAACATCATATACCGAATGCATATCAACTATAGCTGGAAACATGTTGTACCTATAGCTAAGGCATATCGCCAACAATGTATGTACTGATTATGCTCATTTTATACTTCATTATTCATTATCTTTTCTTATCTGAAGGGCCCTAGTGTCAGTACCACTACGTGCGGATCATTAAAAACATCCATGATCATAGTGAACCTTGTGCTCATGGGCCTTGCACCCGATATATGCATAAATATTATGGGCCTTGCTCCGAGTATAAGTTGTGGGCCTTGCGCTTGTTATACCAACACTTTAATTTAATTACGTAGTTCTAGAATCATGTCTGTTATGCCATGAGCTCTACTATGCTATCCCCTAATCTTACGTGATAAGGATGCATGGCATCTAACTCATGCTCTCATAAATCTACGTGATTATAAAACTATATGCTCTTTCAACATGCTATGCAATAACCATACATGATTTGCATACTTAGCATAGAGTAAAAATGACACTTTAAACTCATTTTTGCTCATGTTATAGGCTGAGTCGTACTTACTTATCAGCGGACAGTTTGTACTCTCACCTTTGTCATAATACAAGAACCTTCCTGTAATCATAACACATTTTATTAACATTCGCTCTTAGGTTACTGTGGTCATTAGTGACTAATAAAAATTATATCGTTAGGTGGTGCCGATCCTTGTCGGTACTAACCGCTCTCTTCTTGAGAATTTGATTTTTTTAATCGTAATTAATTAATTTATTTACCCATTAAATTAATTAACATCACTCTTAGGTCACCACTATCATTAGTGACTGATAAATTTTATTGTTGTATGGTACCGATGCCTATCAGTACCCAACTGCTCTACTTTGAGAATTTGGTATCCAATTTCTAATCATGCTTGATTAATTTGCCTACTTGACAAATTAATCACCGTCTCTCACTATCTCATTCAAACTCGGTCTTTGACTGGTTAACCGACCAGTCAACTGACCGGTTACCTCATGCATCGTTGACTATATAGCCTACCGGGTTACTTTGCGTATTTGGTGTAGTAGCCAATTGAGCTACCTCTACTGTTATTTTTTTTAATAAAATTGTTTTAGAAATCTTACAAAAATTTAGGAAAAATCTATGCTCTTTGGAACCGTCCCCATATCACCATGTTGGAAGGTGGGGGGTGTTTTATTAAAACCATTTTTCCATTTTAAAAGGGAAAGAAAACATTTTGGTCCTCATATTTAAAAGTGGTTCTTGAACCATTTTATCGAAATGATTTAATTTGTGAATTTGGCAAACATGAAACTTTTAGTTCTCGATGAGATGAACAACTTTTGTGTTCATCTCGGAGCTCGATTTAACCTTTAATGAGTCTGAAATACTCAAAACCCGTAGCTAAAACTTGTGCCTAGTTTTAGAAAAATTTTAGTTTTATGCTTGTTTAAAAACTGCTCTGTTTATGGCCATAAACGGCCAAAATTTAAAAACTCAAGTAAGCCATATTAAAGATTTCGACGACATCTAAAACTTTCGTTTTGAGTCTAAAATTTGATTCAGACTCTAAGTTGGTTATTTTTATAAAAATCTAAGACTGTTCCTGTTGCTGAGGATGTCAGTCCTAGTTTTGAACTCTAGTTGAAAACTACCTCAAAAACCTATCTTAGAGTCATTTTTGGCCAAAAACTGTTACATAAAAACGACTGCCACGAAATTTCCTTAAAACTTCATGTTTTACAAATTCCCAAAATTGGACCATAACGTGTTCTAAAATGGCCAAAATCGTGGCCTTAAAACTGGGACAGGTTGGTTCCCAGCCAACCCTAAACATCCATCCACACATCCATCCAGAAAAACTTAAAGCTCAAGCACACAACCACAAAAATACATAACCAAGATGCTAAGGGTTCAAAATAAAGATTATTATAACCCATTGCTCAAATAAATACACATAAATCACTTGATCTCAAACTTAAAATGAAACTAAACCACAAATAGGATTTTTGGTTTTTACCTTTGTGTGCTATGAACCAAGCATAATCTGAACCAAGGGTTGGGTGACCAAAATCCGTGTGGCTCTAGGTGAGAAGGAGGGTCAGTTTTTGGGCTAGAAAAGAACATAAAAATTTCCTCTTATCATCAAGCTAAATAAAACCAACCAAAATCACAAAGAGTGCCCTAGTAACTCACCTTGAAATAGTCTTGAAATAGCTTGAGTGAAAGCCTCCAAGACAAGCTTGAATGTGGCTAGTTTTTGACAAGGGTTTTGGCTAAATTTTTAGGTACTTGGGCTGCAAGGGGGGCGTCAATTTTTGGCTGAAGAAATGGGAGAGAAGTGGCTGGTTTTTAGGAGCTTTGGAGTGAGCAAATGGGAAAAATGAGGCCTAAAGCCACTTGCCCTTATTTATAGGTGAAACTAAGCAAGTTTGATTAAGTACAAGCAACCTCAATTGACCAAATTAACTAAGCTTTGGGGAGGGCACAAAAATTCTGCTATTGGTAGCCCACAAAAACCGATGGGGCTAGTTGAAAAATGAAGTCAACTTTACATTGAATGCTTGCTAAAGTTACATGTGCTAATCTACCACATTTTGCATTTTTTTATTCCAAAAGCTTACTGTGACGTCTCGTGCCCTTAGTGGCATGGACCATCACTTAAAACTACTACTTTTATTGATACGTATACTTTCTTACAAACCATTAATGCTCGCTTCAAATCTATTTACTTAGATATCTAATTTTAGGGTTTTTTTTTTATACATACATATTTACTATTTACATACGTATATTTTGAATATGTATCGTCTAAATTGTTGAGAGTTCAAATACAAATATATAATACTATTTAACTATTTACTATTCAAAATTTACTGTTTAACTATTACTATTCAAAAATACTATCCACTGGTTACTATTTAAAAATATCGTTTAACTGTTACTATTCAAAGATACTATTTAATGGTTACTATCCAAAAATACTGTTCAACTCTTACTATTTAAAAATACTATTTAACGGTTACTATTCAAAAAAATTGTTCAACTGTTACTATTTAAAAATACTATTTAACGATTACTATTCAAAAATACTGTTCAACTGTTACTATTTAAAAATACTGATTACTCAAGCTGTACAAAAGATTACTTGCAGTGTATCCATAACCTCGCCTTCACATCCGCCTCCGCCACCATCATCGTCCATTGTTGTTTATGCCGTAGGACGCTTACGTACAGCATGAACACACTCCGTGAGCTTTTTGCCCAATAAGTACAACATGTCATCTGTAAAATATGTTTAAATTGTAAGCCATATTTAAGGCATACACAACTGGCATCTTGTCACACATTCACATAGAACATGGAAACATATCATGTGGCATCTCAGCATGCATATCATGTGGGCATGTCCTATCATGCAACTAGGAAGCTTGCTCTATCTGTATCTAGGGCATAACATGTATATTACATGAACCGTTTATGCTCAGTTATGCTTCCTTATTAATTATCTTTTTTTACTTTGCCAAGGGCCACTGTGCAGAGAGCCACTTCACGGAGGACCACTATGTGGAGGGTCATTTTGTTGAGGGTCACTATGCAGAGAACTGTCAACTTAAACTGAAAACCTCTTTAAACTGTCAATACTATTACAGTTAAGCTTTATCGCTAACTGCGATAGATTGTACTCTCATGGGTAGCCGGCTAATCTATCTCTCTTTAAATCATAACGATTTTGGGGAAATTTTTTTTTTTGAACATCATGTAAAATATTTTCCACTAATCACTTTGTGTATAAGTACAAAGTAATTTACATAATACAGTACTTTCGTAAAATATATATTATTACAAAAGAACTGTTTCTTTTTCCCTTCTCTTTTATCTTAAATGGACGTTTTACTAGTATTTAAAACGTTCATCTAGACATTCCCGATCTAGGTCTCCGAGGCTCAGATTTTCTGTATCCGACTTAGACCTTTATTTCGTTTCCCAAAAATGCCCCCCCTCGGGGTCGGTTTTTCAGTTTCACTCGCGTTTTACATTTTTAAGGGGATGGATTACTATTCACAAACCAACCCTTAGGTTTTCCTTATTTAATTTCCCTTTAGGGGCTCGGGTTACCGACCCGACCCTAAACTTTTATTTTTAATTCTCTTTTTACCCCAAATGTCATTTTTGAAATTTCGACAGCATTTCGGCGTAAATTTAAGGCTACCGACGTTAGGTACGCCTCGAACCATATGTACCGGCCACATACTATACCACAAGCCTATTTTATATAAAAGTTTCCCAAACTTTTACATAAAAGCTCACAACATTTCCAATTCACATTTTGAACAACATTCCACAAAATTCTTTCAATTTTGCCCTTAGTTTTAGCCACGGTTTTCATACTCAAAACCTAACCAAAACTTTTCAATTTTTCAACCAAATTTTAGGCTATTCCAATGTCATTATCCAGCACATTTTCAAGCCATTTTCCATGCATTTTTTTAACACAATTCCTAGGGTTTTTTCACCATTATAACCCACGACCATTTAAGAGAAACATGCACCAAATTTTTGTTTCATGCTTTCAATCACATAACCATCATTTCCATAATTCAATGCATGAATTTGACTATCTAAACATCAAGTTAATCATGCAAAAATTATTCACCAAACCCTAGTTAAAACCCACAGCCATTTTAGGGTTTTTAAATTCCAAAATTTTTCTAAGCTTATAACCATACAAATCATGCTTTACATTTAACCAAAACATGATTTAAAGCATTTCCACACTTAAACCACAACAATTCATCATCAACTACACATGGTAACCCACGGTTTTACCATTGGAAAACCAACCAAAATTTTGTTTTTCTTTAAACAAAATGCATGGTTTTTCTTCTAATCACACCCTTAATAAAACCCAAGCACCAAATCAACCAAAACAAACCATAAATTTTCTCATCTTCACCCTATTCATCCCACGGATTTTAGGGAGAAAACAAGCCAAAAATTGCAAACCAAAGAAGGTTACCTTGCTTTCTTGCTTCTTTTGTCTTCAAGGAAGGGTTTGACACTACTTTTGTGAAGGAAAATTGGAAGATTATCTTGGTTCCTCTTGGTTGCTCAAGTATTCACCATGGAGAACACTTAGAAAATTTTTTTCTCTTATGTTTTGGCTTTGTAAATGTTTTGGCTCTTTTTGTTACAACTTTGCCGGCTTAAACAACCAAGGAAGCCAATTAATTTAGCTTCCAACCAATGAGAATGCAACACTTTTCAAGCCATTTCTTTCCAAATTTTTCAAAAATTTAATTTGGTTAATTTTGGCCAAATCTTGGGCTTTAGATCAAAAAGCAAATCAATCTTGGCCATTAATGCCACCAACCACCAAATTTCTTACATTTATTAAATTTGCTTTATAATGTCAGAAATGCAAAGTAAAGTGTTGACTTTGACTTTACTATTCATATTAATTCGACTACTTTTTGACCGATGTTGGTTTGAGCTGAAATTTTCCTGAAATCGTCCCGGTGGGTTCCTAAGGTCTCCTGTGCAGTCGGATCAATTTATACGGCTTTCGTTTGATCAAAATCAATCCCGGAAGTTTTTCATCTTTTAGTGCACCGGTTAGGGTTTTCAATGCCGTTTTTCGCACCGTTCCACCTATTTTAATTCAGCAAATTCTATCAACACTGAATTCTTACTCGTCAGTATTGTTAGAACATTTTAATACATTCTGAACAATATAAATATATTTATTTCACTCTTTAAATAGTACAAATTGTTATATATATACATTTGTACATTTTCTTCTGAGAATACCTGAATTTCCCAGTTGTCACATTCACCCCTCCTTATAAAATTTTCGTCCTCAAAAATTAGAACAAGTGGGGGTATAAACTGTAGGAAAATAATTGGTAAAATCATATCAGAGTGGCGCAGCGGAACAATAAAAATTTTTAGATCGTTAAATATCTCATGATGCCATATATAATAAACCAATAACAATTAAAACTCAGACCTCAAGCACGCCAATCTTACCGGAGGAGAGTGACCGGAGGCTTCAACCAACTAGCCTTCTCTACTATTCTCCAATTCCCGAATGGCTGAGTGTGTGGGCTCTCTGAACCTCGATCGGTATGCTAGCACTGCTAGTCTTCTTCCGACCACCCAGATCTCTAAAGAACTTTATTGTCACGATGAGCTGTGCAACAATAAGCCTGCTCACCTGAGAGTCTGTGGTCTAAGAGAACTGGAGTGGCAGGACCTCTATTTATAGACCTGCATGAGGTGATTCTCTGAATTTGAATTGAATTAGGAAAAGATATTTTCCCTTATCCATAACCAAAAAATCCGAATTTTCCAAGGGAGAATCTCAACAATAAAATTCGGTTTTCTTAGGATAAATCCAATCCAAATCTAAACAAGATTTTAACTAGAATTTTATCTCCCTTTTTCAACCCAAAAAATCTGAAAATTACAAGGAGAATATCTCCTAAAAATTTCGGCCATTATGGATAAGGGAGAATCAAAAATTCCACTAGGATTTTCAAGCTTGAATCTTATCTCAACCTTATCCAAAATAACCGAATTTTCCTAGGAGATTTTCTCCCTAATTTCGGCCACTTTTCAGAGAAGGAGAGAATCCAAATTCAACTGGGATTGAAACTTGAATTTTTTCCCTTGAATCTTATCCACAAAAATCTGAAATTTCCTTGAGGATTATCCTCAAAATTTCGTGCAACATTTGTTAGGATTTGGATTCAAAATTCAAGTAGGATTCTAACAAGATTATCCTCTCCAAATCCAACCAAAATTCGAATTTCAAACCTTGTGGATTTTCCACAACAAATTCGAATCATATTTGGACTGTGATTCAAAATTTGAAATTCAAATTTCAAATTCAAATTTCAAATTTCAAATTTCAAATTTAAATTTCAAATTTCAAATTTCAAATTCCACAAAACGGTTGTGTTTCATATTTTTGTTCTCATGGATAATTTTCTATAACTCCAATCCAATGTCAAATAAAATCATGGCAACTTTATTTGGAGTTCGAATAATTGTGTACTCTATTATCCAAAATAAAATCTGAATCCAACTGGAGAGAATCTTGTCTACCATCCTAATCCTGTGTCATCACCATCCATGCATAATAAACCAGCCCATAGCATACACAAATCAATTTGCCAAACGTTAATGAATTATGTGGAGCTAGTAGAGGGACTGATTGGACATATATAATCGGGCTCCCGTAAATCCATATGATCATCATTCTTTTACCGAACAACTCAATCATATGATCACTAGTTTTAGAGTCACACCACCATGAACCTGAAACTGTACTCCCAATTATATACCGTATTACGTAAGCCTGTGACAAGCTATCGTCCAATGACCTTGTCATATATGCAGAACCCTCATATGATATCCATGATCAGCCTTAGGCCAAATTCCGTTTAATCCTACTGATCAGGCTATCTTAAAGTTCCATTATACTACCGAATAAAGAAAATGATTATTCACCATATGTGAATAAGAAGTCATCCGCCCAGTAGACGACCCAAGGCCTTGTCCATTTTCACATTCAGTATAATGGCTTTAAAAGGATACCCTTAACTCTTCATTAGATCTATGATTCCAATATCTGTAAACGAACCCTTCATCGTATACAAGTCATGCACCCAACGAACCGGTCTATAAGCTTACTACCTCTGAGACGCTTTAGCCATTGGAACATCAAAGTAGACAAGTCATATACATGAAGCTGTCCTTTTACTCAGGATTAAGGTTACTGCATAATGAACGTCAAAAGCAGATCGATCCACTCAAAGCGGACTTCGTAGATCAATCACACTTTAGTCCCGGTCTAATATGTCACCACCAAGCAACATATCTATGTCTCTACTTGGGAATCCAGCTCCAGACAGTCAAGACAAACCGTCCCCTCCAAGGCTTTAGATAACATAATAGTCTTAACATGAGTTAGATGCTCGGTCTAACCCCATAGACTACAGACCATAGTTTAGACCGCTAACTTTAGAACATTGTCTTCTCGCATACAAAAACCCATTGTATGCAACGTTCTAACAGTTTAACACAAGCAGTCAGGGAGCCATATTTGCTTACATTTACTTTAACATGTAAATAAGACGAGGACAGATAGTAATGTAATGAATAACCTCTATATATAATCTTATTATCCAGTTCAAAATAAATACATCAATAATGTCTTTAATGCTTAGGGCATTTCCTAACAATCTCCCACTTGCCCTAAGCCAGCAGATGTGCCATGTTACGCATCCCCATCGCCTCTACGTGCCTCTCAAAGCTTCTAGCCACCAAAGTCTTAGTAAAGGGATCGGCGATGTTGTCCTCAGACGCGATCTTACATACATCCACTTGCCCTGTCTCCACATGCCCTCTAATAATATGATATCTCCGATCGATGTGCTTGGTCCTCTTATGGTGCCGAGATTCCTTTGTGTTGGCAATAGCCCCTGTATTATCACAGTAAAGTGTGATAGGCTTGTCAACACCTGGAATGACCTCAAGGTCTCTAAAGAACTTGCGGAGCCAAACCGCTTCTTTAGATGCCTCAGCCGCAGCCACATACTCAGCCTCCATAGTAGAGTCAGCTGTGTAGCCCTACTTCACGCTCCTCCACACAATGGTGCCTCCTCCGAGTAAAAACACTGATCCAGATGTCGATTTCCTCGAATCCTTACAAGTCTGGAAGTCTGAGTCCGTGTATCCTACGGGTGTTAGGTCCCCTCTAGAATACACTAGCATATAATCCCTCGTTCTCTTAAGATACTTAAGTATATGCTTTACTGCTTGCCAGTGCTTGGTTCCAGGATTCGCTTGATATCGACTCACCATACCTATTGCAAAACATATGTCCGGGCGAGTGCAAAGCATAGCGTACATAAGGGTACCCACAGTGGATGCATAAGGGACCTTACTCATACGATCTCTTTCTTCCGATGTCTTGGGACAGTCATCCAATGAAAGAGTTAGACTGGCAATAGAAGGTTGTGAACCTTTCTTTGCCTCTTGCATTGCATATTTGTCAATTATTTTATCTATGTATGAAGCTTGGGATAATGCTATCATTTTGTTCTTTCGATCTCTAAAGAGACGAATGCCTAGAACATAATTAGCTTCTCCCAAGTCCTTCATGTCAAACTGTTGGTGTAACCAAAGCTTGACCGATGATATGTTCCCTACATCATTCCCAATGAGTAGTATATCATCGACATAGAGTATCAGAAAGACCACTTTTCCATCCTTAATACGTTTATAAACACAAGGTTCATCAATGTTCTGCTCAAAACCAAATGTCTTAATCGCTTGATCAAACCTCTGGTTCCATGAGCGGGATGCTTGCTTTAATCCATAAATGGATCTAAGCAACTTGCAGACTTTCCTTTCTTGGCCTTTCGCTATGAATCCTTCGGGTTGTATCATATAGATACACTCTTCAAGATGGCCATTCAAGAATGCCGTCTTGACATCCATTTGCCAGATCTCGTAATCGAGAGCCGCAGCAATGGACAAAAGAATACGGATAGACTTCAGTATAGCAACAGGCGAAAAGGTTTCCTCGTAATCGATTCCAGCCTTTTGCGTGTATCCCTTTGCAACCAGTCTAGCTTTGAAAGTTTCCACTCTCCCTTCCACATCCTTCTTTCTTTTGTAGACCCATTTGCATCCAATGGGTTTTATCCCATCCGGCAAATCTACAAGTTCCCAAACAGAGTTGGATTTCATAGAATCCATCTCATTGTTCATAGCCAGTTTCCAAGATTTAGAATCAACATCATTTACAGCTTCATCATAAGTGACCGGATCATCCTCATGCTCATGAGCCTCAGCCTGGTATACCTCAGCATCATACATGAAGAAATTAGGTTTCTTAGAAACCCTCCCACTACGACGAGGCACCCTAAATTGTTGATCGTCTGCAGGTCTTTCACTGGAACTCGGACTTGCGTCCAAGACCGAAATCTGTGGAGCAGTTCTTTCACCCGATAACTCCTCTAGCACCACTTTGCTTCGAGGCTTAAAGTCATTCATGTGATTTTCCTCCAAGAATGTAGCATGGGTTGAGACATTGACTTTTTGTTCCTTCGGGTTATAGAACGGACCTCCTTTAGTTCCTTTTGGATACCCTACAAATATGCACAATTCTGATCTTGGTTCCAACTTCTTCGCATCCCCATCCAGTACATGTGCCGGGCAGCCCCATATTCTCATATGTCCAAGGGAGGGCTTCTGGCCACGCCACAATTCATACGGAGTTCTGGGAATTGATTTGCTCGGAACTTGGTTCAGAACATAGCACGCCGTTTGTAAAGCATATCCCCAAAATAATAATGGCAGCATTGAGTCATCATGGACTGTACCATATCCAATAAGGTCCTGTTTCTCCTTTCGGCTACACCATTCTATTGTGGGGTACCAGGTGCAGTCAATTGGGATAATATCCCGTTCTCTACAAGATGTCCTAGAAATTCGTCGGAGAGGTATTCGCCACCTCGATCAGATCGAAGTGTCTTTATGGATTTATCCAATTGCTTTTCCACTTCCGCATGATACTCCTTGAACTTGTCAAAGGTTTCGCTCTTGCGGTGCATCAGATACACATATCCATACCTCGAGTAATCATCTATAAAAGAGACATAATACTCGAACCCTCCTCGTGCTGTGACGTTCATGGGGCCACATACGTCAGTGTGCACAATTTCTAAGAGCTCCTGAGCCCTTGTACCCTTAGCTCCAAAAGACCTCTTAGTCATTTTACCCTCTAGACAAGACTCACATTGGGGAAGTCGTACCTCCTCCAGAGATTCCAGAGGACCATCTTTCACCAATCTTTGAATCCTATCCTAATTAATATGACCAAGTCTTAAATGCCAAAGATACGCCTTGTTAGAGTAAGAAACTTTCAACCTTTTAGAGTTATCAGTTAATTCAGTGTCAAGCAGTGAGTACATCTTTGGTTTGATCAAATATAGGTTTCAATCCATCCATCTAGAACAGATAAAAGACTTATTTCTACGAATATCAACTCTTTTACTAAAAGAAACTGAATAAGAATCCTTTATTAAACAAGCTACCGATATAAGGTTCCTTCTAAAATTAGGAACATAAAAACAGTCTTTTAATAAAATAAACCTAAATTGATCAAAATAAAGGTAAACATCTCCCACTGCCTCAGCCACCACCAAGCTGCCGTCCCCAGTTCGCAACGAGAGGTTCCTATCATATAGACTTCTCGTTTCCACGAACCCCTGCATAGAAACACAAACATGATTAGTGGCGCCCGAATCAATGACCCAAGTGTCTTTCGATTCTTCCACCAAACACGCTTCTAAGTAAAGAAGTTCCTTACCTTCCTTGCCCTTAGCGGCTAGGATTTCTCAGCAAGCCTTCTTGAAATGACCTACCTTCCCACAACGGAAGCACTTGGACTTTTTAGGGTCCCTGGGCTTCTTGTTCTTCTTCTTCTTCTTCCCATCCGAGACAGGAGGATTAGAAGAACTAGAAGCCGCTTGCTTCTGATTTGGCCTCTTCCTCTTCCGTGAGGGTTTGGAAGATTCCGCCAAATTGGCCTCACCTTTGGGTTGGACAACATCCCCATCCCTGATCATCCGCTCATAAGCTTGGAGTTGCTTCATGAGCTCGGTTAGTCCTAACTCCCTTGTCGCCAGATTGTATGCGGCCTTAAACCCCACAAAATCTTTAGATAGTGTTTTGAACACCATCTCGATTTGGGTGTTGTAGTCCAACTCAATACCGTTTTCGGCAGCCTCAGCGAAGAATCCCATTAGAGTGATTATATGGTCCTTCACCGGAGTACCCGCCTTCTGCTTAGAGTTCATAATACTGGTGATAGCGGACTGTCGAGCCAATTTTTCTTGGCCTCCGAACATGTCCTCCAGATTTTCCATGATCTCCCCAGCAATTTGATAAGTCTCATAATACTTGCTTTTGATAGCAAGTATGCTAGCTATATCATTTGATTCCCTCCAACAAGTATAGGCAACCGGGACCTCCTCAATCGGTGTGTCAGGTTTTGGCCTTGGTGGGCATGGTTCGTCCAGTACGAACTTGTGTCTCTCGCAGCTGAGAACTATTAACAGATTTCTTTTCCAATCCTTATAATTGTCGCCATTCAGTTTATTCTCAGTAAGTATTGAAATGAGGGGTGTCGGTGACATTTTGAACTGAAATAAAATTATACTAGACATCATTACAAAGCCCAAGCAAATATACAGACAATTTAGCAAATAAAACATACAAGTATGTTCCTACATGAAACTTGAAAAACATGTAGCATTGCAACGGTAATTCTTAGCACCTATTGCCACAAGCCACCGAGGGGTGGTCATGAGAACAAATAGCCGGAACATGGACCCCGTCCAATTAATATATGCTGCCTTAAATCCTCCAAGGTTAAGACATATATTAATAACCGCTTATTTGGCCACCGGTTTAGTTAACAGAGCTTCTAGGGAAGGTTAATAACTAAACAAGTCTTAAGTGTATAACCATTGTTTACGTAGCCCGATCCACGTCCTACCAAGCCACCGAGGGGTGGTCATGAATAGGATCGCACCCGAACACGTTTTTCACATAGGAGATCCAATCTAGTATACCGGCGGCGGTAAACACCTACCGAGGGGTGTGGTCAGGGCAGAACTGACGCGAGGCGTTACCATGCTTTCACATATAGATCAACAATGGAGGCCGTGGGTTTTGTTTAAAACCCTCTCCCACTCAATATTTTGAAAAACATGCAGGTTTTGACAAATTATGTATGATCAATATAGTATGAGCGGTACTCACCTATCCTATATGACATGTTATCAAATATGCATACAAAACATCCATCAATACATATTTATACATCCATGACATATCACAGAAAAAATAATTGATAGAATAACCAAGCCATGGTTCCATCCTAGAACAAAGAAAATAAAGATTACAAAATTCCATCCAAAGCATTCTTTGGGTCTTGAATTTCGTTCCGTCTTCTTATATCCAACTTTATGTAGCCTCTCCATTTATTTCTCATCCCAAGTATCATTTAAAATTTAAAATTCCAAAAATTTAAATTTGAAATTCAAATTCCAAACTCGAATTTTAAATTTAAATTTCCAATTCAAATTTTAAACAATTTTAAACATCATGTGTAATAATATGTAATTTCGAAATTTCAAATTTTCAATTACAT
This sequence comes from Antiaris toxicaria, assembly GCA_035233585.1. NCBI lineage: Eukaryota > Viridiplantae > Streptophyta > Magnoliopsida > Rosales > Moraceae > Antiaris > Antiaris toxicaria. The sequence continues at coordinate 47,907,336 of CP141155.1, forward strand.
ATTTTTAAACATGATTTAAAATTAAATCTCAAATTTAAAAATCAAAAATTTTTTGAATTTTAGACCATCGCACTGCCGCCTTCGAGGCGGCAGCCGCCGTGCGCAGCCACCAACCCCGGAGGGGCTGGCAGCCCACGGCCGCCTCCATGTGCAGCCCTGCCGGGCTGCAGGCCAAGCCTGCAGCGCCAGGCTGCACGCCCAGGCTGGGCGCAGTAGCCGGCAGGCTGCAGGCAGCGCCTGCAGCCAGAGGCTGCACGCCCAGGCTGCGGCCAGCCTTGGGCAGGCCACGGCCACCCCTAGCTGCAGGCCAAGCCTACGGCCGTGGGTGCTGTTGGCCTGCACAGGGGCTGCCGCAGCCCCATCCTGCCCGAGGGCAGGGGCTGCAGCCCCACAATGCCCATCGGCCTTTCCCGAGGGGTCGTGTCTCGATTTTCGTGTCATATTCCAATTTATCTATTAGGATCTCCAAAAATTAATTTGAATCCCAATTAAATTGAAATTTTCCACACAATCAAAATTTCAACCTTTAAATCAAATTTAACTTTTTGGAAAAATAAATTACGGTCTTCAATCTTCAATCTCCTCCAAGAATAATTACATAAAATTTCCTAAACCGTTTCTAGTGTACAAAAAATCTAACCATAAAAATTCTAAGAGACAAAATTAAAATCCATGGGAAAATTACAGTGTTTATAAACTGCTCCCATGGTTATATAAAAATTCCTAGATACAATTTTCTAAATTCTAAGGAACCATAACCGGCATAAACAAGCATGCTTATAATAATTCAGAAAAATTAAAATAACCACATACTTTATGCATAATCCATGATAACAACATAAAGGAACCCTAGAATGCCACTCTCTAAATATCAAATCCATACATAAATAAAAAGACTAAGTAATTGTCTAATTTATGTACATGGCATAGTCATAAGATGGCTCTAATGCCAATTGTAGGAAAATAATTGGTAAAATCGTATCAGAGTGGCGCAGCGGAACAATAAAAATTTTTAGATCGTTAAATATCTCATGATGCCATATACAATAAACCAACAACAATTAAAACTCATACCTCAAGGACGCCAATCTTGCAGGAGGAGAATGACCGGTGGCTTCAACCAACTAGCCTTCTCTACTATTCTCCAATTCCCGAATGGCTGAGTGTGTGGGCACTCTGAACCTCGATCGGTATGCTAGCACTGCTAGTCTTCTTCCGACCACCCAGATCTCTAAAGAACTTTATTGTCACGATGAGCTATGCAACAATAAGCCTGCTCACCTGAGAGTCTGTGGTCTAAGAGAACTGGAGTGGTAGGACCTCTATTTATAGACCTGCATGAGGTGATTCTCTGAATTTGAATTGGATTAGGAAAAGATATTTTCCCTTATCCATAACCAAAAAATCCAAATTTTCCAAGGGAGAATCTCAACAATAAAATTCGGTTTTCTTAGGATAAATCCAATCCAAATCTAAACAAGATTTTAACTAGAATTTTATCTCCCTTTTTCAACACAAAAAATCTGAAAATTACAAGGAGAATATCTCCTAAAAATTTCGGCCATTATGGATAAGGGAGAATCAAAAATTCCACTAGGATTTTCAAGCCTGAATCTTATCTCAACCTTATCCAAAATAACCGAATTTTCCTAGGAGATTTTCTCCCTAATTTCGGCCACTTTTCAGGGAAGGAAAGAATCTAAATTCAACTGGGATTGAAACTTGAATTTTTTCCCTTGAATCTTATCCATAAAAATCCGAAATTTCCTTGAGGATTATCCTCAAAATTTCGTGCAACATTTGTTAGGATTTGGATTCAAAATTCAAGTAGGATTCTAACAAGATTATCCTCTCCAAATCCAACCCAAATTCGAATTTCAAACCTTGTGGATTTTCCACAACAAATTCGAATCCTATTTGGACTGTGATTCAAAATTTGAATTTCAAATTTCAAATTCAAATTTCAAATTCAAATTTCAAATTTCAAATTTCAAATTTCAAATTTAAATTTCAAATTCAAATTTCAAATTCGAATTTCAAATTCAAATTTCAAATTCAAAATTCAAAATTCAAAATTCAAATTTCAAATTTCAAATTCCACAAAACGGTTGTGTTTCATATTTTTGTTCTCATGGATAATTTTCTACAACTCCAATCCAATCTCAAATAAAATCATGGCAACTTTATTTGGAGTTCGAATAATTGTGTACTCTATTATCCAAAACAAAATCTGAATCTAACCGGAGAGAATCTTGTCTACCATCCTAATCCTGTGTCATCACCATCCATGCATAATAAACCAGCCAATAGCATACACAAATCAATTTACCAAACGTTAAGGAATTATGTGGAGCTAGTTGAGGGACTGATTGGACATATATAATCGGGCTCTCGTAAATCCATATGATCATCATTCTTTACCGAACAACTCAATCATATGATCACTAGTTTCAGAGTCACACCACTATAAACCTGAAACTGTACTCCCAATTATATATCGTATTACGTAAGCCTGTGACAAGCTATCGTCCAATGACCTTGTCATATATGCAGAACCCTCATATGATATCCATGATCAGCCTTAGGCCAAAGTCCGTTTAATCCTACTGATCAGGCTATCTTAAAGTTCCATTATACTACCGAATCAAGAAAATGATTATTCACCATATGTGAATAAGAAGTCATCCGCCCAGTAGACGACCCAAGGCCTTGTCCATTTTCACATTCAGTATAATTCCTTTAAGAGGATACCCTTAACTCCTTATTAGAGCTATGATTCCAATATCTGTAAATGGACCCTTCATCGTATACAAGTCATGCACCCAACGAACCGGTCTATAAGCTTACTACCTCTGAGACGCTTTAGCCATTGGAACATCAAAGTACACAAGTCATATACATGAAGCTGTCCTTTTACTCAGGATTAAGGTTACTGCATAATGAACGTCAAAAGCAGATCGATCCACTTAAAGCGGACTTCGTAGATCAATCATGCTTTAGTCCCGGTCTAATATGTCACCACCAAGCAACATATCTATGTCTCTACTTGGGAGTCCAGCTCCAGACAGTCAAGACAAACCATCCCCTCCAAGGCTTTAGACAACATAATAGTCTTAACATGAGTTAGATGCTCGGTCTAACCCCATAGACTATAGACCATAGTTTAGACCGCTAACTTTAGAACATTGTCTTCTCGCATACAAAAATCCATTGTATGCAACGTTCTAATAGTTTAACACAAGCAGTCAGGGAGCCATATTTGCTTACATTTACTTTAACATGTAAATAAGACGAGGATAGATAATGAATAACCTCTATATATAATCTTATTATCCAGTTCAAAATAAATACATCAATAATGTCTCTAATGCTTAGGGCATTTCCTAACATAAACTCCTCATCTTGTCTTCTCGTTCCTATGTAGCCTCTCCAATGTTATGATTTTTCCACAAAATCTTCACTAGTGGGATTGTCTTATTCCTCAGTACTTTCTCTTCATCAGCCAGTACTCGAATAGGTTGTTCTTCATATGTCAAATCCTCATGGATGTGAACAGGTTCATGCTTCAATACATGGGACGGATCTGGTATATACTTTCTTCGCATCAACACATGAAATACATTATGCACTGCCGACAATTCAAGAGGTAACGCTAATCTATAAGCGACCCTTCCAATGCGTTCGATAATTTCATAAGGCCCAATATATCTTGGACTCAGTTTCCCCTTCTTACCAAAACGCATAATCCCCTTCATAGGCGATACCTTGAGAAACACGAAGTCTCCTTCATCAAATTCCAAAGATCTTCGCCTGTTATCTGCATAACTCTTTTGTCAACTTTGCACAATTTTCATTTGACCCTGAATTCTAGCAACTGCATCGGAATTCTCTTGTATGAAATCCGTCTTACGCAACTGCTTCTCTCGCAAATCATACCAGTGTATCGGTGATCTGCACTTCCGTCCATATAAAGCCTCATAAGGTGCCATGCCTATGGAAGCTTGGTAACTATTATTGTATGAGAATTCAATTAATGATAACTTCTCGTTCCAATTTCCCATAAAATCCATTACACAAGCTCGAAGCATGTCCTCTAATGTCTGAATGGTCCGCTCTGACTGTCCCTCTGTTTGCGGATGAAATGCCGTACTGAGTCTCAATTTAGTACCCATGCCTTCTTGCACACACTTCCAGAAATTCAAAGTGAATCATGCATCTCGATCTGATACAATGGATTTTGGTACTCCATGTAATCTGATGACATGAGTTACGTACAACTGAGCAAGCTTTTCCAATGAAAAAGTCATCTTGACAGCTATAAACTGTGCCGTCTTGGTCAGTCTGTCCATAATAACCCAGATGGTATCATAACCTTCTCGGGTTTTTGGGAGTCCCACTACAAATTCCATCGTAATGTGTTCCCATTTCCATTCAGGAATCTCCAAAGGTTCCAATCTTCTTGCTGGATGTTTATGTTCTGCTTTGATTCTCTGACAGGTCATGCATCTGCTCACGAATTTCGCTATATCGTTCTTCATCCCTTTCCACCAGAACTGTAACTTCAAGTCCTGATACATCTTGCTAGCTCCGGGATGAACTGAATATGGTGTCTCATGGGCTTCTGATATGATCCGTCTTCTAAGTTCCTCATCAGCTGGTACATTTATCGTTCCTTGATAAAGGATTATTCCATCCTTGGAAATTCCTTCTTGAGAACTTGTCATTCTTGGATCTCGTCTTTGAGCTTCCTTTATATCCTTAAACAGTGATGATTCCACTTGGAGTGCAGCCAATCTTCCAGATATCAGCTCCAAGTTTAAAGAATTTATCTCTTGCTGCAATGACTTCAGAAGCCATTTATCGGTAGCTAGTGCGATATGGTAGACTTTCTACTTAAAGCATCCGCTACACAGTTGGCCTTTCCTGGATGATATAGGATTTCACAATCATAATCCTTTACCAGTTCCAACCATCTTCTTTGTCGCATATTGAGCTCCTTTTGCGTGAAGAAATACTTCAGGCTTTGGTGATCGATGAAAATCTGACATTGACCTCCATAGAGATAGTGTCACCAAATTTTAAGTGCGAACACTACTGCAACAAGTTCAAGGTCATGTGTAGGGTAATTCCTTTCATGATCCTTTAATTGACGCGATGCGTAGGTAATCACCTTGCCGCCTTGCATCAGGACTGCTCCCAATCCTATTTTAGATGCATCACTATAGATCACAAACTTCTCCCTTTCAGTGGGAAGCGTAAGGATTGGTGTGCTTGTCAGCCGTCTCTTTAACTCCTAGAAGCTTCTTTCGCATTCCATAGTCCACTCATACTTTCTTTCCTTGCGTGTAAAGGCAGTAAGAGGTGCAGCTAAATGCACGAATCCCTCTACAAATCGTCGATAATAACCAGCTAACCCCAAGAAACTGCGTATTTCTATCACACTCTTGGGTGCAGGCCATTGGTTAATTGCATCTACCTTTGTCAGATCTACAGTAATACCTTCCTAGGATACAACATGTCCGAGGAAATGTACTCTATCCAGCCAAAACTTGCATTTTGAGAATTTGGCATAGAGTTGATGCTTCCTTATCGTATTCAACACGATCCTCAGATGTTCTTTGTGCTCCTCATGAGTCTTTGAGTATATAAGAATGTCATCAATCAATACAATGACAAACTTATCCAAATACTCTCTAAAGATTCTGTTCATTAAATCCATGAACGCTGCTGGCTCATTTGTTAATCTGAATGGCATCACAAGGAACTCATAATGACCATAATGAGTCCTAAACACCGTTTTAGGAATATCACTTTCTTTAATTCTCAGCTGATGATATCCTGATCGTAAGTCGATCTTGGAAAATACCGCTGCACCTTTTAACTGGTCGAATAGGTCATCAATTATAGGTAATGGACACCTATTTTTGATCGTAACCTTATTCAACTCCCGCTAATCAATGCACAAACAGAACGTTCCATCCTTTTTCTTGACAAACAACACAGGTGCTTCCGTTCCTCTATAGTATCCACCACATATGTCAGATATCCCATACAACCACTGGCCATCAGCTTACTTGCTTTCAGTGAACTGATCATCATCTTCCCGGGTTTTCGAGAAGCATTGACATATTCGAAACTCTCTTCTTCCTCGGGTTAGAATACTATCTTTCGATTTCGGCAGTCGCTCGTAGCTTGATATTTCCCTAGGAAATCCATGCCTAGAATCACATCATAATCCACGATCTTCATTACGATCAACTCAACATATAGCTCCCTATTTGCCACATATACTGGTACATGAGGTAGCCAGTAATTGGGCAACAATACTTCCCTAGAGGGTAAAGCTGTTTTAAATACTCTTCCCATATATTCCTTAGGATGTCCTATCTTGTTAGCAAATTCATAGGAAACGAAAGAATGCGTAGCACCGGAATCGAATAGTACAGAGGCTACATGACTAGCGACAGGAAGCTGACCTGTCACCACATTCAATGTTCCTGCCTCTGCGTCCTCCTTAGTGTAGGCCATTACACGAGCATCAGCATGTGGCACACGCTCCTGGCGTTGCGGCCTTACTGGAGACTCTTCAACTCTGACCTGAAGGGAATGAGCTTGTGGGCATGTTTGGTGCAGTTGCGAAGTGCCTTGTACACCCTGCCTATTGCTTGGACAGTTCCTGGCGTAATGACCTTCCTTTCCACATTCGTAGCAAATAAGTGGCCCATATCTGCATTGCCCAGAATGTCTCTTCCCGCATGTAGGATAATTTTGTACATTGGATTCCACATTACTAGCTGTTCTTCACTGCTGGTTTCGATTATTTGCCTGCGATTTCCAGTAAAATTGCCTTTCCTCTTGTGTTGCTGGGATCCTTGATTATTGCCCTGGCCTGGTTTAACATTCTGATTTGGCTTGCTCGATTGACCAACTTGTGTAGACTTAGCCAAAGCCCTCTCCTTCTTTTTGGCCTCCCGGTGCTTCTCTCTTTCCTCCTTTTGTCGGGCTACGTGAAACTCAACTCTTATGGCCCGACTAACACAATCTGCTATAGAAGTAGGCGGTACCTGTCCAGTATCTACCAATGCAGCAATTTCTAGCCTGAACATCTTGATCATTTTCTGTATTTTCTCCCTCTCAGTAGGGACTACATAGGGACATAAGTGGGATAACTGGTCAAACTTTCGGTAAACTTCGTTCACCGACATATTTCCTTGCATCAATTCTGAGAACTCTTTCTGCTGTTGTCTCAGAGATGTAGGGTCATAATATTTCTGGTTAAATTCTTCCAGAAATTCTACCCAACTCATGGTAGACACATTTCTTCTCATTCGCACAGTGTCTCACCAAAAACGAGCATCTTTTCTCAACACAAAAGATGCACATGCAACCTTCTCCTGGTCAGTTAGGTTCATGAATTCCATGATCACTTGCAAGGATGACAACCAGTCTTCAGCCTCTAGAGGATTTATAGAACCTTCAAATTCTGGTGGCTTCATACGCCTGAATCTTTCATAGAGGGGTTCCAGATTTAATACCGTTTGCGGTTCAGGAGCTCTCTCATGTACAGCAACTGGAGGGATAACCAAATCTACCTCAGCTTCCTGTTCTACTTGGGTACCTTCAGAACCTTGCCTCTGTTCTAACTCCTCTACTCGTTGTCTCAGATTAGCATTTTCCTGCATCTGAGCTTCTAGAAGGGCTTGTATCTGATCTAATCTCTCCATGATATTAGGACGTCGTTCTTGTCCCTCTGGTTGATTTCACAAATCCACCATCTTGCCTATTATCTTATTATGGCATCACAATTCACCGTTAGCTTTTCCATGACCACATTCGTAAAATCATGTAAATTTACAAAATTCAGGGTAACGTAAAGCCACATCATCGTAACATCGTACAACATATAATCATTTTGATGTTTCATTCATAACAAAACGTTTATATATCATACATAACCATCACCAGTCATATATACATCGGCCATCATATACATCTTGGCCACAAGTCTATACAAAAGAGCTTTTCTCTATAAGCTACTTATGTACATAAATACATCTACTGGTCACACATCTCCTGTGTCTGGGACTAGAGGATATTCTTCTGGATCCTCATCATCATCTAGATCATCTGAGTCGTCACTACCCCTAGGCAATGCTCCCTGTCCTGAGTCATTACCTCCTCATGGTCTAGACAATCCAGCCTCATGATCGTTCATCATTCTTCTCGGCCCAAAGATGCGTGCCAACATCTCATCTTGACCCAGTGTCTCTCGTCGACTTTGTGTCAAATGCTCAATCAAAATCTCCCTCTCGATCCTCCTGATCGTCACTACAAACTCTTGGAGCGTAGGAGGATATAGCTTAATCACCCTCTGTCTTAACTCCATGGGTAAACCTCTCCAGAAAAGCTCACAACAGTTTGCTTCAGTGAGGTTGGGCAACGGACATCGCCTCCTAATGGTCTCCTCAAATCGTGCTGCGTAAGACATAACTATCTCACTAGAAAACATGACCATCTTCTCAGTCTGGAGAATATAGTCCCTAACCTCATCAAATCTAGGGTACGCGGGTGTAACTGCCTCTCGTGTCTCTGGAGGTGCTGGAGCAGGTGTCAAATCCTTAAGTGAAAACTGATCAGCCAATCGCTGACAAAACTCAGCCCAACTGAATCCCAACAGAATCTCCTGATTACAATACTCCCAAAACACTCGAACATCTCCCTGAAACATACATATGGCCAATTGGATCCACATCTCTCAGTCAATGTCGCACATCACCATAATCCTCTCTATGGCATGGAGCCAGTTCTTTGTCTCCATCGACTGGCGTCCACCATCAAATATAGGGGGACTGCTAGCTCTGAATGCTTGTACTGCCCGAGCCGAAACTCTCACCCCAATATGTTGGCATCCACCAACAACTGGAATGTCCACTACTACAGGTGGATGAAGTATCGGTCGAGGCTGTACTACATCTACTGGAGCTGGTGCTGGTGCTGGAGGTCTCTCTGGCACCAGCGGTCTAGGTACTGGACGTTGGGAAATAGATGGCCTCACAATAGGTCTCGTCCATACCCGTAATACCCCTCTCAGTCGTGGTAGTGGCGGTCTCACATAAGGAGGTCTGGTCATCTTGCTACCTATAAGATAATTATTTTCACATAAGAAAATAATTCACTAAACTTAAGTAAACTACTTACTTGGATAGCGGTGCAGGATGCGCAAAGTGTCAAATCAGGATATGGTCAACACTGCTCTGATACCAACTGTGGCAGCAATTGGTAATCTAAACTAAACCAACCGTAAACCCACTCTGATACCAACTGTGGTGGCCCGCCCCTCGTAGAGATCATACAATACTATTACAGTTAAGCTTTATCACTAACTACGATAGATTGTACTCTCATGAGTCCCCGACTAATCTATCTCTGTTTAAATCATGACGTTTTTGGGGAAATTTTTTTTTTTAAACATCATGTAAAATATTTTCCACTAATCACTTTGTTTATAAGTACAAAGTAATTTACATAATACAGTACTTTCGTAAAATATATATTATTATAAAAGAACTGTTTCTTTTTCCCTTCTCTTTTATTGCTCAGTGGAAAGACTCTGGCAGGACCATATCCCTTGCCTCCTATCCCATTTGACACGCGCTATCCCGTCCGCCATCCAGTCATACAAAGCTACTGAGCTGGTCGCTTACCTATAATATAAGCAAAAATAGTGAGCTACAGGCTCAGTAAGTTCAAAAATGCAAGAAATAAAATTTCTATGATAGTACTATTCATCATGAATAGTAACATTGATCACTATTCATACATAAATAGTAACTTTGACCACTATTCATTATGATAGTAAGTTTGACCACAACACAGTATATCAACAATACATCTACCGCGATGTTAGTACCCTCACGAAACTGTCTTATGCTCAATTATGGCATAGTTTCAGTTTTAGGTAATTATCTTTGATTATGTTCTGGTTTTGAGCTCAGGTTGGCAGTACCATTTAAGTGCGCATTACTGGAAGCGGTACATCAGTGCTGACCTCCACAGCCTTAATTTCATCATCATAGCCCCGAAGGCAAAATTTGACTTCCTGTACGGAAGGCTGGTACGCCAAAATAGTTTCATTACCAACTTCTTAAAGTTCTAACCCGGTGACTTCATATTGGCCCGTGGTTAGGAATGGTTCACATTTTAATTTCAGGTGAGTGAGTTTCATTATCCTCACTCTAGTGCCCAAAGAACAATTTACTATGTGTCCCATTCTCAATAATGCCTGTAGCACATTTCGTCTCTCTCTCTACTCTATAATAGTGCCCGTAGCACATATGTACCTAACTTATGGTTAGTACATCAAAGTTAGCAATAATAATGCTATATGTTGCAGCCAGGTAAATGTCTGAACTTACCTTATCAGTTTCTTCCCCTTTTCTTTCTTGGATCTTTGATCACCCTCCTTGTAGGTCGATTTTGGGATCTTACAGACAAAACCTTGTCTGTTAATTTCATTTCCATTTATAGCTTTTATTTTTTTCATCAAAAAGCTTAAATAAAACCTATTTATAACTTTTTAGGCTTTATTTATCATTTTCCCCATTTTTCTCAACTTTTACAAAATTACGATTTTGCTCTTATATTTTGGAAAAATTACAATTTTGGCCCTAACGGAATTTTCTCGATCCAGACCGTATTTTTGGCTCTCAGGAACTTTTCTGACTCTTTTCTATTCATTACTGGGTTCGTTTCTATTTTATTTCCATTTTTCACTTTCCCAACCCTTGGGAAGCACTATTCTGACCCTTGCGTCGGTTTAGTGATTTTCTATTATTTCGGAGTCTTAAATGGACGTTTTACTAGTACTTAAAACGTTCATCTAGACGTCCCCGATCTAGATCTCCGAGACTCGGATTTTCCGTATCCGACTCGGACCAATTTTTTCATTTCCCAAAAACGCCCCCCCTCGAGGTCGGTTTTTCAGTTTCACTCGCATTTTACATTTTTAAGGGGACGGGTTACTATTCACAAACCACACCTTATGTTTTCCTTATTCAATTTCCCTTTAGGGACTCGGGTTACCGACCTGACCCTAAACTTTTATTTTTAATTCTCTTTTTACCCTAAATGCCGTTTTCGAAATTTTGACAGCATTTCGGTGTAAATTTAAGGCTACCGGCGTTAGGTACGCCTCGAACCATATGTACCTGCCACGTACTATACCACAAGCCTATTTTATGTAAAAGTTTCCCAAACTTTTACATAAAAGCTCACAACATTTCCAATTCACATTTTGAACCACATTCCACAAAATTCTTTCAATTTTGCCCTTAGTTTTAGCCACGGTTTTCATACTCAAAACCTAACCAAAACTTTTCAATTTTTCAACCAAATTTTAGGCTATTCCAATGTCATTATCTAACACATTTTCAAGCCATTTTCCATGCATTTTTTTAACACAATTCCTAGGGTTTTTTCATCATTATAACCCACGGCCATTTAAGAGAAACGTGCACCAAATTTTTGTTTCATGCTTTCAATCACATAACCATCATTTCCATAATTCAATGCATGAATTTAACTATCCAAACATCAAGTTAATCATGCAAACATTATTCACCAAACCCTAGTTAAAACCCACGGCCATTTTAGGGTTTTTAAATTCCAAAATTTTTCCAAGCTTATAACCATACAAATCATGCTTTACATTTAACCAAAACATGATTTAAAGCATTTCCACACTTAAACCACAACAATTCATCATTAACTACACATGGTAACCCACGGTTTTACCCTTGGAAAACCAACCAAAATTTTGTTTTTCTTTAAACAAAATGCATGGTTTTTCTTCCAATCACAATCTTAACAAAACCCAAGCACCAAATCAACCAAAACAAACCATAAATTTTCTCATCTTCATAATATTCATCCCACGGATTTTAGGGAGAAAACAAGCCAAAAATTGGAAACCAAAGAAGGTTACCTTGCTTTCTTGCTTCCTTTGTCTTCAAGGAAGGGTTTGACACCACTTTTGTGAGGGAAACTTGGAAGATTATCTTGGTTCCTCTTGGTTGCTCACGTATTCACCATGGAGAACACTTAGAAAATTTTTTTCTCTTATGTTTTGGCTTTGTAAATGTTTCAGCTCTTTTTGTTCCAACTTTGCCGACTTAAACAACCAAGGAAGCCAATTAATTTAGCTTCCAACCAATGAGAATGCAACACTTTTCAAGCCATTTCTTTCCAAATTTTTCAAAAATTTAATTTGGTTAATTTTGGCCAAATCTTGGGCTTTAGATCAAAAAGCAAATCAATCTTGGCCATTAATGCCACCAACCACCAAATTTCTTACATTTATTAAATTTGCTTTATGATGTCATAAACGCAAAGTAAAGTGTTGACTTTGACTTTACTATTCACATTAATTCGGCTACTTTTTGACCGATGTCAGTTCGAGCTGAAATTTTCCTGAAATCGTCTCGGCGGGTTCCTGAGGTCTCCTGTGCAGTCAGATCAATTTATACTGCTTTCATTTGATCAAAATCAATCCCGGAAGTTTTTCATCTTTTAGTGCACCGGTTAGGGTTTTCAATGTCATTTTTGGCACCGTTGCACCCGTTTTAATTCATCGAATTTTATCAACACTGAATTCTTACTCGTCAGTATTATTGGAACATTTTAATACATTCTGAACAATATAAATAAATTTATTTCACTCTTTAAATAGTACAAATTGTTATGTACATACATTTGTACATTTTCTTCTGAGAATGCCTGAATTTCCCTGTTGCCACATTTACTAAGCTTTTCCCTAATCTTACATGGTCGGGATCTAATGCCATCTAATTTATGCTGTTCATAAATCTATATGATTATGAAACTATATGCTTTTCTAACATGCTATGCAACAACTGTGCATGGTTTATAGTTAACATAGTATGAAAACAGTACTTTAAATCCATTTTTGCTCAGGCTATAGATAGAGTTGTACTTATCTAATCTGTAAGTAACTCGTTCTCTCACCTTTATCAGTTTACAGGTTACCATCTGTCATCAATAACGTTTCTTATTAATACCTTCCCAAGTCACTGTTACCGTTAGTGACCAAAGTAGATAAATTGCTTGGTATTGATTGCCGTCAGTAGTAATTCGCTTTCTATCTCAAGAGTTTACTTCTTTATATGTGATTAATTAATTTATTACCCAATAAATTAATTATTATCGTTCTTAAGTCATTATTTCCATTAGTGACTATAACTTGTGTTTCTATGTGGTACCGAGGCCCTTTAGTACCCTATTGGCCTACTTTGGGGATTTGGCATCCGACTTCCATCGTGTTTGATTAATTGTCTTCTTTACAGATTAATCACGTTTCTCACAGTGTTGTTCAAAACACGGTCCTCGATTGGTTGTCGACCAATTAACTGACTGGTTACCTCGCATGTTGTTAACCATGTAGCCTACTGGGTTACTATGTGTAAACTTATTATAGTAACTGGCCGGGTTACTTTGCCTGTTTGGTGTGGTGGTCTACCGGGCCACTATTGCTTGTTTGGGTGTGATAGCCTACCGGGCTATCCACACTGTTTTACTTTGAAAAATTGTTTGGTCGACTTATAAAATTCTTGGGGAAAATTCTTTGTTTTAAAACCATCCCCTTATCACTCCGTTGGAAGGTGGGGGACGTTTTTATGAAAACCATTTTGATTTTAAAGTCTGCAAAACACATTTCTGATCTCATTTTAAAGGTGGTTTTTGAACCACTTTTGAAAACTGTTTTGAAACTTGATCGAAATGATTTTGTTTGCAAATTTGGTGCACATGAAAATTTTCATCTTCGACGAGATGAACAATTCTTGTGTTCACCTCGGAGTTCAAATATAACTCAAACTTGTCCTAATCTTACTAAACCCATGGCTATTGTGCCTAGCTTTTTGTAAAAAATCCAGTTTTATGTCATTTTAAAAACGGCTCTATTTGAGGCCCGAAACGACCAAATTTTTAAAACATGCGTAGGACATCTTAAAGGTTTTGACGTATTCTACAATTTTGTGTTGAGCTTGAAACCTGGTTCGGACTCTAAGTGGTTCATTTTTAGCAAAACCCGAGACTAAGTCTAGGCTCGGATTTTTGGTCCCAGTTTTGGGCACTAAATGAAAACTACTCTAAAAACCTATTGTATCGTCATTTTTGGCCAAAGGTTATTTGACACAAAAATGACCATATCGAAATTTTCTTAAAACTTTGTTTATAGAAAATCCTAAATTCAAAACCTAAGGGGGACAAAATGGCCAAAATCCGTGGCCTTTTCTTAAGGACAGATTGTGTCTAGCCACTTTCCTAAACATCCATGCTCACACAATCATAAATCCGTTCATCAAAATAATGCAAACATGACCACAAAAACATAAACTTAAAGATGGAAAGCTAAAGGCTCAAAATAAACTTATTATAACCCATATACATAAACAAATACACATAAATCCCTTGATCAAAATCTTAAAATCAACTAACCATAAGACATAGGGTTTTCGATTTTTACCTCTTGTGCTTTGAACCAAGCACAAATCCGAACTAGGGCTTGAGTGATCAAATGGCCATGTGATTCTTGGTGCAAAAGGGGTTGGTTTTGTGCTCGCAAGACACCACAAAAATATCTCTTAACATCAATCCAAAAATAACGACTAAAACCACAAAGTTTTGGTTTAGAACCTTATCATTGGTACTCTTGAAATGGCTTGGAATTGAAGTCATCTAACATAAGCTTGAAGAAGTTGGTTTTTGGTAAACTTTTAGTGGAATTTTGGACTTGAAAAATGGGGGTTTAGGGCTTCGGAATAGTCGGCAGTAGCTAGAGAAAGAAGGAGAGAATGGGTTGTGTTTTTGGAAGTGTGAAAATGAAAGAACCTAAGCCTAAGGCATAGTCAGCCTTTTACAGACAAACTTAAGCAAGCTTAACCAAATTTAAGCTTAATTAATCAAGCCAACTTTAAGCTAATTTGGAGACAAAATTCTACCCCATTTTAACCCATCCCACTGAATGTGTTGCAGCCATTAAGGAGGGGAAATAAAAAAAAAATTTTGGTTGATGGCTTGATGGAAGTGTGACATTGTTTATTCATTTGTGTCATAACCTACCCTTTATTTTATTTCTCACTTTTTAGGGGTTTTGTGCAGCAAAACCAGCTGGTTTTCCAGCTAGGGACACATGGTTTTGGGGCAAAAAAAAATTCATCTGTGTTGCTCTCTTCGCAGTCTAGTTTTCTACTTCGGTTTTTGATCCCTTTTCATCAGTGTTCTAATTTTCATCCGCAAATCAGGTTTTCTAAATCTGATTTTGACACTGTCAATTCCTCATCATTTTACACTGTCTAAGAGCCCATTATCAGTCTATTTTTGTGACGCCCCCTGATTCCGATCAACTGCAACTGTCATGAATCGACTCTACGGCCAACCAAGACCGCTCGTGTGCCGAATCTGCGTCGTCAATTTTAAACTCTTTTGCTCACAACTTTTAAATATCAGGGCCTAAAATTTCACCCATAATTTTTTTTTCTTTAATACATACTTTCTCTTAAGAAAACTAAGTAAGAAAGCCATGCCATATACTAACTTTTATATGTCTTAATAAAGTACAAAATAATGTACAACATATAGTATATATATACGTATTGTATATTTTGTTTCGAAATTTATTTTCTTTAACTCAAAAAGCTCAGCGGAAAACTTATGACAGGACCAAGTTCACGGTAAGTTCCCTATTCCCTTGACACGCTCGCATCCTGCCGACATCCAGGAATCTACTGGACAGGTTTCTTACTTGCAATATGAACAAACTGACGAGCTAACAGGCTCAGTAAGTTCAAACATACATAGTAAGAATCATATCGATTCAAAAACACTAAAAACTTAATCTCCTATGAATAGTACTATTTATCATGAATAGACTATTCACCATGAATAGTATTATTTAACATAAATAGTAACTTTGACCTTTGACTGATTAATAGTAACTAGTTATCCGAACTGGTTACTATTCACTTTACCCTAACTGGGACATTACTCTAATGTAAACTTCGGTTATGCTCAATTATGATTTTTATCATTTTGTTGATTGTTTATTCTCTATTTGATTTCTAGTTTAGAGCTCTGTTTATGGCAGTACCGATGATTATTAGCGCGCTGACTGGGAGGGTGTAAGGAGCGACCTTAGAACATCGACCTCCACAGCCCTGATAACCCCGTAGGATTTAAACAAACCTCCACCACTTATGTTGGAGGGGTGGTACGCCTTAATGGTTTCATTACCATCTTTCAATTTATAGTCTTGACCAAGTCATCTTATATGTCACTTCAAGGTCATTATCCTTCATTGCCCATAGGTCTTACTTATACTCGTTATTTGGGATATGTTATTCTATCTAACCCCCAAATGCTTATAGGATTTTATATCTACTGTACATCGAGTATAGAATAGATCAACATAGTATTTCATGTTGCAGACACAAAAATGCTTGAACTTACCAATACTGCGCTAGTATCCACTTCCGAAACTCCTCCACAGTTCTATCTCTATTTTGGGTTCCTACAGACATAATATTGTCCGTTAATACCCTATTTTAATTATCAGTTTAAATATACATTTATTTCACTTAATAATTCAATACTTTTAAATTTTGTCTATGATACACGGCCTGAAACACGCCCGTGTCCCAGCCCATGTACTTCTCGGGTTTACTTTACACGGCCATGTTGTTTTCTATCTTAGCCGTGTAACTGTACACAGCTTGATACATGCTCTTGTTCAAGCCTGTGTACCTCTCGGATTGAAAAATTCTTTATGTACACGTCCATGTATTTTTTTTCTACACACCCGTGTTCTTCGAAATTTTTAGATTTTTAACTCTAAAACCTTTATTTTGAGTCTCAGAATTTTATCTAAGTTATTCCAGGTCTTTTAGGGTCCTTTCCGAGTCTTTCAGAAATTTTTTGTCAAAATGACCATTTTACCCCTAACAGGTCTCGGGATCGTAACTATTCCGTTTTATCATTTTTTTTCAAATTTTGCTAAGTCTAATTTTAAAATAATATTCGCTAGGTTTCTGTATCATTTTACAGCTTAAATTGCTGCAAAATCTCAACCTCATTTTTCTCGGCCCTTGATTACTATTCATCCATCACCTAGAGTCGTTTTTTCATTTTTCGAGTGTTTCGGAGCCTCAAATGGCCCTTTCACTACTCATTAAATGTTATTTATCCCATCCTAGAGAGGCTCGGGTTTCCTATCCCGACCTACATTTTTCCCTCATTTCCCAAAATACCCCTAACATGAATTTTTTTTCCTGTCATTTTAGTATTTTAGGGTTGGTTTACTATTCCTTTTGGGTTGGTTTTCCATTTTGAACCCTAATTCACCAAGGGGTCTCAGTTTCCTTCCTAAGTCTGATATTTTTACCCCTTGTTTCCCGAAATGCCCTTAAGTCGATTTTAGAAATTTCAGTAGCATTTTCGCTTATATTTTAAGGTCTCCCGACGTTAGGTATGCCTCAGAACCTTTATACCTGCCACGTACCATACCAGAGGCCTATTTTATGTAAAGTTTCCTAACTTTGCATAAAAATTTTCCACATGATTCAACATTCAAAAATCAACACAAACCACAACATTTTTCTTTCAACTTAGCCTTGGTTTACTTATTAATCACATCACAACATTCTTAGGTTTTCTAATGTATAAAAAAACATCAAAAACATAACAAAATATGCATTCTAACCCTAGCATAGCCACGGATTTTTTTGCATAAACACATAGAAAATTTCATTTTCTTTCCAAGGGTTTTTATCAACATTCTTGAACATTAAAAATTTTTCATTTCTTAATGTTCATGCTCACAGTTTTAGCAAGAAAATTACATCAAAATTTTCTTGTTTCCTTATTCGAATTCATGCTTAATTCAACACATAATTAAATGAACATAAACACTAAATCAAAACTTCAAAACTCATGTATTTTTCACACCATTGAAGCCACGGTTTTTCAAGGGAAACATGCAAAATTTTTGCTTGTTTCTAAACCCTAATTCATGCTTTAAATACTACAATATCAAACCAATTATAGAATCAACAAAATAACAATTTTTTAATCATTTTTCAACACTCCAAACCCACGGATTTTCTAAGGAAAATCAAAGGGAAAAGCTTTAATTTTGAAGCTTACCTTGATTAGTTGATGACTTGAGATTGGAAATGCAAATCAAGCTAGGTATGGTGTGAAATTGAAAACAAAATTTTGGCTTTCAAAGGGGGAGAAGACCACAGTTTTTGCTGAATAAAAAGGGCAAGAGTTTGGTTGGTTTTTTTTCATTTTTTTGATTAAATTTTGATGCCTATTTATAGGCAAAAACCAAGGGCTTGTTTGCAATTTTTTCCCAACAATTTCCTAATTAAGGAAATTAATTTTTGTTTATGACATAATCATGGTGATGTCATCCAACTATTCATATTAATTCATTAATTAATTTGTGGTCAATTTTTGATTGTAATCCGATCCGAACGGAACTTCATCGAAATCGCGTAGGCGAGTTCTTGGCGCCTCTAGTGCGATTGGTTTGTCTTATTTTGCTTCCGTTTGATCAGAATTCTCTACCGTAAATTTCTATTGTTTTAGTACATTTTAATGCACTCTCTAAGGTTTTTGACTCTGATTTCAAACCATCTCACCCAATTATGTCCGGTAAGATTTTCCATCCCCGAACTCATACACTTTAACACTGCCAGAACATTTTTACACTATTCACAACAGTATTAAAACATAACTTTTTTCACATTTTATTCATTTAAATTGTTATATACATACAATTTTTAACTTACTTCGAGAATCCAAAATTCCCGGTTATCACATTCACCCCTCCTTATAGAATTTTTGTCCCCGAAAATTTAAAACAAGTGGGGGTACAAATTTTTCATTTCGTCCTCACGCTCCCATGTAGCCTCTTTAATGTTGTGATTTCTCCCCAGCACTTTGACTAATGGGATTATTTTATTCCTCAAAACTTTATTCTCGCATGCAAGTATTTGGACAGGTCTCTCCTCGTAGGACGGTCTTCCTGAATCTGGATCGGTTCATGTTTCAGCACATGGGATGGATCCGATATGTACTTCCGTAGCATCGACATGTGAAACACAATATGTACCGCTGACATTTCTGGAGGTAATGCCAATCTATAGGCGACTTTACCAATGCATTCGATGATTTCGTATGGCCCGATATATCTTGGGCTCAGTTTCCCCTTTTTCCCGAATCGCATTATTCCTTTCACCAGTGAAACTCTTAGGAATACGAAATCCCCTTCATTGAACTCCAGGGATCTTCTTCTCTTGTCTGCGTAGTTCTTCTGTCGGCTCTGGGCTATCTTCATCCACTGTTGTATTTTTGTAACTGCATCCACTGTTTCTTGGACGAAATCTGTCTTATGCATTCGTTTCTCTTGTAGGTCATACCGGTGAACTGGTGATTTACACTTCCTTCCATACAAAGCTTCATAAGGTGCCATACCTATCGAAGCTTGATAGCTGTTGTTATATGAAAATTCTACCAATGGAAGTTTCTCATTCTAGCTCCCTGGGAAATCTATTGTACACGCACGCAGCATGTCTTCGAGAGTCTGAATGGTTCGCTCAGATTGCCCGTTGGTCTGTGGATGAAATGTTGTGCTCAGTCGTACTTCTATTCCCATAGCTTCTTGCACACATGTCCAGAAATTCGAAGTGAATCGTGGATCATGATCTGACATAATGGATTTAGGAACTCCATGTAGCCTGACTATGTGGTTAACATACAAGCTTGCTAACCTTTCCAATGAGAAGGTCATCTTTACTGCAATAAACCTTGCCATCTTTGTCAGCCTATCTATAATAACCCAAATGGCATCATAGAATCCTTGGGTCTTTGGTAGTCCCATCACAAAGTCCATTGTGATATGCTCCCATTTCCACTCAGGAATCTCTAACGACTCTAGCTTCCCACCTGGATGACGATGTTCAGCCTTAACTTTTTGGCATGTCATATACCTACTTACAAACGCCGCTATATCCTTCTTCGTTGCTTTCCACCAGAATTTCAACTTCAGATCCTGGTACATCTTGCTGACTCCAGGATGTATTGAGTAAGGCATTTTATGAGCTTCAGCCATAATTCACCTTCTTAATCCTTCATCATCTGGAACTTGAATTCTCCCCTGATGTAGGATTAATCCATCTTCAGACGCTTCCTCCTGTGGGTTTGCTAGCGTCGGATCTCGCTTCTGAGCTTCTCTGATGTCTTTATATAGTGTCGACTCCAGTCGCAGCATAGCTATCTTTCCGATTATTAACTCCATCTCCAGCATGTTGATTTCTTGTTGTAATGGCTTTGGAAGCTTCCTAATCGACAATTACTGCGGAACAGTAGATTTCCTACTTAACGCATTTCCAACGCGATTGGCCTTTCCTGGGTAATAGAGGATTTCGCAATCATAATCCTTTACCAGCTCTAGCCATCTCTTTTGCCGCATATTTAACTCTTTCTATGTGAAGAAGTATTTCAGACTCCGGCAGTCCGTATAAATCTGACGCTGAGCTCCATATAAATAGTATCGCCAGATCTTTAACGCGAATACTACTGCGGCAAGCTCCAAATCATGTGTGGGATAATTCTTCTCATGGTCCTTTAATTGATGCGAGGCATAGGCAATCACCTTATCGCCTTGCATCAGGACGGCTTCTAATCCCATTTTTGAAGTATCGCTGTATATCATGAACATCTCCCCTTCCATTGGAAGTGTAAGTATTGGCGCGTTCGTTAGTCGTTTCTTCAGCCCTTGGAAGCTTTTCTCGCACTGTTCAGTCCATTCGTACTTCTTTTCCTTGCATGTAAGTGCTGTGATAGGAGTGGTAAGTCGCACAAATCCTTCAACGAATCTTCTATAATAGCCGGCCAGACCTAAGAAACTTCGTATTTCCGTCACGCTCTTAGGTACGGGCCATTCATTGATCACCTCCACTTTCACAAGGTCCACAGCGATTCCTTCCTTGGAAACCACATGTCCAAGAAAATGTACTCTATTTAGCCAGAATTCACATTTAGAGAACTTGGCATAGAGTTGATGCTCCCTTATCGTTTACAGAACAATCCTCAAATGCTCCTCATGCTCCTCGCGAGTCTTTGAATATATAAGAATGTCATCGATAAACACAATAACAAACTTATGTAGATATTTCTTAAAGACTCGATTCATCAGGTCCATAAAGGCTGCTAGCGCATTTGTTAACCCAAACGGCATTACCTGAAATTTGTAAGGACCGTAACGGGTCTGAAATGCAGTCTTGTGGATGTCACTCTCCTTTATTTTCAGTTGATGATATCCTGATCGCAGATCAATCTTGGAGAATACTACTGCACCTGTGAGTTGATCGAACAGGTCATCAATCCTAGGTAGCGGATACCTATTCTTGATAGTAACCTTGTTTAGTTCCCAATAATCAATGCACATCCGAAATGAGCCATCTTTCTTCTTAACAAACAGCATTGGAGTACCCCATGGGGAATAACTTGGGCGTATGAATCCTTTGTCAAGAAGTTCTTTCAGCTGCTCCTGCAATTCTTTTAACTCTACCGATGCCATCCGGTATGGTGCCTTTGAAATTGATGTAGTTCCTGGCATCAGCTCGATTTCGAAGGAAATTTCTTATTCAGGTGGCAGTCCTGGTAATTCCTTTGGAAAGACATCAATGAACTCTTTTACAATAGGAACGTCTTCAGGTTCGAGCTTTGGTTCCTTCGTCACGTCCAATATGCATGCTAGATAACCAGCACAACTACTAGACATCAGCCTCTTTGCTTCCATTGAGTTGATCATTATCTTTTTCGATCTGCGTGACATATCGACATACTCAAATCCTTCTTCTTGGTCAGGTTGAAACCTTATCATCTACTTCTGGCAATCGATCGTAGCTCGATACTTCCCTAGGAAATCCATTCCTAGTATTATATCGTAGTCGGCAAGCTCTATCACGATCAATTATGCAAATAACTCCCTATTTGGCACAATTATTAGCACATGCAGTAACCAATAATTGGACATCAGGACTTCTCCCGAGGGTAATGCAGTTCTAAATGTCATACCCATGTTGTCCTTAGGATATCCTATCCTATTAGCAAATTGGTATGAAATGAAGGAATGTGTAGCTCCCGAGTCAAATAAAACAGACACCAAATTATTAGCGATAGAAAGCTGACCTGTCACTACATTTGACATTCTCGCTTTTGCTTCTTCCTTTGTGTAGACCATAACTATCGCATCTGCACGAGGCAAGCGTTCTTGTCTTTCCTACCTCTCCAAATGGGATGACCCTTCAGCTTTGACCTGTAATGCATGTGCCTGGGGATGTTGTTGTGACTGAGATGACCCTTACATGTTCTGCCTATTTTCTGGATAGTTTTTGGCAAAGTGACCATCCTTCCCACATTGAAAATAAGCATTTGGGGCCAGTCTACATTGACCCGAATGTCTTTTCCCACAGTTCATGCAATCTCGAACCATAGGGCCAGCATTATTGTTTTTTCTCCTCTGTTGGTTCCTGTTCTCGGAATTGTTTTCTTTTCTCTTCCCCTGGGACTACTGACCAGAAGTGCTTAGCTGTCCAGCCTTGACAATCGAATTCTGCTTGCTGCTTTGTCCAATTTGAGGTCCAGCTTGTATAGCTTTGGTCAAGATCTTTTCCTTCTTCTTCACATCCCAGACCTTCTCTCTCTCTTCCTTTTGTCGGATCAGATAATACTCTGTTCTTAGCACACGACTAACACAATCAGATACAGTGTCAGGCGGCGTTAACCCACTATCCACCAATGCTGAGATCTCGAGGCGAAACATCCCTAACATCTTCTGGATTTTTTCCCTCTCAGTGGTGACAGTGTATGGGCATAGTCTAGACAACTGATCAAACTTGTTGCAAGCTTCTATCACTGTCATGTCCCCTTACTTTAGCTTTGCGAACTCTCTTTGTTGTGGTCGCAATAGTACCGGATTATAATACTTTTGATTGAAGTCCTCCAGAAAATCCAACCAAGACATGGTGTACATGTTTCTTCTCAACTTAACCGACTCCCACCAGAACCTTGCATCCCTTTTTAGAACAAAGACGCACACAGAATCTTCTCCTAGTCATTTAGCTCCATAAACTCCAATATCGTGTAGAGTAAAGATAACCACTCCTCAGCATCTAGAGGGTTTGTGGAGCCCTCAAACTCTGGTGGCCTCATACGTCAGAATCTTTTGTATAATGGCTCAATATTGGCCCTGGGTTATGGCTGGGGTTGTACTACTTCTTCTTGTACTATTGGCGACACTTCTGGTTCTGGTTCTGGTGCGGCCATTTGTGGTGCTTGGTCTTCTTCCTGTTCCTATCTCTACTTCATTTGCTTGAGTCTTTGTCTTAACTCAGCATTTTCTCTCATTTGAGCTTCTATTAAGGCTACTAGTTCATCCACTATTTCTGACAACACTGGAAGTCCTCGCATATTCTGCAAATTTCTTGGATTCACCATTTTATCCTATTTCCTAAAATCACATAAGAATCGATCATTAGGTTTTTCACAATCATATTTTTACAATATAAGTACAAATAATTTTGATCATCACATAATTTCAACATTTCACACATTGAATATATCAAAATATGGTTATCATTTTCTTTTATTTCAAAAGTACATTAGTTCGAAGGCTTTCCTCAAAATAGCCTTTCAACACTGTCATATATACACATATACAGTTATATATACATATCTATACCACACATGTATTTCTACACTAATCTCCTAGCTAAGGTTGCTCTGGAATTGCCAAAAACTCGATTGGTTAATTTCCTCATTGTCTGTTCCGTTTCCGGCCTCAGACAGCGTTGAGCCTTCAGCTGGATCTACTCCCTCTGGTTGTCTCGACAGACCTGCCTCATGATCGTTTGCCATTGACCCAGATCTGTATAGGCGGTCTAACATTGCTTCTTATAGCAACTGTTCACGCCTTTTGTGCACCATGCGCTCCATCATCATCTCCTCCTCTACCATAGCTACATCGATAATAAACTCGCGTAAGGTAGCAGGGTATAAAGGGGTTACTCTCTGTCGTAGGTCTAGGGTTAGTCCCTTCCAAAATATGTCACAAAAGTTATCATTTGTGATATTGGTTAGGGGACACGCCCTTACGATGCTATCTTGGAATCTGACCACATATGAAAATACAGTATCGCTCAACATCATCTGCTGCCTCTTTGTCTTCAGAACAAAGTCTCTGACATCCGCATAACTGGGCATAGCCGGTTGTGGTGATACTGTCCTTCTCTCAGGAGGGCCTACCACTGGTGTAGCACTTTTTTGTGGGAACTGCTCTAGCATGACTTGGTGAAACTAGGCCCAATCCATTGCTAGCAGCATCTCCTGATCAGAATACTCCCAATATAATCGTGCATCCTCACAGAATGTGCCAATGGCCATCAGAACCCAGCAATCCTGATCTATTTCGCACTGGCGCATGATGACCTCAATGTCATGCAGCCAATCTCTCGTAGAGATCAACTGCTGACCTCCCTCGAACGCCGGTGGATGACTGCCTCTAAACGCATGTACAGCTCGTACTGACACTCTGGCTCCTATACGAGCCCGATCTCCCACCACTGGAATGTCTACTACTATGGGGGGTTTCACTATCGATCGTGGGGGTGGTGCTTGTACTGGTGCCGGCACTACTATCCTCAGTGCTAATGGCTCAGGCACAGGTGGTCGCTGCATCACTCGTCGCATCATGGACAGACTGATCACGGGTCTAGTCCATACCCTGATCGGTCCTTTAGGTCGGTATAGATGAGGTCTCACATACGGTGGTGTAGTCATCTTAGGTCCTACAAAATATATATAATTTCGAATAAATGTAAAGTTAACTAACTTAAAGAAGCTAACTTACTTAGATTGACGAGCAGATCGCGCTTCATGTCAATAGGGATATTGTCAACAGCTCTGATACCAACTTGTGACGGCCCCTGATTACGACCACCCGCAACTGTCATGAATCGACTCTACGGCAGACCAAGACCGCTCGTGTGCGGAATCTGGGCCGTCAATTTTAAACTCTTTTGCTCACAACTTTTAAATATTAGGGCCTAAAATTTTGCCTATAATTTTTTTTCTTTAATACATAGTTCCTCTTAAGAAAACTAAGTAAGAAAGTCATGCCATATACTAACTTTTATATGTCGTAATAAAGTACAAAATAATATACAACATATAGTAAATATATATGTATTGTATATTTTGTTTCCAAATTTATTTTCCTCAACTCAAAAAGCTCAGTGGAAAACTTATAGCAGGACCAAGTTCACGGTGAGTTTCCTATCCCCTTGACATGCTCACATCCTGCTGCCATCCAAGAATCTACTTGACAGGTTTCTTACCTGCAACATGAACAAACTGATGAGCTAACAGGCTCAGTAAGTTTAAACATACATAGTAAGAATCATATCGATTCAAAAACACTAAAAACTCAATCTCCTATGAATAGTACTATTCATCATAAATAGTAACTTTGACCTTTGATCGATGAATAGTAACAGTTACCCTAACTGGTTACTATTCACTTTACCCTAACTGGGTACTATTCACATATTCTAACCGAATTTGCATTATTCTAACGTAAACTTCGGTTATGCTCAATTATGATTTTTATCATTTTGTTCATTGTTTATTCTCTATTTGATTTCTAGTTTAGAGCTCTGTTTATGGTAGTACCGATGATTATTAGCGCGCTGGCTGGGAGGGTCTAAGGAGCGACCTTAGAACATCGACATCCACAGCCCTAATAACCACGTAGGATTTAGACAAACCTCCACCACTATGTTGGAGGGGTGGTACGCCTTAATGGTTTCATTACCATCTTTCAATTTATAGTCTTGACCGAGTGATCTTATATGTCACTTCAAGGTCACTATCCTCCATTGCCCGTAGGTCTTACTTATACTCGTTATTTGGGATATGTTATTCTATCTAACCCTCAAATGCTTATAGGATTTTATATCTAATGTACATCTAGTACAGAATAGATCAACACAGTATTTCATGTTACAGACATGAAAATGCTTGAACTTACCAATACTGCGCTAGTGTCCACTTCCGAAACTCCTCCGCAGTTCTATCTCTATTTTGGGTTCCTATAGACATAATATTGTCCGTTAATACCCTATTTTAATTATCACTTTAAATATACATTTATTTCACTTAATAATTCAATACTTTTAAATTTTGTTTGTGGCACACTGTGGGCGACCCCTCTAGCTTAGGTCGTCCACCTTATTTTGCTTACTTTTTTTATTCTTTGCTTATTCTTACTTAGCTTGATTGTCTTTATAACTTTCTTCTTCTTGGGGGTTTAAAGGATTTGTTCTTGAAAAACTAGAAATATATATTTTTTTAAACTTGACTGAATGAAACTATTAGTTCTTTGAAATCGTGTATACATAAATATATACGTACTACTTAATATTTTTTTCCCAAAATATATTTTGCGGTCTTGTTACTTTAAAGTACGTAAAAATAAAAACATACTTTTAAGCTTGTTTCACTACTTTACATACTACACTCTTGTCTTATCTTTATACATATACATCACTATTACACTTTCTTTCTTTTTCACTTTAATTATAGCGGAACTCTGTGAAACGGAACCATAACCTGTCCATGACATCGTTAGGATCTGCCTGCCAGTCCGCTACTCTTATTTCATATTGCTGGTTGCTTACCTTTATTACCTACATCACGAATAGACTAATGAGCTAAAGCTCAGTAAGTACAAACATACAAGTAAATAAGTTGAATACACCACACTTAGGGTTAGTCAACTTATGACCAATTATTTTCTTACTCTTATGCTTTACTTATTCATTCTATTCTATTTCTTTCTTTTCTTTGCTTTACTTTATCTTGCTTAATCTTTCACTTATGGGCCCGTGGTTGGACGTACCAAGTGCATGCAGACCAATAGAGGATCAGGGGAGCGACCCACCAATCAACCCTAAAGTCATATCTGGACTACAACCTATAGGTAGCAAGTCAAGCCATCAACTACCTCATTATTAACGAGGCAGCGCCACACAACTGGGGTGGAGGCTATCTTTGAACCTCAAAACTAAAGAGGCCAGTACGCCAACCTTAACTTTTAAGTCTTATTATTTGACTTATCTTATTCCTCTTTTCTTTATCTGATCTTGCTTAACTATTCTCGTGAACATGTTAGCATCATGTCACAAACTAAATAACTTAAATGTGTATATATATATGTAATACAACTCTATGGCAAGTCAATTCGTGAGTAGACAATTAAATGTCTGTACTTATATCACTTGTGCTAGTGTAAACTTCTGTGATCCGTCGAGCTCCTTTGCCCGTCTCTAGTTGAGCTTCCTAAAGACATAATGTCATCAGTTAATACATTTTCATTAACTGACTTTATTATACTAAAATCTGAACTTTAGCTTTTAAAATCTTAATTAAAGTCTTATAACGACATTTAAAGTCCCAATGACTTTGTTTAGACTTTTCTAGCGCTCTAGCAATCATTTCCGAGCATTTCAGAAATTTTGGTAAACTAGATGAATAGTAATTTTTGACGATGAATTGTACTATTCATATGAATAGTATCATGCATGTGAATAGTAATTGGGCCAGGGGACGTTTCTATTTTTCTGCTTAGACCGAGTTCCCTAAGTCCGAGAGCCATAAAATAGCTAACTGGAGGGTTTAACGCCCGTTTCTTGACTTTTCTAGACTTTTTGGTCAAAATGACCATTTTGCCCCTAACGGGTCTTGGGGTCGTAACATTCTCATTTTGGTACTTAAACGGGATTTTCTGAGTCCCTAAAATCTTAAAACAATCTTTTCTAGGTGGTAAATTTTTATAACTTAATTGTTGTGATTACACTATTTACTTATCACCCGTCCCTCGGGTGGTACTATTCTGACCCTTGGGGTCGTGGCTCGTTTTTTTAGCGTTTCGGAGCTTCAAACGAGCTTTTCACTAATCTTAAAAATGTTCCTTATTCTCTTCCCGAACTAGGTCTCCGAGAGGCTCGGGTTTTTCCATCCTGACCCTAAACTTTACCCTTGTTACCCAAAATGCCCTTGACATTATTTTTTTTCCGTCCTCTTAGCATTTTAGATTTTTGGGGTCGGTTTACTATTCCGGTAGACCTGCTTTCTTACTTCAAACTCTAACGTACAAGAGATCTCAGTTTTCATTTCCGAGCATATTTTTATCACTCGTTTCCCGAAATGCCCTTAATGCCGCTTTAAAAATTTCGGCAGCATTTCCGCTTAAATTTTAGGTTTCCGACGTTTAGGAAACGCCTCAAAACCATCTATCCTAATCTAAACCTGCCATGTACTATATCAGAGGCCTATTTTACGCAAAAGTTTCTAAACTTTTACGTAAAAACCTTCTACATTCTCAATGTACAAATCACACACAAAGTTTTTATTTTTCACTCACATTAACCACGGTTTTAGTTTAGGTTTCCAACACCAAAACTTTCTTTCTTTCAACATTCTTTCTCTTACTTTTCTTCTTGGTTTTTTTTTTAAGGCATATTCAATACCAAAACCAACTAAAATTCTTATTGAAATCCCTCTAAAAAGTCACGAGTTTTTATGCCAAATCCTAACCAAACTTTGGTTTTCAATTCAACCACTTACACAACTTATATTCTACATCATTCTAACTTACCACAACACTAAATCACATGATTTTTTACATGTTCTTCACGCTAGGTATACATGGTTCCTTTTTAGAAAACTTTTACAAAATTTTGTTTCAAACTTAACTTTTCTTTCTAAACATTTTACACATCAAAACACATGTTTAAATCAACCAAAACCAACTCAAAATTCTTTAAAACCCTAGTAACATACACGGTTTTTCTTGAAACAAACCGAATCCCACTTTAATTTTAAGCTTTCAAATTTTCTTTCTAGTTGTTTTACATATCAAAGCACAACTTAAAACAACAATTTAATTAAATCAAACTTGAAATTCTTTGAACCCATACACTTAGCCACGGGTTCCTCATAAAACTAACATAAAAAATTCTTATTTCAAGCTTCTAAATTACTCTTTAACTATTATGCAGACTAATTAACCTTAAACAACAAGGTTTGAACTAAACTTTTCTCATTCCTTTCAACACAACATAGCCACGGATTTTTTGCTTCAAAATACCAAAGAAAAGCTTGAAATTTCAAGCGTACCTTCCTATGTTACTCAATACTTGCTTAGGAAGAACTTTGCTTAAGATTTTGACACCAAAATTTGAAGAAACTCAAGGTCAATGGAGGGGAAGAGTCACGGCTTCAAAGGGCAGCAAAGGGGCTGTAATTTCAGAAAAAAATTCTGATTTCATGAAGCCAAAAACGTTTTTATAAAGGGAGGCCAAAAAGGAGGGTTTTTTAGCAATTTTCTTTAGGGACTTTTTAGCAACTTTTTAAGGGTTTATTTACAAACTTTTTGGGGGTCAAAACATACTTATTTTGGCTGCCTTTCCGGCTATAAAACCGATCTATTCAGCCCTTATCCACAAAATTTTTTAAAAAAACAAACTTTGCATTTTTGGCTTAATCTTAGCCCTTGATCTTACCTACCTTTAATCTTAGCCATTCATCCTACCTACCACCCTTTTTCTTCTAATTTCTTATTCCTAATTATGACATCATCCATGATGTCATCTAATTAATCCATAGGTCAAAGTTTGACCAAAAGTCAAACCGAACCAAACTTTACCGAAATCGTGTAGGCGGGTTTCTGACGCCTCCTGTGCGATTGGTTTACCTTATTCTACTGTCGTTGGGCTAAAAATCAATGATGAAGTTTTTTTTCCTTTAGTAACCTTAGGTTTTACCTAGGGTAATCTCTTGGTTTCTTTGGTCCCAAAATGCTTCATCATTTTACCGAAGATGACGAAATTTCTGGGGTGACACACCGGAGGACTTATCTAGCCATCCGTGCTGTCAAATTATTCTGATACTATCTTAAAACTCTTAAAAACCCTAAATTACTTTTCTTACTGTACTCTTACTTTAACTTGCCATATTCTTATCTTTACATTGTTCGGATACCGAAACTACTATTTTTTAAGCGTTTTGGCCTGAAATCACTTTCTTACTCATATACTTTATTCTCTACTTATTTTGGGAGATTTTAATTCCTCCAAAACATCTATTTATTACTATCAACACTATAATTTATCTAATTACAAACATAGTGTTTCTTTACATTCTTGCCTACAGAACTCATAGAAAACCCTAGATTAAACTAAGTTACACTGCTAGAATTTTCTGGTCGTCACATACATGGCCTGAAACATGCCCGTGTCCCAGCCCGTGTACTTCTCGGGTTTACTTTACGTGGCCATGTTGTTTTCTATCTTAGCCGTGTAACTATACATAGCTTGATACATGCCCATGTTCAAGCCCGTGTACCTCTCGGATTGAAAAATTCTTTATGTACACGTCCGTGTATTTTTTTCCTCACGCCCGTGTTCTTCGAAATTTTTAGATTTTTAACTCTAAAACCTTTATTTTGAGTCTCAGAATTTTATCTAAGTTATTCTAGGTCTTTTAGGGTCCTTTCCGAGCCTTTCGAAAATTTTTGGTCAAAATGACCATTTTCCCCCTAACGGGTCTCGGGATCGTAACTGTTCCATTCTGTCATTTTTTTTTCAATTTTTGTAAGTCTAATTATTTTAAAATAATATTCCCTAGATTTCTGTATCATTTTACAGCTTAAATTGCTGCAAAATCTCAACCTCATTTTTCTCGGCCCTCAGTTACTATTCATCCGTCACCTAGGGTCGTTTTTTTCATTTTTCGAGTGTTTCGGAGCCTCAAATGGCCCTTTCATTGCTCATTAAATGTTATTTATCCCATCCCTGACCCTCGGTCCTCGAGAGGCTCGAGTTTCCTATCCCGACCGACATTTTTCCCTCGTTTCCCAAAATACCCCTAACATGAATTTTTTTCTTGTTTTAGGCATTTTAGTCTTTTAGGGTTAATTTACTATTCCTTTTGGGTTGGTTTTCCATTTCTAAACCTAATTCACCGAGGGGTCTTGGTTTCCTTCCCAAGTCCAATATTTTTACCCCTCGTTTCCTAAAATGCCGTTAAGCCGATTTTAGAAATTTCGGCAGCATTGCTGCTAATATTTTAAGGTTTTCCGGCGTTAGGTACGCCTCAAAACCTTTGTACCTGCTACGTACTATACCAGAGGCCTATTTTATACAAAGTTTTCAAACTTTGTATAAAAATTTTCCACATGATTCAACATTCAGAAACCAACACAAACCACAACATTTTTCTTTCAACTTAGCCTTGGTTTACTAATTAATCACATCACAACATTTTTAGGTTTTCTAATGTATAAAACAACATCAAAAACCTAACAAAACATGCATTCTAACCCTAGCATAGTCACGGATTTTTATGCATAAACACATAGAAAATTTCACTTTCTTTCCTAGGGTTTTTATCAACATTCTTCAACGTTAAAAAATTTTTCATTTCTTAATGTTCATGCTCACGGTTTTAGCAAGAAAATTACATCAAAATTTTCTTGTTTCGTTATTCGAATTCATGCTTAATTCAACACATAATTGAATGAACATAAACACTAAATCAAAACTGTGACGTCCCCAGATTCCAACCACTCGTAACCGTCATGAATCGACTCTATGGCCGACTAAGAACGTTCGGGTGTTGAATCCGAGTCGTCAGTTTTAAACTCTTTTACTAAAACTTCTTAAACACAAGGGCCTAAAATTTCACCCCAAATTTTTTTTTAATACATACTTTTTCTTATGAATATTAAGTAAGAAAGCGATGTAAAATATAATACTGGTTTTTCCCTGTCTGAAATAAATACAACGTATTTGATACAAATATAATATTTATATGTATTGTAGGCTTTGTCTGCAAACATATTTTCTTTACTCAAAAAGCTCAGTGGAAAACTTATGGTAGGGCCATGTCCACGGTTAGTTCCCTATCCCATTAACACGCTCGCATCCTGCCGCCATCCATGTATCTACAGAACAGGTTTCTTACCTGCAACATGAACAAACTGATGAGCTAACAGGCTCAGTAAGTTCAAACATTCATAATAAGAATCATACTGATTCAAAGACAAGAAAAACTCAATCTCCTATGAATAGTACTATTCACCATGAAGAGTATAGCTGACCTTTGAGTAAAGTGAATAGTACCAGTTACCCAAACTGGTTACTATTCACTTTACTCTATCAGGATACTATTCATTTACCCTAACCGAATTTACCTTACTCTAGTGTAAGCTTCGGTTATGCTCAATTATGATTTCCATCATTTTATTGATTGTTTATTCTCTATTTGATTTCTAATGTAGAGCTCTGTTTATGGCAGTACCGATAATTATTAGCGCGCTGACTGGGAGGGTCTAAGGAGCGACCTTAGAACATCGTCCTCCACAGCCCTGATAACCCCGTAGGATTTAACAAACCTCCACCACTATGTTGGAGGGGCGGTACGCCTTAATGGTTTCATTTACCATCTTTCAATTTACAGTTTTGACCAAGTGGTTGCATAAGTCACCTCGAGGTCACAATCCTCTATTGCCCGTAGGTCTTACTTATTTTCTTGATTTGGGATATGTTATACTAACTAATTCCCAAATGTTTATAGGATTTTATATCTAGTGTGTAGCTAGTATAGGATAGATTAACACAGTATTTCATGTTGCAGACATGAAAATGCTTGAACTTACCAATACTGCGCTAATGTCCACTCCCGGAACTCCTCCGCAGTTCTATCTTTATTGTGGGTTCCTACAGACATAATAGTATCTGTTAATACCCTTTTTTTATTTATTATCTAAAATATATATTTATTTTACTTAACAATTCTACACATTTAAATTTTATTTGTGGTACACGGTTTGCAACACACCCGTGTTCCAGCCCGTGTACCTCTCGGGTTATAAAATTTTTCCTATACATGGCCGTGTATCCCTCTACACGCCCGTGTTTCTTAAAATTCTTAGAATTTTAACTCTAAAATCCTTATTTTGAGTTTTAGCTAAGTTGTTCTAGGTCCTTGAGGGTTCTTTCCGAGCCCTTTCAGAAATTTTTGGTCAAAATGACCATTTTACCCTTAAAGGGTTTCGGAACCATAATTGGCTTCATTCTATTGTTTTTTTCCAAATTTTCTAAGTCTAATAATTTTAAAATAATATTTCCTAAGCTTTCGTATCATTTTCAGCTTAAATTGCCGCAAAATCTCAACTTCATTTTTCCCGACCCTCGTTACTATTCATCCATCCCCTAGGGTCGTTTTTTCATTTTTAGAGCGTTTCGGAGCCTCAAATGGCCCTTTCACTACTTACTAAACGTTATTCATCCCGTCCCTGACCCTCAGACCTCGAGAGGCTCGGGTTTCCTATCCTGACCTAAAATTTTCTCTCGTTTCCCAAAAATACCCCTAACATCGATTTTTTCCTGTTTTAGGCGTTTTAGTGATTTAGGGTCGGTTTACTATTCCTTTTGGGTTGATTTTCCATTTCTAATCATAATTCACCGAGGGGTCTCGGTTTCCTTTCCGAGTTCAATATTTTTACCCCTCATTTCCTGAAATGCCCTTTAGCCGATTTTAGAAATTTCGACAGCATTTCCGCTTAAATTTTAAGGTTTCCCGGCGTTAGGTACGCCTCAGAACCATTGTACCTGCCACATACTATACCAGAGGCCTATTTTATACAAAGTTTCCAAACTTCGTATAAAAACTTTCCATATGATTCAACATTTACAAGTCACATCACATATTTATTTTTTTCCAAACTAACCCTAGTTTACTAGGTTTTTATATCTAATAAATTTTCATCACCACACCACATTACCCTTATACTTCTCAATGTATAAGTTAACATTCAAAAACTTAACAAAACGTACATTCTAACCCTAGATATAGCCACGGATTTTATGCCAAAAATAGAAAGAAAATTTTACTTTCTTTCCTAGGGTTTTTATCACTTGTATCAACATTAAAATCCTCCCATTTCCTCACATTCATTCCCACGGTTTTAGCAAGAATTCTTCCTCAAATTTTTCTTGTTTCTTAAGTTCATTTCATGCTTAACTTATCATATGATTGAATGAACATTATCACTAAATTAAACAATAATATTCATGAAGTTTTCACAACCTAGGAGCCACGGATTTTTCAATAGAAACATGCAAAATTTTGATTGTTTTTCTATCCTAATTCATGCTTTGAATATCACAACATCAACCAATCCTAGAATCAACACTTAAACAATTTTTTCCATTGTTTTTCAACTCTCCATACCCACGGTTTTTAATAAAAAAACCAAAGAAAAATGCTTTAAATTTGAGGTTTACCTTGCTTGGTTGTTGTCTTGGTGTTGGAAATGAAATTCAAACTAGATTTGGTGTGAAATTCAAAACAAAATTTTTGTTTCAAGGGGGTTTTCTTCCACGGGTTTTGGCTGGAAAATTTAGCAAGAGTTTAGTTGTGTTTCTTCATTTTTTTCTTGAATTTTTGATGCCTATTTATTGGCAAAAATCAAGGGCCTTTTTGCAATTTTTTTTCAATAATTTCTTAATTGTTCAAGGACCAAAAAGTAAAGGTTTTGGAGTCAAAAATCAAATTTCCCTTTCTCCCTTTCCACATGGCCGAATGGCCTTTCAACAAAATGCCATAAAATATTTTTATTTTTTTCTAAGTGAATTTTGCCATGATCTTGGCCTTTGATCAAAAAGGAAACCAATCCTAGCCATACACCTTTCAAAAGCTTTCTAATTTTGATAAAAATTTAATTTGCTTTATGACATCATCATAGTGATGTCATCAACTATTCATATTAATCTCTAATTAATTCATAGTCAATTTTTGACTGTTATCCGATCCGAACGGAGCTTTACCGAAATCATGTAGGCGAGTTCTCAGCGCCTCCCGTGCGGTCGGTTTGTCTTATTTTGCTTCCGTTTGATCAGAATTCTCTACCGTAAATTTCTATTGTTTTAGTACATTTCAATGCACTCTCTAGGGTTTTCGGTTCTGATTTCGAACCGTCTTACCCAATTATGTCCGGTAGGATTTTCCATCCCCGAACTTACACACTTTAAAACTGCTAGAATATTTTACACTATTCACAACAGTATTGAAATACAACTTTTTCACACTTTATTCATTAATATTGTTATTTACATTTTAACATAATTCGAGAATCTAAAATTCCGAGTCATCACATTCACCTCTCCTTATAAAATTTTCGTCCTCGAAAATTTAGAACAAGTAGGGGTACAAGTTCTTCATTTCGTCCTCACGTTCCCATGTAGCCTCTTCAATGTTGTGATTTTTCCACAGCACTTTGACTAATGGGATCGTTTTATTCCTCAAGACTTTATTTTAACGTGCCAGTATTTGAACAGGTCTCTCCTCATAAGTCAGATCTTCCAGAATCTGGATCGGCTCATGTTTCAGCACGTGGGATGGATCCGATATGTACTTTCATAACATCGACACACGAAACACATTATGTACTGCCGACATTTCTGGAGGTAGTGCCAATCTATAGGCGACCTTGCCAATGCGTTCGATGATCTCGTATGGTCCAATATATCTTGGACTTAACTTTCCCTTCTTTCCGAATCACATGATCCCTTTCATCGGGGAGACTCTTAAGAATTCAAAATCCCCTTCATTGAACTCCAGAAATCTTCGTCTTTTGTCCGCATAGCTTTTTGGTCGGCTTTGGGCTGTTTTCATCCGCTGCTGTATTTTTGTAACTGCATCCACCGTTTCCTGGACGAAATCAGTCTTATGCAGTTGTTTCTCTTGTAGGTCATACCAGTGAACTGGTGATCTGCACTCCCTTCCATACAAGGCTTCATAAGGTGCCATACCTATCGAAGCTTGGTAGCTGTTGTTATATGAAAATTCTACCAATGGAAGTTTCTCGTTCCAACTCCTTGGAAAATCTATTGTACATGCACACAGTATATCTTCAAGAGTCTGAATAGTTCGCTCAGATTGCCAGTCTGTTTGCGGATGAAATGCGGTGCTCAGTCGTACTTCCGTTCCCATCACCTCTTGTACACATGTCCAGAAGTTCGAAGTAAATCTTGGATCACGATCTGACACAATGGATTTAGGAACTCCATGTAGTCTGACTATGTGGTTAACATACAGTTCTGCCAACCTTTCCAACGAGAAGGTCATCTTTACTGCGATAAACCTTGCCGTTTTTGTCAGTCTATCTACAATAACCCAGATGGCATCATAGCCTTCTCAGGTCTTTGGTAGTCCCATCACAAAGTCCATCATGATATGCTCCCACTTCCACTCTGAAATTTCTAAAGGCTCTAGTTTCCCACCTAGATAACGATGCTCAGCCTTAACCTTCTGACACGTCATACACTTGCTTACAAATTCTGCTATATCTTTCTTCATCCCTTTCCACTAGAATTGCAACTTCAGATCCTGGTACATCTTGCTGACTCTGGGATGTATTAAGTAAGGCGTTTGGTGTACTTCAGCCATAATCTGCTTCCTTAATCCTTCATCATCTGGAACTTGAATTCTCCCTTGATGTAGTATTAATCCATCCTCGGATGCTTCTCCTTACGGGCTTGCTAGTGTCGAATCTTTCTTTTGAGCTTCTCTGATGTCCTTACACAATGTTGACTCCAGTTGTATTGCAGCTAGCTTTCCAGTTATCAGCTCCATCTCCAACATGTTGATTTCCTGCTATAATGGCCTGGGGAGCTTTTTGATCTGTAGTTGCTGTGGGACAGTAGATTTCCTACTTAACGCATCTGCAACTCGATTGGCCTTTCCTGGGTGATAGAGGATTTCGTAATCATAGTCCTTTACCAGCTCCAGCCATCACCTTGGCCGCATATTTAGCTCCTTTTATGTGAAGAAATATTTCAGACTCTGATGGTCTGTATAAATCTGACATTGAGCTCCATATAAATAATGACGCCAAATCTTTAATGCGAACACTGCTGCGGCAAGCTCCAGATCGTGTGTGGGATAATTTTTCTCATGGTCCTTTAATTGACGCGAGGCATAGGCAATCACCTTATCGCCTTGCATCAGGACAGCCCCTAATCCCATTTTTGAAGCATCGCTGTATATCACGAACATTTCTCCTTCCGTCGGAAGTGCAAGTATTGGCGCACTTGTGAGTCATTTCTTCAGTTCTTGGAAACTTTTCTCGCACTGCTCAGTCCATTCATATTTCCTTTCCTTGCGCGTAAGAGATGTAATAGGAGCGGCAAGTCGTGCAAATCCTTCAACGACTCTTCTGTAATAGCCGGCCAGACCTAAGAAACTTCATATTTCTGTCACGCTCTTAGGTACGGGCCACTCGTTGATCGCCTCCACTTTAGCAGGATCCACTGCGATTCCTTCTTTGGAAACTACATGCCCGAGAAAATGTACTCTATTCAGCCAAAATTCACATTTAGAGAACTTGGCATAGAGTTGATGTTCCCTTATTGTTTGCAGAACAATTCTCAAATGCTCTTCGTGCTCCTCTCGAGTCTTGGAATATATAAGAATGTCATCGATGGACACAATAACAAATTTATCTAAATAGTCCTTAAAGACTCGATTCATCAGATCCATAAAAGCTGCTGGTGCATTTGTTAACCTAAACGGCATTACCAGAAATTCGTAATGACCGTAACGGGTTCGAAATGCAGTCTTGTGGATGTCACTCTCTTTGATCCTCAGTTGATGATATCCTGATCGCAGATCAATCTTAGAGAAGACGGCTGCACCTGTGAGTTGATCGAACAGGTCATCAATCCTAGGTAGCGGGTACCTATTCTTGATGGTAACCTTGTTCAGATCTCGATAATCAATACACATTTGAAACGAGCCATCTTTCTTCTTAACAAACAGTACTGGAGCTCCCCATGGGGAATAGCTTGGGTGTATGAAACCTTTGTCAAGAAGTTCCTTCAGCTGCTTCTGTAATTCCTTTAATTCTGCCGGTGCCATCCGGTATGATGCCTTTGAGATTGGTGTGGTTCCTGGTATCAGCTCAATCTCGAAGGAAATTTCTCGTTTAGGTGGCAGTCCTGGTAATTCTTCTGGAAAAACATCCATGAATTCCTTTACAATAGGGATGTCTTGAGGTTGGAGCTTCGATTCCTTTGTCACGTCTAGAACACATGCTAGATATGCAGTACAGCCGCTAGACATCATCCTTTTAGCTTTCATCGAGTTGATCAGTATCTTCTGTGATTTTCGTGACGTGTCAAGATACTCGAATCCTTCTTCTTCATCAGGTTGAAACCTTATCATCCATTTCCGGTAATTGATCGTGGCTCGATACTTCCCTAGGAAATCCATTCCCAGTATCACATCATAGTCGCGAGCTCCATCACAATTAATTCTGCAAATAACTCCCTATTTGCCACAATTATTGGCACATGTGGTAACCAGTAATTGGACATCAGGACTTCCCCCGAGGGTAATGCAATTTTAAATGTCATACCCTTGTGGTCTTGAGGGTATCCTATCCTATTCGCAAATTGCTGTGAAATGAAAGAGTGCGTAGCTCCACAGTCAAATAAAACAGACGCCAAATTATTAGCGACAGAAAGCTGACCTGTCACTACATTTGACGTTCCCGCTTCTGCTTCCTCCTTCGTGTAGACCATAATTCTTGCATCTGTTCGAGGCAAGCGTTCTGGTCTTTCCGGCCTCTCAGAATGGGATGACCCTTCAGCTTTGACCTATAGTGCATGTGCCTGAGGACGTTGTTGGGTCTGCGATGAACTTTGCACATTCTGCCTATTTTTTGGGCAGTTTTTGGCAAAATGACCGTCCTTCCTACACTGAAAACAGGCGTTTGGGGCTAGTCTGCATCGACCTGAATGTCTTTTCCCACAGCTCACACAGTTTCAAACCATAGGACTAGCATTATTGTTTGTTCTCCTTTGCTGGTTCCGGTTCCCGGGATTATTTGCTTTTCTCTTTCCCTGAGACTGTTGGCCTGAAGTGCCGGGCTGTCCAGCCTTGACAATCAAACTTTGTTTGCTGCTTTGTCCAGTTTGAGGTCCAGCTTGTATGGCTTTAGTCAACATCTTCTCCTTTTTCTTTGCATCCCAGACCTTCTCTCTTTCTTCCTTTTGTCTAATCAGATAATACTCTGCCCTTAACGTATGGCTAACACAATCAGAAACGGTGTCAGGTGACGTTAACCCACAGTCCACCAACACTGAAATCTCGGGACGAAACATCCCTAGCATCTTCTTGATTTTCTCCCTCTCAGTGGTGATAGTGTAGGGGCAAAGTCTGGATAACTGATCAAACTTATTACAGACTTCTATCACAGTCATGTCCCCTTGTTTTAGCTCTGTGAACTCTCTTTGTTGTGGTCGCAGCAGTGCCGAATTATAATACTTCTGATTGAATTCTTCCAGAAAATCCAACCAGGACATGGTATACATGTTTCTTCTTAGCTTAACTGACTCCCACCAGAACCTTGCATCCCTTTTTAGGACAAAGGACGTACACAGAATCCTTTCTTGGTCATTCAACTCCATAAACTCCAATATTGTATGGAGTGAAGACAACCATTCCTCCGCATCCAGAGGGTTTATGGAGCCCTCAAACTCTGGTGGCCTCATGTGTCGGAATCTTTCATACAATGGCTCGATATTATTCCTGAGTTGTGGTTGGGGTTGTACCACTTCGTCTTGTGCTGCTGGAGGTACTTATGGTTCTGGTACAGCCATTGGAGGGGCTTGGTCTTGTTTCGGTTCTTGTCTCTACTCCATTTGCTCTAGTCTTTGTCTTAACTCAGCATTTTCCCTCATTTAAGCTTCTATCAAGGCTTCTAGCTCGTCCGCTCTTTCTGATAGGACTGGACGTCCTTGCATATTCTGTAGATTCCTTGGGTTCACCATCTTATCCTATTCCTAAAATCGCATAAAAGTCAATCATTAGGTTTTTCACAGTCATATTTCTATAATATAAGTTCAATTAATTTTAATCATCACATACTTTTAACATTTCACACATTGCATATGTTAAAATATGATTATCATTTCTTTTCATTTCAAAAGTACATCAGTTTGAAGGCTTCCCTCAAAATAGCCTTTCAACGTTGTCATATATACACATATACAGTTATATATATATACATACTTATACAACACATGCATTTTTATAACTACTCTTCTGGCTGAGGTTCCTCTAGGATTGCCAAAAACTTGATTGGATCCATTTCTTCATTGTCTGTTCCGTTTCCGGCCTCAGTCGGTGTTGAACCTTCAGCTGGGTCTACTCCCTCTGGTTGTCTTGACGGACCTGCCTCATGATCATTTGCCATCGACCCGGATCCGTATAGGTGATCTAACATGGCTTCTTGTAGTAACTGCTCTCGCCTCTTGCGCACCATGCGCTCCATCGTCATTTCCTCCTCTACCTTAGCTACATCAATAATAAACTCGCGTAAAGTAGTAGGGTATAGAGGGGTTACTCTCTGTTGTAAATCTAGGGTGAGTCCCTTCCAAAATATATCACAAAAGTTATCATTTGTGATATTGGTTAGAGGACACGCCCTCACGATGCTATCTTGGAATCGGACTGCATATGAGAATACGGTGTCACTCAACATCATCTGTTGCCTTTCTGCCTTCAGAACAAAATCTCTGATATCCGCGTAACTAGGCATGGCCGGTGGTGGTGGCATTGTCCTACTCTCCGGAGGGCTTGCAACTGGTGTCGAGCTCTTTTGTGGGAACTGCTCCAGCATGACTTGGCGAAACTCAACCCAATCCATCGCTA
Source organism: Antiaris toxicaria (assembly GCA_035233585.1). Lineage (NCBI taxonomy): Eukaryota > Viridiplantae > Streptophyta > Magnoliopsida > Rosales > Moraceae > Antiaris > Antiaris toxicaria. The sequence goes on from CP141155.1 coordinate 47,948,262, forward strand.
GCAGTATCTCCTGATCGCAATATTCCCAATACAGCCGTGCATCCTCACGGAAGGTGCCAATGGCCATCAGAACCCAGCAATCCTGGTCGATATCACACTGGTGCATGATGACCTCAATATCGTGTAGCCAGTCTCTCGTAGAGATCCCCTGTTGACCTCGTTCGAATGATGGTGGATGACTACCTCTAAATGCATGTACAGCCCGTACTGATACTCTAGCCCCTATACAGCCTCGATCTCCCACCACTGGGATATCTATTGCCACGGGAGGGTTTACTATTGGTCACGGGGGTGGTGCCTGTACTGGTGCTGGCGCTACGATCCTCAGCGCTAGTGGTTCAGGTGCAGGTGGTCGCTACATCTCCCGTCTCATCATAGATGGTCTGATCACGGGCCTAGTCCATACCCGGATCGGTCCTCTAGGTCGGTATGGATGAGGTCTCACATATGGTGGTCTAGTCATCTTAACTCCTACAAATATATATAACTTCGAATAAATGAAAATTAACTAATCTTAAAGAAGCTAACTTACTTGGATTGACGAGCAGATCGCGCTTCGTGTCAATAGGGATATTGTCAACCGCTCTAATACCAACCTGTGACGTCCCTAGATTCCAACCACTCGCAACCGTCATGAATCGACTCTATGGCCGACTAAGACCGTTCGGGTGTTGAATCCGAGTTGTCAGTTTTAAACTCTTTTACTAAAACTTCTTAAACACAAGGGCCTAAAATTTCGGCCCAAAATTTTTTTTAATACATACTTTTTCTTATGAATATTAAGTAAGAAAGCGATGTAAAATATAATACTGGTTTTTCCCTTTCTGAAATAAATACAACATATTTGATACAAATATAATATTTATATGTATTGTAGGCTTTGTCTGCAAACATATTTTCTTTACTCAAAAATCTCAGTGGAAAACTTATGGCAGGACCATGTCCACGGTGAGTTCCCTATCCCTTTAACACGCTTGCATCCTGCCGCCATCCATGTATCTACAGAACAGGTTTCTTACTTGCAACATGAACAAACTGATGAGCTAACAGGCTCAGCAAGTTCAAACATTCATAATAAGAATCATATTGATTCAAAGACAAGAAAAACTCAATCTTCTATGAATAATACTATTCACCATGAATAGACTATTCACCATGAATAGTGTAGTTGACCTTTGACCGGTGAATAGTACCAGTTATCCTAACTGGTTACTATTCACTTTACTCTATCAGGATACTATTCATTTACCCTAACCGAATTTACCTTACTCTAGTGTAAGCTTCGGTTATGCTCAATTATGATTTCCATCATTTTATTGATTGTTTATTCTCTATTTGATTTCTAATGTAGAGCTCTGTTTATGGCAGTACTGATGATTATTAGCGCGCTGATTGGGAGGGTCTAAGGAGCGACCTTAGAACATCGTCCTCCACAGCCCTAATAACCCCGTAGGATTTAACAAACCTCTACCATTATGTTGGAGGGGCGGTACGCCTTAATGGTTTCATTTACCATCTTTCAATTTACTGTTTTGACCAAGTGGTTGCATAAGTCACCTCAAGGTCACAATCCTCTATTGCTCGTAGGTCTTACTTATTTTCTTGATTTGGGATATGTTATACTAACTAATTCCCAAATGTTTATAGGATTTTATATCTAGTGTGCAGCTAGTATAGAATAGATTAACACAGTATTTCATGTTGCAGACATGAAAATGCTTGAACTTACCAATACTGCGCTAGTGTCCACTCCCGAAACTCCTCCGCAGTTCTATCTTTATTGTGGGTTCCTACAGACATAATAGTGTCTGTTAATACCCTTTTTTATTTATTATCTAAAATATATATTTATTTTACTTAACAATTCTACACATTTAAATTTTATTTGTGGTACACGGTCTGCAACACGCCCGTTTTCCAGCCCGTGTACCTCTCGGGTTATAAAATTTTTCCTATACACGGCCGTGTATCCCTCCACACGCCCGTGTTTCTTAAAATTCTTAGAATTTTAACTCTAAAATCCTTATTTTGAGTTTTATCTAAGTTATTCTAGGTCTTTTAGGGTTCTTTCCGAGCCCTTTCAGAAATTTTTGGTCAAAATGACCATTTTGCCCTTAACGGGTTTCGGAACCATAATTGGCTTCATTCTATTCTTTTTTTCCAAATTTTCTAAGTCTAATAATTTTAAAATAATATTTTCTAAGCTTTCGTATCATTTTACAGCTTAAATTGCCGCAAAATCTCAGCTTCATTTTTCCCGACCCTCGATTACTATTCATCCGTCACCTAGGGTCGTTTTTTCATTTTTCGAGTGTTTCGGAGCCTCAAATGGACCTTTCACTACTTGCTAAACGTTATTCATCCCGTCCCCGACCCTCGGACCTCGAGAGGCTCGGGTTTCCTATCCCGACCTAAAATTTTCCCTCGTTTCCCAAAAATACCCCTAACATCAATTTTTTCCTGTTTTAGGCATTTTAGTGATTTAGGGTCGGTTTACTATTCCTTTGGGTTGGTTTTCCATTTCTAATCATAATTCACCGAGGGGTCTCGGTTTCCTTTCTGAGTTCAATATTTTTACCCCTCGTTTCCTGAAATACCCTTTAGCCGAAATACCCCTCGTTCAATATTTAAGGTTTCCCGGCATTAGGTACGCTTCAGAACCTTTGTACCTGCCGCATACTATACCAGAGGCCTATTTTATACAAAGTTTCCAAATTTTGTATAAAAACTTTCCATATGATTCAACATTTACAAGTCGCGTCACATATTTATTTTTTTCCAAACTAACCCTAGTTTACTAGGTTTTTATATCTAATAAATTTTCATCACCACACCACATTACCCTTATACTTCTCAATGTATAAGTTAACATTCAAAAACTTAACAAAACATACATTCTAACCCTAGATATAGCCATGGATTTTATGCCAAAAATAGAAAGAAAATTTTACTTTTTTCCTAGGGTTTTTATCACTTGTATCAACATTAAAATCCTCCCATTTCCTCATATTCATGCCCACGGTTTTAGCAAGAATTCTTCCTCAAATATTTCTTGTTTCTTAAGTTCATTTCATGCTTAACTTATCATATGATTGAATGAACATTATCACTAAATTAAAACAATAAAATTCATGAAGTTTTCACAACCTAGGAGCCACGGATTTTTCAATTGAAACTTACAAAATTTTGATTATTTTTCTATCCTAATTCATGCTTTGAATATCACAACATCAACCAATCATAGAATCAACACTTAAACAATTTTTTTCCATTGTTTTTCAACTCTCCATACCCATGGTTTTAAATGAAAAAAACCAAAGAAAAATGCTTTAAATTTGAGGTTTACCTTGCTTGGTTGTTGTCTTGGTGTTGGAATGAAATTCAAACTAGATTTGGTGTGAAATTCAAAACAAAATTTTTGGTTCAAGGGGGTTTTCTTCCACGGTTTTTGGCTGGAAAATTTGGCAAGAGTTTAATTGTGTTTCTTCATTTTTTTCTTGAATTTTTGATGCCTATTTATAGGCAAAAATCAAAGGCCTTTTTGCAATTTTTTTTTCAACAATTTCTTAATTGTTCAAGGACCAAAAAGTGAAGGTTTTGGGGTCAAAAATCAAATTTCCCTTTCTCCCTTTCCACATGGCCAAATGGCCTTTCAACAAAATGCCATAAATTTTTTTTATTTTTTTCTAAGTGAATTTTGGCATGATCTTGGCCTTTGATCAAAAAGTAAACCAATCCTAGCCATACACCTTTCAAAAGCTTTCTAATTTTGATAAAAATTTAATTTGCTTTATGACATCATCATAGTGATGTCATCAACTATTCATATTAATCTCTAATTAATTCGTAGTCAATTTTTGACTGTTATCCGATCCGAACGGAACTTTACCGAAATCGCGTAGGCGAGTTCTCAGCGCCTCCCGTGCGGTCGGTTTGTCTTATTTTGCTTCTGTTTGATCAGAATTCTCTACCGTAAATTTCTATTGTTTTAGTACATTTTAATGCACTCTCTAGGGTTTTCGGTTCTGATTTCGAACCGTCTTACCCAATTATGTCCGGTAGGATTTTCCATCCCCAAACTTACACACTTTAACACTGCTAGAATATTTTATACTATTCACAACAGTATTGAAATACAACTTTTTCACACTTTATTCATTAATATTGTTATTTACATACAAGTTTTAACATAATTCGAGAATCTAAAATTCCCGATCATCACAAAAACTTCAAAACTCATGCATTTTTCACACCATTGAAGCCACGGTTTTTCAAGGGAAACATGCAAAATTTTTGCTTGTTTCTAAACCCTAATTCATGCTTTAAATACTACAACATCAAACCAATCATATAATCAACAAAACAACAAATTTTTTCATTGTTTTTCTACACTCCAAACCCATGGATTTTCTAAGGAAAATCAATGGGAAAAGCTTCAATTTTGAAGCTTACCTTGATTGGTTGATGACTTGAGATTGGAAATGCAATTCAAGCTAGGTTTGGTGTGAAATTGAAAACAAAATTTTGGCTTTCAAAGGGGAAGAAGGCCACGATTTTTGCTGGATAAAAAGGGCAAGAGTTTGGTTGGTTTTTTTTTCATTTTTTTGATTAAATTTTGATGCCTATTTATAGGCAAAAACCAAGGGCTTGTTTGCAATTTTTTCCCAACAATTTCCTAATTGTTCAACGACTAACAAGTAAAGATTTTGGGGCAAAAATCAAATTTTTTTCTTCTCCCTTTCCAAGTGGCCGAATGGCCTTCTAAAATTTTTTCATAATTTTTTTCAATGGCTTTTTGTCATAATCTTGGCCATTGATCATAAAGTAACCTAATCTAAGCCATACACCTTTCAAAATTACTTTCCTAATTAAGGAAATTAATTTTTGTTTATGACATAATCATGGTGATGTCATCCAACTATTCATATTAATTCATTAATTAATTTGTGGTCAATTTTTGAGTGTAATCCGATCTGAACGGAACTTCACCGAAATCGTGTAGGCGGGTTCTCAGCGCCTCTAGTGCGACCGGTTTGTCTTATTTTGCTTCCGTTTGATCAGAATTCTCTACCATAAATTTCTATTGTTTTAGTACATTTCAATGCACTCTCTAGGGTTTTGACTCTGATTTCGAACCGTCTCACCCAATTATGTCCAGTAAGATTTTCCATCCCCGAACTCACACACTTTAACACTGCCAGAACATTTTTACACTATTTACAACAGTATTAAAACATAACTTTTTTCACATTTTATTCATTAAAATTGTTATATACATACAATTTTTACCCTACTTCGAGGATCCAAAATTCCCGGTTATCCTAATTTTACTATTTATTTCCTATATTGTGATTGTGTCTACATTATGTTGTCCTTTCGCATGCAAAACAAGGCGTTCTTGTGCAAAATTTTAGACATAGTCTCTCTTGACTAATTTGGACATGCTGATTCCAATTTTTTCAGTTTTGCGTCCGTCCAGGGTCATCTAGACCAGCTTTCAGGATCTGTGTGACCCTACCTCGAAAAACATGTCTAGTGCCCGATTGACTAATTTGGGCATCCTGAGTCTAAATATGTCAATTTCGGAGTGAGTAAAGCTCATCTTAACCCTCTTTCTGATACTGTATATCTCTCAAACAAAATTTTACATTTTGTGCCCAATTGACCTAATTGAGCCTATTGACTGTAGATATATCTGTTTTAGGTCAAATTAAGGTCGCTTTAGCCCGTAACTTGACACTGCATTTTTCACTATTCACTATTTACTATTTTTTATTCTAACTAACTAGTCTGAGCTTTCTGACTCCGATTTTATCAGTTTCTAGAAGAGGAGCGGTCATCCAGACTATTTTCTCGATACCGTACCTTTGCTAGGGTTATTTATCGCTATTGTGCTCAGATGTTGGGTTCGAGTGCTCTGGTGATTCTTTCACAAGTCTTGTGTCAAGAAACAGTCGTCCGGACTAGTTCCCTAACACTACATGTCTCTTACACTCTTAACATAATAGGGCGGGTTGAGTTCACTGTCGATCGCCCCTTTCACTACGTGAATACTAACTAAACACTACTATGCTTGTTTAAATTATTCCTTTGGAAAATATACTGTATTTGATCAACCTAATTACTTATTACATAGTATTTAGGTTTCACGCATTATGAGAGTTTTTACAATGGCTCTCTGCTCATTACACGGCCTTCTACACGGGTTTTAACATGGGTGTGTACAAGGAAACACGGGCGTGTATTGTCCGGACACAGGCGTGTACTAGTTGAGCTTGCTCAACACGGCCATGTCCTAAAATATGTTCATTTACCTGAGCGGTACACGACCACTTACATGACCGTGTACCTGACTGTATCATACTACACGGCTATGTTCCCTCACATGGCCTCTCTCACATAAATAGTCCGATTGGTACACGGCTTCTTACACGACCATGTACCTGACCATGTTCATCAAATTTGAACTAAAAGGCATCAAACTAACCCAAATTCATTCCTCAATTTCTCATTATATAGAATTTAGGTTACATGAGTATGGGGGTCCTTACACTTACAAGCCTAGGCATTATTTTAAGGCAACTTTTCAGCCTTTTTTTATTTATTTTTATAGCTGCAGCTCACGGATTTTGAGGGGAGAAATTCATCTGCAAAAGCTTCTCTTAGCAGTCTAATTTCCTATAGTGGTGTTCGGCTCTTTTTCGATGGTGTTCCAAAATTTGGCCGAAAATTGGATTTTCTTGATCCAATTCTTATACCATTCATTCCTGGTTGGGTGGTATTGCCTATGAGCCCATTTTGTGTCTATTTACTATTTATTTCCTGTACAGTGGTTGTGCCTACACTGTGTTGATACTGTGCACGCATAACGAGGTTTTTTTGTGTGAAATTTCAAACATAGTCTATCCTGACTAATTTGGATGTCTAGATATCAAATTTATCAGTTTTATGTCCATTTGAGGTCGTTTGGACAAGTTTTTGGGAGCTGTGCCATCCTATCTCAAAAAACGTTTTTTTACGCTCAATTGACTAATTTGAGCGTACTAAGCCTAAATATATCAGTTTCGGGCTAAGAAAAGGTCTTCTTGACTACTTTCCCGATACTACGTATCTCTCAAACAAAATTTCATGTTCTGTGCTTAATCGATTAAGTTGAGCATGCTGACTATAAATACATCAATTTTATGCCAAATTAAGTCTGTCTTGGCCATTAACCTGACGCTGGGTACTTACTACTCATAATTTACTGTTCTATGTTTAACTGACTAGTGTGAGCATTTTGACTCTGATTTTGTCAGTTTCTTGGCGATAAGGGGTCATCTGGACCACTTTTCTCGATACTGTACATCTATCAAGCTAAATATCTATGCTCTGCTCGTATAACCAATCTAAGTATACTGATGACTAACTACCAGTTCTGTGTCAAGAAAGGGTCGTATAGACCAGTTTTCTTGATACTATGTGTTTTATACGCATATACACAAAATAGGGTGGACCAATTTCACTCTCCGTTGCCCTTTTCACTGCATGAATGGTAATTAAAAGTTTTTGTACCCATTTAATTCATTCAAACTGGCAAATTATATTGTGTACATTAACTTAATTACTTATTACATAGTAATTAGGTTTCAGGAAATGGGGGTCATTACAACCTAGACCTCTTACAAAATTTTCATCCTAAAAAATTAGAATAATTCCGGGAAGTTTCTTCTCGTATCTTCTTCCAGTTCCCATGTGGCTTCCTCAATATTATGATTTTGCCACAACACTTTTACGAGTGATACTACTTTATTTCTAAGCACCTTCTCTTCTCTAGCTAAAATTCACATGGGTTTCTCCTCGTATGTCAGATCGGCGTGTGCTTTGATTAGTTCTTGGCTTAAAACATAGGAGCTATCTGGCACGTACTTCTTTAGCATCGAGACATGATAGACGTTGTGCACTGAAGCTAACTCAGAAGGAAGCGCTAGTCTCTAAGCCACCTTCCTGACTCTTTCGATTATCTTGTATGGTCCTATGTACCTAGGACTGAGGTTTCCCTTCTTTCCAAAGCACATCACCCCTTTTATAGGTGTCATCTTGAGAAAGACTGAGTCTCCTATTTGAAACTCAAGAGGTCTACAGTGCTTATCGGTAAAACTCTTCTATCGACTATGTACTACATCTAATGTTTCTCTTATCAACTTCACATCTGCCATGGTATTCTTGATGATGTTTGTGCTAACTAATCGTTTCTCTCTGGCCTCGTACCAATGAGCCAAAGATCTGCATTTTCTTCCGTAAAGTGCCTCGTATGATGCCATCCGATTGAGAAATGATAGTTGTTGTTGTATGAATACTCGATCAAGGGTAGCTTCTGATCCCAGCTTCCTTTAAAGTCTAGGGAACAACCTCTCAACATGTCCTGTAATAACCAAGAATTTCTATTCTTCTCGGAATCATTTTTTTTTGTAAATAATGTAATGATATTTTTATATATATATAAATATATGAATGATTTAATACTATTTAGAATAAAATAAAAATATTCTAACAGTGTTAAAAATTAAGATTTTCAAGTTAGAAAAGTTTATTATTATAGAATGTGCGAAATATTACCAAATGGGTGTCAATGAGGTAAACCAACCGTATGGATGATCCTAAAAACCCACTCAAGTGATTAGTATATTTTTTTTGGTCAGACTTTTCAGTCAAAAGTCAATCAGATAATGTGAATGGTGAAAATATGATATGTATTAGGAGAAAAAAATACTTTCAAGTTACGATGTCTTAATGGAATTATTGAAAAGTAAGAGGAAAGAAATAATTTGATCCTATGGTTTAGTTTGGTTATTACCAAACAAATTGGAGAATTATGATTAAGCCCAAGTAAATGAATTTTTGGGTTTAAAAAAAAAAAAAAAAGGGAAAAGGAATAGTGATGATGAAGGTTGCCGTTTTATTTTTGGCGCTGGAACAAGAAGGGAATTAATTCTCTTGGCTTGTCGTCGTTCATTAGGTGCAGGAAGCAAGGAAATCAATTAATTTGATTTCCCTTAAGGAGAGAGGCATTATTTACTATGCGTGGGAATGAGAGAAAATAATTCATTTTCTTGAGTTAAAATGGACGTCGTTCATTTGTAACAAAATGAGGAATTTGTTCAATCAATCTAGTTGTATGGGGTAGTCGGTAGAAGTTGCTAGAAGGTTAGCATTTAATGCACCTCTTATCTGATAAGCCTCCTTGTGCCATCCATTAGAGAGAGAAAAGCCAAGCAAATTTTACAGAGCCTTCTTCTTCTTCCACTGCGAAACCATGAACCCACCTCCACAAAGATCAAAACTTTCTTCACGTTTCTTCTCTAAATTTCAACTGTAGCTCATTTAAGGCAAGGATTTCACATGGAAGCAAGGTGATTTCTTTTTGCTTGAATTTTCCTTGAGCTTGGTTGTCTGAAACCGTAGGCGTCAATATTTAGGAATGGATGAAATGATGAAATATATAGATTTTGTTTTTTGTTTTTTTAAAAAAAGCTTAGATATTGCATGAAGATAAGTTGAGAAAGTGTTATTGTGAATTAGACAGTGTATGTGCATGAGTTTGAGAATGAAACCCTGGGGAAAGTAATAGATCTGTTAGGGTTTGAAAATTTGATGATTTTCATGATAAATTTGTGGCTCTTTTCGATGAAATGATTGAAATTTATGATTGTTAACTTCATGATTTAAGTGAAACAAAAAATAGTTATAAGGGTTATATTTGACAATAGATGCATTTGGTTTCAATTTTGAGCAAATATTGATTAAGTCCCTTAAGAAGAATTGTGAAGATTATGAAGATGGGATTATGAAATCTTTAAGCTAGTTTTGTTTAGCTTAAAGTTAAGAAAAGAGATTGAAAATGGTTATGTAATTGTTTGGAAAGGATTAGTTAAGTTGAAAATTAAGTTTGAAGCTTTGGTTGTTGAAATTTGAATATTTTATGGTGTTAGTAATTTTGAAATGAATGAATGGATATGAAATGTGTAAGAAAGGATTTAATGAGAAGATAAAGTGGTGAATGGCATGTTGGAAATGGATAATAAAAAATGAAAGTGATGGTTGATTTTATGGATATGATTTTGAATGTGTTAATGAGTAATGTATGTGATTGATAAGCATTTTTCAGAGAAAGCTCCGGTATAGTACTTGATAGGTACTTAAGTTTTGAGGCATTACTTAAACGCCGAGACCCCTAGTTTTTAAGCGGAAATGCTGCCGAAATTTCGGTAACGGTAATAAAATGAGTTAGTTGTAAGAAACTAAGAGTATGGACATTATGAAGATTAGAATGTTAAGTAAGTTTTGAATGCTAAGGAAAAGTGTGAAAACACAAGACTAAAGATAGTAACAACATTCTAAGAGTTGATTTGGAGTGAAAAAGAGGAATAAGGAAAATGTAGAAATTTAATGTAATTTTTGCTATGTTTTAAATAAGAGGTGAATATCAGAAATAATCCATGATTATTTCTATTATAGGAAACACAAGAAGTGAAGGGGGAAGCAATACCAAGGATCCAAAAGATATCACACTTGCACAGATATTGTAGGTACAAGCATTTACTTTGTCTACCCATGAACTGACTAACTTTGTGATGTGTTTCTATGACACAAGCTAGATGAGAAATCATGTTAGAGATGTCTTAGGAATGGTATGTATGCATGATAGGCCATGATCTAAAAGCTAAAAGAATGCAAGATAATAAAACTGAAAACTTAATTATTGGCGTACCGGTCTCCTTATACGGTCGAGACTTCAAGTCTATATCCTCCATACAGATGTGGTGCTACCCCGTAGGTGCAGTAGTTTATAGGTTGGACCCTACCCCGAAGGTACGGTAGCTTATGATTTACCCCTAAAATGAGGTAAACATATGTAGCTGTTAGGTAGGTTGGTGGGTCGCTCCCCCTCTTCCCACTGTCTGCGCGCAAATAGGTACGTTCAACAACGGGCCCACCAATGAAAGTGAAAAGAAAAGAAAAGAAAAGAAAAAGAAAAGTGATGATAAGAAAGAAAGAAAGACATGAAATGAAAGGATTAGAATGTTGTGATAAGCTATGATAAAAGAACCCCGAACACTAACCTATGAGGAATAGAATTGCATTATGTGACTAACCTTAGAGGTTATACATATAAGTTAATTGTTTGTATGTTTGTGCTTATTGAGCCTAGCTCACAAGTCTGTTTGTGGTGTAGGTGATAAGGGTAAGTAACCCAGGATATGATAGATGAACAGGGAGACTGTGTGACGCCCCCGACCTCGGTCCACCGAAACTATTACAATCAAGCTCCTTAGCCGACTGAAATAGCTCGTGAACTTCGTTGGGTCGCCTAAATTCTTTTATTTCCTTTAAACCCTTTGTGAAATTTGGAAACATTTTTTTAAATACTTTTTCTTGTTTGTGAACATAACGTAATTAAACTGAACTATGTTTGTCACTTTTTAAAAGTATAAACATACTTTATACACAATATATAATTCAACTCTTTTTGCAATACATGTCTTTTCTTTATTCAAATCTCCTTTTTCAACGCTCAGTGGAAAACTTGTAGCAGGACCATATCCATAGTGGATTCCCTATCCCTTTGACACGCTCACATCCTGTCGCCATTCAGAATCTACTGGACAGGTTTCTTACCTGCAACATGAACAAACTGGTGAGCTAACAGGCTTAGTAAGTTCAAACATACATAGTAAGAATCATATTGATTCAAAAACACTAAAACTCAATTTTCTATGAATAGTAATTTTGACATTTGACTGATGAATAGTAATAGTTACCCTAACTGGTTACTATTCACTTTACTCTATCGGGATACTATTCACATACCCTAACCGAATTTACATTACTCTAGCGTAAGCTTCGGTTATGCTCAATTATGATTTTTATCATTTTATTGATTGTTTATTCTCTATTGGATTTCTAGTTTAGAGCTCAGTTTATGGCAGTACCGATGATTATTAGCGCACTGACTGGGAGGGTCTAAGGAGCGACCTTAGAACATCGGCCTCCACAGCCCTGATATCCTTGTAGGATCTGAGAAAAACCTCCACCACTATGTTGGAGGGGTGGTACGCCTTAGTGGTTTCATTACCATCTTTCTTATAGTTCCCCACCGTCGACATTCATATGAATCATCCCACGGTGGAACCCTTATTGCCCGTAGGTCTTTACATTTATTTCTTTATGTGTGTTTTTAATTAACTACACTACAGTACCCTAACACTTCTCCATAGTGTATTATTTATACACTTTTTAATTTCTCATTTCATTAGGTGAGTTAGTTTAACTACACCCCTATTACCCGTAGGACTTTACAAGTTTGTACGAAAAGTACTTAAATCAATCAAATAGTAGTTCATGCTACAGACATGTAAATATCTGAGCTTACCAAACATTTATCATAGCATCATGCTATGAAACATTCATATAGAACATAAACCTAGATATAACAGATCAATTCATTCATATAATGAACAACATCAGAATGTTCATGAGCAGACAACTGAATGCTAGAACTTACACATATCACACTTAGACATAGTAGTCTATTCATGTTGCAGTCAATTAAATGTTCGAACTTACAGATACTTTTGCTAGCATTTCCTTCCTCAGCTCCGCAGACATTCCTTTGCCGTGTCTAGATTGGGTTCCTATAACCGGAATAACCACGGTTATTCTAAATCTTCATTTCATATTCAAAATTTAGTAAAATGTAAAAATTCTACGTTTTATTTCCCGTAAATGGTCTTAGGAATCTAAAATCCCATTTTCCATTTTTACACTAACTCTTGGCAAAATTACCATTTTGCCCCTAATTTGATTTCTCATCATAAACCTACTTTTTGTTAGTTTAAGACCCAAATTTAACTTTTATAATTTCATTTTAACTATCCTTAGGCATTCACAGTCCTTTCCGAGCCTTTCAGAAATTTTTGGTCAAAATGACCATTTTGCCCCTAACGGGTCGCGGGACTGTTATATGCTTATTGTGACTTTTAACAGGATTTTCTAAGCCTAAATATCATAAAATAATATTTCTTAAGCTTTTACACACTTTTACAGCATCCATTGCTGTTCCATAGACGACTATTGGTCATCCGACCGTCGAGTGATACTATTACGACACCTAGAGTCGTTTCTCATTTTTCTCACGTTTCGGAGCCTTAAATGGGTATTTCACTACTCCTGAAACGTTTGTTATGCTAATCCCGAGCCTTAGACACCGAATAGGATTGAGTTTTCATCCTGACTTCAAATTTACCTTTCATTTTCTAAAATACCCTTGATGTCGGTTTTTCCGTTCCTTTACATTTCACAACCTCGGAGGGACAATTTACTATTCCTCAAGGTTCATTTTCCCATTTTCCGAGCCTAACTCATCGAAGGGTCACGGTTTCCATTATCGAACACAATTTGCCCCTCGTTTTTCACCAAAATACCCTTAGTGCCGTTTTCAAAATTTCAGCAGCATTTCCGCTAAATTTCTAGGTCTTCGGCATTTAGGAAACGCCTCAAAACCATCTAACCTATTTTATTCCACCACGTACTATACCAGAGGCCTAATTTTTACGTAAAACTCAACTTTTTACGTAAAAATTTTCACATTTCCCATACATTTTCTTTTTCCGACATCTCATTCATTTTACTCTTTTCTTTTTTTTTTCCTTTTCTTTTTACAATTTGAATACAAATTACATATAAATCATTCCAATACATAAATAAGGAATGAAGGGAAACGAAATCGCTACCGAAATCGTCCCATCAGTGATCGGACAAACTGTTCGGTCTCGATCGCACAAACTTTTTGTCTCCGTTCTTCACGTTCGGAATCCCGGTTGGCAATTATGATGCCGCGGATGTGTCCAGAATGTCGAAAATAGGCCAACAGGCCATTCTTCATTTTTCCGCCCCCGGGGTCACCGTTGACCAGCGTTGACCGTGTTGGCCGACGTTGACTCCAGTGTTGACCGGCGGCGGACGGCGGCGGACGGCGGTGGTGCAAACAACGGAGGTGTTCACCTTGAAGATCTCGACAAGAGGAGTCCATTGGTGGTGTCAATTTCACCATTGGAGGCTCCGATCGTCGACAATCAACCTCGAAAACTCGACCCAAGGCGGCGGCGTTGAATCTCTGCCGTGTCGGGGTTGTTGCCCGAAATTGTTTGAGGGCTTTTGCTCCCCGTTCTTCTCTGAGCATTTTGACACCCACGGTGTCCCTCGACTCGGCCGGAAACGATGGATTCCACGGCGGCTTCATGATGGCGACGGCGCGGCTTCGGGCGGCGCGATCCGGCGACTGTTGAGCTAAAATGAAGCTTGGGTTTTGTTCTACTCTTCAAGACGAAGCTTTTGGGACCAGAATCGTGTCGATCGGAGGTCGGACGGCGGAGATACGGCCGTTTGAAATTTCCGGCCACCGGCAGCTTCGGGCGGCGCGTGCGGCGTTCTCCGGCGTCGGTTTCGTCGATTCAGCACACCGTTGGACTGAGCTCGTTTAGAGCTTTCCAACGAGACCGGCGGTGTCGAAAACGAACACCGTTTCCGGTGGTTGTTTACTGTTCACCGACGGTGTAGGTGTGGGGGAGAAAATCTAGAAACTGAAAATTATGGGACTTTTTCTGCAATTTCGCCCTTTTATACCCTTTTTGTCCAAAATTTCAACATGAGCTATCCTGACTGATGTGGGCGTGCTGAACCCAAATATATTAGTTTTATTTCCATCTGAGATCATTTCGACCAGTTTTCGATACTACGAATTCCCGATCAAAAATGGCCTTTGTGCTTAATTAACTAATTTGAGTATTCTGATAGGCTATATTGACTAATTTGGACGTCCTGAATCCAAATATATCAGTTTTGTCGTCATCCGCGGTTATCTCGGTCAGTTTCCGGTACTGTACATTTCTCGGTCAAAATTTACTTTTTGTGTTCAATTGACTAATTTGAACATTCTGATTCCAAATATATCAGTTTTATATCAAGAAAATGTCATCTTGACCAATTTCTTGATACTGCATATCTCCGGATCAAATATTACTTTTGATGCTCAATTGACTAATTTGAGCATGCTAAATCTAAATATATCAATTTTAGGTCAAGAAGAGGTCATCTAGACCAACTTCTCAATACTATGTGCAACACACACACACACTCACGTCTAAAATCACTACTATCAGTATTTTATCTTTTTATGCACTCAGCTTACCCTGAGTCACGTACTAGGGTTTACAGTTCACTGTTTTTCCCTAGCTCGATTCGGCATGCTTTTACATCACCGAATTCTTAATTTGTAATATCGTTAGAACATTTTATCTCATTCTACACAATATTAATCATACATTTTACATTTTAAACATGAAATTCATCATGTACATGCAATTTACAATATTCCGAGAACAGTAAAATTTCCCGGTTATTACAGACTGGCAAACAGATTCCAGAAGTGTCATAGACAAGGGGACGGACTCACTATGTTTTCAGCTGCCAGACTATTTTTTTATATAAGTATATGTTCAAATATATATATATATGCAGACAATATGTAAATGAAATGGAACAAAAATGAAAAAAAATGTATATAAGCTGGTATGTTTTGATGAAAAGGGAAGTTTATGTAAATACGTTTAAGAGAAAAAAAAAAAGTGTTCCTACAATTTTCACTTAATTTTGAAAGTAAAGCTTTTCAATTACACTTCCGCAAAAGAAAAGAAAAGTTTATGTATGCAAAGTTAATAAGAAAAGAAACGGTGAATGTCGGCTCGGGTGAGCTGGGTCGGTGGATGCCACAGTTGGTATCAGAGCCAGGCGGTTGTCCATTAACCCTCCATGACATTTCAAGCATCTACTTTTGCATAGTCCAAGTAAGATTGTTTTTAAATTAAGAGTTATTGTTGTTATGTGAGCACTAAACCATGTTATTGTTAGCAATAGGTAGTACACGACAATATGGTCAGGCCATGATCTATAGCATCAAGAGTAGATCGAGATATTGAGATAACGAACCTCTTAGCCAATATACAGGCACGGTTGGAGGCTCAAGAGCAGGAAAACCAAAGGCTAAGGGAATTATTAGCCGAAAGAAATATAGGGCAAACTGATAGGGGTGGACCTTCCTAACCTCAAATGACTCCGTCCCAAACATCCATGCCAGAACCTCAACCAACTCCAGGGTCAGTCGTTCCAACAATGCCAGTTACATCAGAAGGGGGTATGGGTACTTCTACTCAGATGGTGACCAATCAGGAGTCCTTATATGAGCGGTTTAGGAAAACGAAGCTGCCAGAGTTTGAGGGATCTACAGATCCACTTGAGGCTGAAGAATGGTTGGCCTCCATACAGATGATCTTTGAGTTCATGAATCTCACAGATTAAGAACAAGTTCTCTGTGCCTCCTACTTACTTAAGAAAGATACCAGATATTGGTGGGAG
Organism: Antiaris toxicaria; assembly: GCA_035233585.1. Taxonomy (NCBI): domain Eukaryota; kingdom Viridiplantae; phylum Streptophyta; class Magnoliopsida; order Rosales; family Moraceae; genus Antiaris; species Antiaris toxicaria. The sequence goes on from CP141155.1 coordinate 47,964,714, forward strand.
ATGGTGAAGATGAGAAGGAATGTGAGGAGCATGACTTGGAATGATAACCTGGAAGAATTTAATCGTAAAATTTTCAACTTAGACACTCTGCGAGCTCAACAGCGAGAATTTGATGGGTTAAAGCAAGGAGAAATGTCTGTGACTGAAGCTTGCCGTAAGTTTGATCGCTAGCCCGCCCATGTCTGCAGATGATACCAATAGAAGGGGAACGGATCCGTCAAATGATTGGCATGTTTAGGCCTGATATTGCCACATTGGTAGAGAGTGGTGAGACCCCACCCACCACCATTGTAGACTGCATTAACAGGGCGATGAGAGCTGAGCACAGGTTGGCTCGAGCAAAAGAAGAGAAGACTAAGGCTTGGGAGGACAATAAGAGAGAAAGGGATTTGGCAAAGCTGACATGGAAAAGCAACTAACCAAGCCAAAGTAGCAAGCCTTTCTCAAGTCCGAGGCCTAGTTAGAGCGGCAACCAAAGTCAATCAAGCTCGAATAAGCGAAAAACTAATAATAGTGATTCCAGAGGTCAGAATGTAAGAAATGTCCAAAGAAGGCCAAACCAGAGCACCAGCCAGACTAGACTCCTATGTCAATAATGTGGGAAGATGCATCCAGAGGAATGCAGAGTGGGGACAAATGTATGTTATTTATGTGGCAAGGAAGGCCATTTTGCCAAGAATTGCCTTACCAATCCCCAATACCAGCCAAGATCTTTTCATCCATGACCGACTACTAGCTAAGCACACGCCATGCAGATAAGGTCCCAAGGAGCACAGACTCACATGAGCCGATCAGAAGATGCACCTCGAGCTGATGTAGATATCCTGGCCTACTCCAAAGAAGACGTTGAGGCAGGAGCCTCAAATGTGGTGACAGGTCAGCTTCCTGTTGCCCAAAGTTTTACCTATATATTATTTGACTCAGGTGCATCACATTCATTTACTTCACATACTTTTGTTGCAAAAATTAAGCATGTTAAGGATAGGATTGGTCAAGTGTTCAAGACTACCTTACCATCTGGTGAGGTAATGTTGTTGGATCACTGGTTACGTAATGTTGCAGTGATTATTACTGACTGAGAATTATACATCGATTTAGTCATACTAGAGATAGTTGACTACGATGTTATTTTTTGGAATGGATTTCCTTAGCTAGTATCGAGCAACAATTGATTGCCAGTAGTAGAAAGTAATGTTTCAGTCAGGAGGAGATGACCAGTTCGAATATGTGGATCATACTCCAAGATTGTCCAGTATGCTGATAAGTTCAATGAGGGCACAGAAACTGATGAAGAGTGGATGCACTGGTTACTTAGCCTACATTACAGATACAAGCATTGAAGCGAAGCTTCAACCAAGTGAAGTATCGGTGATCAGGGACTTCTTAGAAGTATTTCCAGAAGAATTGCTAGGACTCCCTCTAGACCGGGAGATCGCTTTCGAGATTGAGTTGCTGTCAGGCACATCCCCTATTTCAAAAGTACCTTACAGAATGGCCCCTACAGAACTAAAGGAATTACAGGTGTAGTTGAAAGAGTTGTTAGAAAAAGAATACATTTGCCCCAGCTATTCACCGTGGGGAGCACCAGTTTTGTTTGTAAAGAAGAAAGACGGAAGCCTAAGGATGTACATTGACTACCGTGAACTCAACAAAGCTACAATCAAGAACAGGTATCCACTGCCAAGGATCGATGATTTATTTGATCAACTCAAAGGAGCTGCAATATTCTCCAAGATTGATTTTCGATCCGGTTATTATCAGTTGAAGATCAAGGAAAGAGATGTTCCCAAGACTGCATTTCGCACGAGATATGGGCATTTTGAATTTCTTTTTATGCCCTTTGGATTGACAAATGCTCCAGTTACCTTCATGGATCTTATGAATTGAGTATTTAAGGAATACTTGGGCAAGTTCATCATCGTATTTATTGATGATATCCACATCTACTCGAAGAATCAAGAAGAGCATGATGAACATCTTCGGACTGCACTGCAAACGCTACGGGAGCATCAGTTGTACGCCAAGTTCTCACAATGTGAATTTTGGATAGATAAAGTTCATTTCCTTGGACACATCATCTCAAAGGACGGGATTACAGTTGATCTTGCAAAAGTTGAGGCGATTAGCAAATGGGTACCTCCAAAGAACGTCACCGAGATACAGAGTTTCCTAGGATTGGCAGGTTACTACCGTAGATTTGTGGAGGGATTTGCAAGGTTAGCTGCCCCTCTCACAGCTCTCACACCCAAGGAAAAGAAATTTGATTGGACAAACAAATGTGAGGAAAGCTTTCAGGAATTAATGAGACGGTTGACGAGTGCCCCAGTTCTCACCTTGCCTATTGATGAAGGAGAATTTGATATCTACAGTGACACATCCAAGATGGGATTAGGAGCTGTATTGATGCAAGATGGAAAGGTGATAGCCTATGCTTCCAGACAGCTGAAAGAACATGAGAAGAACTACCCGACTCACGGTCTAGAATTGGCTGCTGTAGTATTTGCCCTTAAGATATGGCAGCATTATTTGTATGGAGTTCGGTGTAGGATCTTTATCGACCACCAGAGTTTGAAGTATTTCTTCACCCAGAAGGAACTCAACATGAGACAAAAAAGATGGCTTGAGTTAGTTAAACATTATGACTACGAGATCTTATATCATCCCGGCAAAGTGAACAAGGTAACGGATGCATTGAGCCATAAGTCAACGATGCCAGAATGAATAGCTATCGATAAACTGCTCAAGCCGCTACAACAGGAAATTTCTACGATAAGAATGAAGCTGATTTCAAGAAATTTGGCGGCAATGCAACTCAAGCCAACACTCTTTGAGGAGATTAAAGAAGCTCAAGAGGTTGATACTGTTCTGAGAAAATTGAAGGAAGAAGTTTCCAAGAATGGAAAGACAGAGTTCCACATTGTTGACGATGGGGTACTAATTTTTCAAGGGAGGATTTGTGTGCCCGACAAAGAAGAATTGAGAAAGAGAATCCTAACAGAAGCCCATGACACCCCTTACTTAGTACATCCGGGTACTACAAAGATGTATCAAGACTTAAAGCAGCAATTCTGGTGGAGAAACATGAAAAATGACATAGCCCAACACGTCAGTCTCTGTTTAACATGCCAAAGGGTCAAGGCAGAACATCAAAGACCAGCAAGTAAACTACAACCACTGGACATCCCAAAATGGAAATGGGAGAAAGTAATTATGGATTTTGTTGTCGGACTACCAAGGACAAGTGAAGGATTTGATGCCATATGGGTAGTGGTAGATCAATTAACCAAGTCCGCTCACTTTATACCCATGAAGATGATGTATACATTAGAAAAGTTGGCAGAGCTGTACATCTCTAACATAGTGAGACTGTATGGAATATCGACAGTGATAGTGTCAAATCGTGACAGTCGGTTCACATCAAACTTTTGGAAGAGTGTTCAAGCTGCAATGGGCTCAGAACTTAGATTCAGTACAGTATTTCACCCTCTGACAGATGGGCAATCTGAGCGCACAATCCAGACACTGGAGGATATGCTTTGCGCATGTGCACTAGACTTCAAAGGAGCATGGAATAAGAAGCTACCACTGATCGAGTTTTCATACAGCAACAGTTTCTAGGCTTCTATTGGAATGGCACCATATGAAGCGTTGTATGGACAAAAATGCAGGTCACCGATTCATTAGTATGACTTAAGAGAAAAGGAGCTACACAAGATTGAGTTTATCCAAGAGACAATTGATGCGGTCAAGAAAATCCAACAGAAGATGAAGACTGCACAAAGTCGCCAAAAGAGCTATGCAGACCAAAGACGAAGACCCTTAGAATTCAAAGAAGGAGACTTCGTATTCTTAAAGGTTGCACCAATGAAGGGTATAATGTGATTTGGGAAGAAAGGAAAGCTGAGTCCCAGATACATAAGACCTTTTCCCATTATCAGTCGAGTGGGAAAAGTGGCTTATAAGCTAGTGCTGCCACCTGAATTATCTACCATGCATAATGTGTTCCACGTGTCGATGTTGAGGAAATACATTTCAGACTCTTCACATGTTCTCGAATACGAACCAACCTAAGTCTAAGAAGACTTGTCATATGAGGAGCAACCAGTCCAAATACTTGCTCGAGAAGAGAAGACGCTAAGAAATGAAAGCATCCCGCTAGTCAAAGTGTGGTGGAGAAATCACAATGTAGAAGAGGCTACGTGGAAGCGTGAAGGAGAGATGAGAGAAAAATTCCCCCACTTGTTCAGAATATTCGAGGACGAAAATTTTATAAGGAGGGGTGAATATAATAACCAAGAAATTCTATTCTTCTCGGAATCATTTTTTTTGTAAATAATGTAATGATATTTATATATATATATAAATATATGAATGATTTAATGTTGTTTGGAATAAAATAAAAATATTCTAACAGTGTTAAAAATTAAGATTTTCAAGTTAGAAAAGTTTATTGTTATAGAATGGGCGAAATGTTACCAAATAGGTGTCAATGAAGTAAACCAACCGTATAGATGATCCTAGAAACCCACTCAAGTGATTAGTATTTTTTTTTTGTTAGACTTTTCAATCAAAAGTCGATCAAATAATGTGAATAGTGAAAATATGATATGTATTAAGAGAAAAAAATACTTTCAAGTTACGATGTCTTAATGGAATTATTGAAAAGTAAGAGGAAAGAAATAACTTGATCCTATGGTTTAGTTTGGTTATTACCAAACAAATTGGAGAATTATGATTAAGCCCAAATAAATGAATTTTTGGGTTTAAAAAAAAAAAAAGGGAAAAGGAATAGTGATGATGAAGGTTGCCGTTTTATTTTTGGCGCTGGAACAAGAAGGGAATTAATTCCCTTGGCTTGTCGTTGTTCATTAGGTGCAGGAAGCAAGGAAATCAATTAATTTGATTTCCCTTAAGCAGAGAGGCATCGTTTACTATGCGTGGGAATGAGAGAAAATAACTCATTTTCTTGAGTTAAAAAGGACGTCGTTCATTTGTAACAAAATGAGGAATTAGTTCAATCCATCTAGTTGTATGGGGTAGGCAGTAGATGTTGCTAGAAGGTTAGCATTTAATGCACCTCTTATCTGATAAGCCTCTTTGTGCCATCCATTAGAGAGAGAAAAGCCAAGAAAATTTTACAGAGCCTTCTTCTTCTTCCCCTGTGAAACTGTGAACCCACCTCCACAAAGATCAAAACTTTCTTCACATTTCTTCTCCAAATTTCAACTGCAGCTCATTTAGGGCGAGGATTTCACGTGGAAGAAAGGTGATTTCTTTTTGCTTGGTTTTCCTTGAGCTTGGTTGTCTGAAACTGTAGGCGTGAATATTTAGGAATGGATGAAATGATGAAATATGTAGATTTTTTTTTGTTTTTTTTTTAAAAAGCTTAGATATTGCACGAAGATAAGTTGAGAAAGTGTTATTATGAATTAAAGAGTATATGTGCATGAGTTTGAGAATGAAACCCTGGGGAAGTAATAGATTTGTTAGGGTTTGAAAATTTGATATTTTTCATGATAAATTTGTGGCTCTTTTCGGTGAAATGATTGAAATTTATGATTGTTAACTTGATTATTTAAGTGAAAAAAAATGGTTATAAGGGTTATATTTGACAATAGATGCATTTGGTTTCAATTTTGAACAAATATTGATTAAGTCCCTTAAGAAGAATTGTGAAGATTTTGAAGATGGGATTGTGAAATCTTTAAGCTAGTTTTGTTAAGCTTAAAGTTAAGAAAAGAGATTGAAAATGGTTATGTAATTGTTTGGAAAGGATTAGTTAAGTTGAAAGTTAAGTTTGAAGCTTTGGTTGTTGAAATTTGAATGTTTTGTGTTGTTAGTAATTTTGAAATGAATGAATGGATATGAAATGTAGAAGAAAGGATTTAATGAGAAGATAAAGTGGTGAATGGCATGTTGGAAATGGATAATGAAAAATGAAAGTGATGGTTGATTTTATGGATATGATTTTGAATGTGTTAATGAGAATGTATGTGATTGATAAGTATTTTTCATATAACGTTTTGAATGTTCTATGAAAAATTAGGCCTCTGGTATAGTACTTGACAGTTACCTAAGTTTTGAGGCGTTACTTAAATGCCGGGACCTTTGTTTTTAAGCAGAAATACTGCCGAAATTTCGGTAACAGTAATGAAGTGAGTTAGTTGTAAGAAACTAAGAGTGTGGACATTATGAAGATTAGAATGTTAAGTAAGTTTTGAATGCTAAGGAAAAGTGTGAAAACACAAGATTAAAGATAGTAACAACATTCTAAGAGTTGATTTGGAGTGAAAAAGAGGAATAACGAAAATATAGAAATTTAATGCAATTTTTGCTATATTTTAAATAAGAGGTGAATATGAGAAATAATCCATGATTATTTCTATAATATGAAACACAAGAAGTGAAGGGGGAAGCAATACCAAGGATCCAAAAGATATCACACTTGCACAGATATTGTAAGTACAAGCATTTACTTTGTCCACCCACAAACTGACTAACTTTGTGATGTGTTTCTATGACACGAGCTAGATGAGAAATCATGTTAGAGATGTCTTAGGAATGGTATGTATGCATGATAGGCTATGATCTAAAAGCTAAAAGAATGTAAGATAATAAAACTGAAAACTTAATTGTTAGCATACCGGTCTCCCTATACGGTCGAGACTTCAGGTCTATATCTTCCATGCAGATGTGGTGCTACCCCGAAGGTGCGGTAGTTTATAGGTTGGACCCTACCCTGAAGGTGCGGTAGCTAATGTTTTACCCCTAAAACGAGGTAAATATATGCGACTGTGAGGTAGGTTGGTGGGTCGCTCCCCCTCCTCCCACTGTCAGTGCGCAAATAGGTACGTTCAACAATGAGCCCACCAATGAAAGTGAAAAGAAAAGAAAAGAAAAAGAAAAGTGATGATAAGAAAGAAAGAAAGGCATGAAGTGAAAGGATTAGAATGTTGTGATAAGCTATGATAAGAGAACCCCGAAAACTAACCTATGAGGAATAGAATTGCATTATGTGACTAACCTTAGAGGTTATACATATAAGTTAATTGTTTGTATATTTGTGGTTACTGAGCCTAGCTCACAAGCCTGTTTGTGGTGTAGGTGATAAGGGTAAGCAACCCAGGATATAATAGATGAACAGGGAGACTGGCAAACAGATTCCAGAAGTGTCATGGACAAGGGGACAGACTCGCCATATTTTTAGCTACCAGAGTATTTTTTTGTATAAGTATATGTTCAAATATATATATATATGCAGACAATATGTAAATGAAATGGAACAAAAATAAAAAAAAAATGTATATAAGTTGGTATGTTTTGATGAAAAGGAAAGTTTATGTAAATATGTTTAAGAGAAAAAAAAATGTTCCCACAATTTTCACTTAATTTTGAAAGTAAAGCTTTTCAGTTACACTTCCGCAAAATAAAAGAAAAGTTTATGTATGCAATGTTAATAAGAAAAGAAATGGTGAACGTCAGCTCGGGTGAGCTGGATCGGCGGATGCCACATGTCCTCCAACGTTTGTATAGTCCTTTCGGACTGACCGTCGGTCTAAGGATGGAATGCTATGTTGAACCTTAACTTGGACCCTAACGCGGCCGAATGCTTTGCCAGAACCTTGAGGTGAGGTGTCCGTCATGATTTGAAATGATCGACTTTGGCACTCTGTGTAGTCTTACTATTTGGGCTACATAAATTTTTGCTAGTCATTCCACGAAGTAGCTAACTTTTATTGCTAAAAATCTGGTTGATTTTGTCAATCTGTCTTTATCACCCAGATTGCATCGTTGCCGTTAGATGTCCTTGGCAGTCTGACTACAAAGTCCATCATAATTTGGTCCCGTTTCTACTTGGGCAACTCAATCTTCTACAATTCTCCTGCTAGCCACTGATGTTCTGCCTTAACCTTCTGACACATAAGGCATCTGGTGACAAACTCGACGATGTCATTCTTCATTCTGGGCCACCAAAAGTTTTCCTTCAGGTCCTTGTACATCTTCTTCATCCCTGGATGTACAAAATATGGCATCATGTGAGCTTCTGAAAGGATTCACTTTTTGAGTTCTTCATCTTTTGGAACACACACTCTATCTGTGTAGCAGAGTATGCCGTCCTTAGAGACTCTAAACCCTGAACTCCTCTCCTCCATAGCTTCTTTTCTGAGCTTGATCAGGGATAAATCGAGGTCTTGACCGATCTTGATCTTTTATAGGAGCGTCAATTAGAGGGTCATGTCAGACAACCTCCTTGTCAAAATCTCGATCTCGCTACTGTATAGCTCCCTTTGTAGCACTCCCGACAAGGCACTAATAGCCATAAGCGATGAAGAATGTTTTCGACTCAGCGCATCGGCCACTTTATTGGCTTTTCCCGGATGGTATAGGATATCACAATCGTAATCCTTTACCAATTCTAGCCATCTTTGCTGCCTCATGTTAAGTACTTTCTATGTAAAAATGTACTTGAGACTCTGGTGGTCTGTGTAGATTTCATACTTGACCCCATACAATTAGTGCTTCCATATCTTCAGCATAAAAACTACCACTGCTAGATCCAGATCATGCATAGGGTAGTTCTTCTCGTGGTCCTTGTGTTAGGAAATGCCCTAAGCATTAAAGACATTTTGATGTATTTATTTTGAACTGGATAATAAAATTATATATAGAGGTTATTCATTACATTGCTATCTATCCTTGTTTTATTTACATGTTAAAGTAAATGTAAGCGAATATGGCTCCCTGACTGCTTGTGTTAAACTGTTAGAACGTTGCATGCAATGGACTTTTTTATGCGAGAAGACAATGTTCTAAAGTTAGCGGTCTAAACTATGGTCTGTAGTCTATGGGGTTAGACTGAGCATCTAACTTGTGTTAAGACTATTATGTTGTCTAAAGCCTTGGAGGGGACGGTTTGTCTTGACTGTCTGGAGCATAGACTCCCAAGTAGAGACATAGATATGTTACTTGGTGGTGACATATTAGACCGGGACTAAAGCATGATTGATCTACAAAGTCCGCTTTGAGTGGATCGATCTGCTTTTAAAGTTCATTGTGCAGTAACCTCAATCCTGAGCAGATGGACAGCTTCATGTATAGGACTTGTGTACTTTGATGTTCCAATGGCTAAAGCGTTTTAGAGGTAGTAAGCTTATAGACCGGTTCGTTGGGTGCATGACTTGTATACGATGAAGGGTTGGTTTACAGATATCAGAATCATAGCTCTAATGAGGAGTTAAGGATATCCTCTTAAAAGCATTATACTGAATGTGAAAATGGACAAGGCCTTAGGTCGTCTACTGGGCGGATGACTTCTTATTCACATATGGTGAATAATCATTTTCTTAATTCGGTAGTATAATGGAACTTTAAGATAGCCTGATCAGTAGGATTAAATGGACTTTAGCCTAAGGCTGATCATGGATATCTTATTAGGGTTCTGCATACATGACAAGGTCATTGGACAATAGCTTGTCACAGGCTTACGTAATACGGTATATAATTGGGAGTTCAGTTTCAGGTTTATAGTGGTGTGACTCTGAAATTAGTGATCATATGATTGAGTTGTTCAGTAAAGAATGATGATCATATGGATTTACGGGAACCCGATTATATATGTCCAATCAGTCCCTCTACTAGCTCCGTATAATTCCTTAACGTTTGACAAAGTTGATCTGTGTATGCTATTAGCTAGTTTATTATGCATGGATGGTGTTGACATAGGATTAAGATGGTTGACAAGATTCTCTAAGGTTGGATTCAGATTTTGTTTTGGATAATAGAGTACACAATTATTCAAACTCCAAATAAAGTTGCCATGATTTTATTTGAGATTGGATTGGAGTTGTAGAAAATTATCCAAGAGAACAAGAATTTGAAATACAACTATTTTGTGGATTTTGAAATTTGAATTTTGAAATTTGAAATTTGAAATTTGAAATTTGAAATTTGAAATTTGAAATTGAAATTTGAATTTGAAATTTAAATTTGAAATTCGAATTTGAAATTCGAATTTGAAATTTGAAATTTGAAATTTGAAATTTGAAATTTGAAATTTGAAATTTGAATTTGAAATTTGAAATTTGAAATTTGAATTTGAAATTTGAAATTCAAATTTTGAATGACAGTCCAAGTGGGATTCGTATTTGTTGTGGTAAATCCACAAGGAATGAAATTTGAATTTGAGTTGGATATGGAGAGGAAAATCTTGTTAGAATCCTACTTGAATTTTGAATCCAAATCCTAACCAAATATGGACGAAAATTTTGAGGATTATCCACAATGAATTTTCAGATTTTTGTGGATAAGGTTCAAGAAAAAATTCAAGTTTCAATCCCACAATGAATTTGGATTCTGTCCTCCCTGATAATGGTCGAATTTTTGAAGTAAATCTCCTAGGAGATTTTCGGTTATTTTGGATAAGGATGAGATAAGATTTAAGCTTGAAAATCCTAGTGGAATTTTGATTATCTCTTATCCAAAAGTGGCCGAATTTTTTGTGGGGATTTTCCCCTTGGATTTTTGGATTTTTTGGTTGAAAAAGGGAGATAAAATTCTAGTTAAAATCTTGTTTAGATTTGGATTGGAATTATCCTAAAGTGGCTGAATTTATTGTTGGGATTTTCCCCTTGGAAAATTCAGATTTTGTGCTTATGGATAAAGGAGAATATCTTCTCCTAATCCAATTCGAATTCAGAGAATCACCTCATGCAGGTCAATAAATACAGGTCCTGCCACTCCAGTTCTCTAAGACCACAGACTCTCAAGTGAGCAGGCTTATTATTGCACAGCCCACCGTGACAATAAGTTCTTCAGAGATCTGGGTGGTCAGAAGAAGACTAGTAGTGCTAGCATACCGATCGAGGTTCAGAGTGCCCACACACTCAGCCATTCGGGAATTGGAGAATAGTAGAGAAGGCTAGTTGGTTGAAGCCCTCCGGTTATCCTCCTCTTGTAGATTGGCGTCCTTGAGGTATGAATTTTAATTGTTGTTGGTTTATTGTATATAGCATCATGAGATATTTAACGATCTAAAAATTTTTATTATTCCGCTGCGCCACTTTGATACGTTTTTATCGATTTATTTTCCTTCACCTTGAGCTGTCGTGAAGCATACACGACTACTCTCCCACTCTGCATTAGCACAGCTCCCAACCTGATTTTAGATGCATCGCTATAGATCATAAAGTTCCCTTGTCTAGCATCTGGAATTGTCAGTACTGGGACATTGGTGAGTCTTCGTTGCAGCTCTCGAAAACTCTCCTCAAACTTGTCGGTCCACTCGAACTTCTTTCCCTTTCTGGTAAGCACTATGAGTGATGTGACTAGCTTTGAAATACCCTCGACAAAGCGCATGTAGTATCCCACTAAGCCTAAGAAACTGCAATCCCCAGTCATGTTCCTCGGAGCTGGCCACACACTAACTGCGTTAATTTTCATTAGGTAGACAGATACCCCATCCTTGGAGACTATGTGGCCTAGGAAATGGACCTTTTCCAGCAAAACTCGCATTTGGAGAACTTCACGTGTAGCTAATGGTCTCGTAACATGTGCCAGTCCTTAAGTGCTCTTCGTGCTCCTCCTTCATCTTACAGTATATAAGTATGTCATCAATGAATACAATGACAAACTTATCCAAAAAATCCTTGAACACACATTTCATCAGGTCCATAAAGATTGTTGGGGCATTTGTCAGTCCGAACAACATAACGAGAAACTTGTAGTGTCCATACCACATTTGAAAGGTTGTTTTGGGCACATCCATGTCCCTGATTCATAGCTGATGGTATCTTGAACGCATGTCGACCTTTGAGAATACTACTGCTTCCTAAAGCTGATCAAACAAGTCATCAATCTACAGCAATGGATACTTCTTCTTAATCATAATCCTGTTTGACTCTTTGTAGTTGATGCACACTCTCAGTGTTCCGTCTTTCTTCTTTACGAATAGTACAGGTGTTCCCCAAGGTGAATAGCTTTGTCAAATTAATCCCTTGTCCATTAGACCCTTCAGTTAGGCTTGGAGCTCCTTTAGCTCTGTAGGGGCCTTAGGAATCGGAGCTGATCCTGGTAGACGTTCAGTCTCAAACGAGATCTCGCGCTTTGGCAAGACTCCTGGAAGATCTTCTGGAAATACCTCCATGAATTCCCTGACTCTCATCACGTTCTCAGGTCCTATCTCTATTGCTCGAGTCTTATCTACTACATGTGCTAGGAAGCCCGTGCATCCACTGGATAGCATCTTACGAGCCTTCATTGTTGAGATCATAGTCTTTGGTTGCTTCAGCGGCAAACCCTTATAGATGAACTTTTCACATCTAATCAATCCAAAAATGACTTTCTATCTCCGACAATCTATGATGGCATTGTAACTTTTGAGGAAGTCCATTCCCAAGATTACGCCATAATCGATCATGTCGATGATGATCAGATTAACACTCAGCTCTCTACTGTTGATAATTACTGGTACGTAACGCATCCAGTAATTAGACAATAAAACTTCCCCTGAGGGAAGTGCAATTCTAAAAGTCTATTCCATCCTATATAAGCCCCTATCTAGCTTTCTAGCAAAGTCTGATGATGCAAACTAATGGGTGGCTCCATCACAGTCATATTCCCTTGGCATAGGTTGGTGAACTCATCCTGTTGCACTGCTAACGCCTCGTCCTTGAAGTACATCTCCTTGAATTCCTCCATGAATTCAATCTAGCTCATCTCGCTGATGTTTCTTCTGATTGCTACTGTCTTCTACCATTGACGCGCTTCCTTCCTCAGGGCAAAGGATGTGCACATCACCTTTACTCTGTCAGTCAATCCCATAGAATCCAAGATTACTTGGATATCCATTAGCCAGTCATTGGCTTTTATGGTGTTGGTGGTTCCTTCGAACTCTGATGCTTTCATGTGCTAGAATCTCTCGTATAAGTCACCTTTCCTAAAAGCTGGCTGAGGTACGTTTGCTGTTACAGGAGCAGCCACTACTGGGGGTGCTGGTAGTGGCTCAGGGAATTCGCATCCTCACAAAACTTCCTAGGTTTGGGAGTCACGTGCTCTCGTGAGGCTTCTAATGCTAGTGGAGCCTTTTGAGCTGGCACTCATGTTGTCTGTGGTGCCTGGTTTTGTTGACCTAGCTGCCCTCTAAGCTAGTCTAGGTCACACTATTGATTCTCTACTATTTCTCGCATAACCATGATTTGTAGTATCAACTCATCCTCTAGAGATGCCTGGGTTGTTTGCGAACATGTTTTAATCATGTTGTCCTTCAAAACCTAGGTTAAATCTAGTGGGAGTAAGCTACTACCTCCTATCATACATATACACAGTCTAAGAAAAGAAAAGTAGGTCGCTACTACTCTGAGGATATTCCTGACTCTGCTTCGGATATCTCCTCGTCATTGCTCTCATCGAGTGGGAATTCCTCCAGATCCTCCTCGTCCTTAATGCCAAAACTAGCCTCATCATTATTGGCTATAATGACCTGAGGCTCAGGCTCATACATCTAATCTTCTTCATCGTCACCCATCTCCGCATCCTAGAGAGGGGCATATGGAAGTCTTTCATCATCGTCATCACTATCCTCCACCTCTAGGAGGTGTTCGAGAGATAGAGAGGCTAGTTTGACCTCCTTCATAGGCTCTTCCATGAGCTCCCCGACATCCTCAGGCACCTTTGGCTAGTGCAAGTTCTACTGGTATAGCCCTACTGGTGTAAGTTCTACTGGTGTAGCCGTAACCACATATTATAACTTAACCATTAACTTACATGCTAATATTATAAAATAAACACTAACATAATTAGACAGATAAGGCTGGCTTGCGGCGATGTAAGGTAGGATGGCAGGATACCTCTCTAATAGCAACTGTGATAGCTCGTAACCTTGTGTGGTCCAGACCATCACTTAAAACCACTACTGATACTTAACTTCTTGAAATCTATTACTCAAACTTACTTATTATGATACTATAATTTTAGGGATATATATTTTTTTGAATGCGTACATTTTTACAATTCATGTACATATATGTATATACTTTACAGATATAATACGATCTGAATACAACTGTGGTTCGAACATACATACATACATACTCATAAATTTACTAAACTGTTTACTAGTTAATATACGTTTGGCTTTTAAAATAAAATGACTGCTAAATACTGAGTGGAATTCAACACTGGTGGTGGTATCCACAACCTCACCCTCACATCTGCCTCTACTGCCAACACCATCCACCAGACTCTAGGCCATAGGTTGCTTACCTACAGTATGAACACACACACTATGAGCTTTATGCTCAATAAGTACAACGTTCTATCTACAAAACGTGTTCAAAACATAAGTCATACTTAAAACATTTAAGCATGTCATGTACACACAACATGTACCATGCATTGAAACATTTCACAAACTGGATGCAAATCTAAAGAATCACACATAACTGAAACATTTCACAAACTGGATGCAAAATCTAAGGGTTTTGGTTGAATTTTTATGTGCTTGGGCTGCAAGGGGGATGTCAGTTTTTGGTTAAAGAAATAGGAGAGAAGTGGTTGGTTTTTGGGAGCTTTTCAGTGAGCAAATGTGAAAAATGAGGCCTAAAGCCACTTGCCCTTATTTATAGGCAAAACTAAGCAAGTTTAATTAACTCCAAGCAAACTCAATTAACCAAATCAACTAAGCTTAAGGGGGGGCAAAAATTCTACTATTGGCAGCCCATAAAAATCGATGGGACTAGCTGAAAAATGAAGCCAACTTTGCATTGAATGCTTGCTAAAGTTACATATGCTAGTCTACCACCTTTTGCATTTTTTTATTCCAAAAGCTTACAAGCTTAGGCATTATTTTATGGTAACTTTTCAGCCTTCTTTTTCTAATTTTTATAGCTACAACTCATGGATTTTTAGGGGGAAAATTCATCTGCAAAAGCTTCTCTTAGCAGTCTAATTTTCCATAGCGATGTTCGGCCCCTTTTTCGATGGTGTTCTAAACCTTGGCCGAAAATTAGATTTTCTTGATCCAATTCTTATACCATTCATTTTTGGTTAGGTTGTAGCGCGTATGAGCAAATATTGTGCCTATTTACTATTCATTTTCTGTACTATGGTTGTGCCTACACTGTGTTGACACTGTGCTCACATAACGGGGTTTTTTTGTGTGATATTTCAAACACAGTCTATCCTGACTAATTTGGACATGTTGATTTCAAATTTATTAGTTTTACGTCCATCTGAGGTCGTCTGGACCAGTTTTCAAGATCTGTGTGATCCTACCTCGAAAAGCGTGCTTTACGCTCAATTCACTAATTTGAGCGTACTGAGTTTAAATATGTTAGTTTTGGGCTGAGAAAAGGTCGTCTTGACCCCTTTCCCGATACTAAGTATCTCTTAAATAAAATTTTACGTTCTGTGCTTAATCGACTAAGTTAAGCATGCTGACTATAAATACATCAGTTTTATGCTAAATTAAGGCTGTCTTGTCCATTAACCTGACACTGCATGCTTACTATTCATAATTTACTGTTCTATGCTTAACTGACTAGTGTGAGTGTTCTGACTCTGATTTTGTCAGTTTCTTGGCGAGAAAGGGTCATCTGGACCACTTTTCTCGAAACTATACATCTATCAGGCCAAATATCTCTAATGTGCTTGGATAACCAATCTAAACGTATTGATGACTAACTCACCAGTTTTGTGTCAAAAAATAGTCGTTTGGACCGGTTTTCTTGATACTGCGCATCTTATACACACATACACATAATAGGGTGGACCGATTTTACTCTCGGTTGCCCCTTTCACTGCATAAATAGTAATTAAACGTTTCTGTACCTGTTTAATTCATTCAAACTGGCAAATTATACTGTATTCGTTAAATTAATTACTTATTACATAGTAATTAGGTTTCAGGAACATGGGGGTTATTACAGCTGTGTACCCCTTGGGTCTTTTCTACACGCTAATGTAACTCTATCTACCTATGTATAAGTACACGACCTGATACATGGTCGTGTCTAAAACCGGGTACCTCTCAGTTTACCTAATTCCTCAACATATGGCCGTGTACCCCGGGCATGTACAAGGTTTCCTTTTCACTATACGCCCGTGTTCCCAAAGTACACGCTCGTGTACTTCATAAAATTTGGATTTTAGCCTTAAAAATCTTAGTTATGGCCTCTAGAATCTTACTTAAATCATTCTAAGCCCTTAACGGTCCTTTCCGAGCCTTTCGAAAGTTTTTTTTATCAAAATGACTATTTTACCCCTGACAGGTCTCGGGACCATAATGTTTTCATTCTAATGTTTTTCTGGGATTTTCTAAGCCCAAATATCATAAAATAATATTTCTTAGATTTCGATATATTTTTACAGCATTAATTGCTGTAAAATCAGTTACTATTCCTTACCCGACCCTCAGGTAGCAATATTCCGACACCTAGGCTCATTTTTCATTTTTCTAATGTTTCGGAACCTCAAATAGGTATTTTACTACTCCTGAAATGTTTACCATCCTATTCCTGAGCCTTGGTTCTCGAAAGGCTAGGGTTTTTTATCCTGATCATAAATTTTCCCCTCGATTCCTAAAATGCCCCTAACATAAATCTCTTCCTGTTCTCGGTATTTTAGATATTAGAGGGTCATTTTACTATTCCTCTAGGGTTTACTCTCCCATTTATGGCTCTAACATACCGAGGGGTCTCAGTTTTTATTTCCCAGCACATTTTTATCCCTTATTTCCTGGAATGCCCTTTATGCCATTTTTTTTTTAAATTTCGGCAGCATTTCTGCTTAAATTTTAGGTTTTCCCGGCATTAGTACCTGTCACATACTACACCAAAGGCCTATTTTACACAAAGTTACCAAAATTTTATATAAAACTTTTCCATATTATCAATCATTCAATCAAATATAAAATTTCATCATTTTTCCTCAACATAGACCACGGTTTCCATCAACATTTCAGCGCCAAAATTTTTCACCACAGGGCTCATTTATCACGTTTCAAACTTATGGTTTCTAACGTATATTTCCACATAAAAAATCTAAGGAAATTTCATTCCAACCCCTGCTTTTAAGGCATGGTTTTTCATGTCCAATAACTCTAGACAAAATTTTCTTGTTCTTAGGGTTTTTATCAAACTATTTCCACACAAATTTCATCACAAAACTTTCCATCTTTTCTTCCATATAGGCCATGGATTTTGTTCCTAAAACACATCTCAAATTTTCATAATTCTTCCCACCAACATGCCACAGATTTTTAACAAAATCATGCATGAAAATTGCTCATTTCAAACTTCTAAAACACACTTCAATTACTACACATACCAATCAAACCAAAACAACCAAGTTTCCAAATTTCACAAACCATTTCCCCCTAACATTGCCATGGATTTCTTTATAGAAAACACAAGAAAATAGGTGAAATGGAGTGTTACCTTACTAGCTTGAATCCTCGATGCTTGGACGATATTTTGGAACAAGTTTGGTGAAGAAATTTGCTAAATTTTTTTGGCTTGGAAGGCAACGGTAGTGCACGGTTTCAAAATGGCAGAATTTGGCCAGATTTTTCTAATTCTAAGGCCATTTTCTCTTCTATTTATAGGCAACCAAAGGGAGGACTAAGTTGTAAATTTTTCCAACCATTTGGCAACACTCTAGGGACTTTTTAGCAAACTTTTTAGTTACTAAATGGTAACCTTTTGGCTGATTTTCTACAGCCCTAACCGACCCTAATTCAGCCCAAATTTCCCAAATTTTTGCCAAATTTTTCTTTTAATTTTGGCCTAAATCCAACCCTTGATTCAAAGTTACTTTGAATCCTAGCCATTAGATCGACCAACCACCTTAATTTCTCATAACTTTCTCATTTATTGCATCATTTATTGATGTCATCAATGACATCATCCAACTAATTTAACATATTAATTTATGGTCAAAGTTTGACCAAAAGTCAAACCTAAACGAAAATCTACTGAAATCGCGTAAGCAGGTTTCTAACGTCTCCTATGTGATCGGATTGCCTTATTTTGCTTCCGCTTGACCAAAAACCTCTACCGTAACTTTTTCGTCATTTAGAGCATTTGGTGCACCTTCGAGGGCTTTTGGCTCTGATCTGAGGCCGTTTCATTCGTTTCAGTTCGGGAAAATTTCCCATCTCTGAAATCACACTATTTAACACTATTAGAACATTTTATTGCATTCGAAACAGTATTAAAACACAACTTTTTCATATTTTATACATTAAAACTATCATATGCATACAATTTTCAATTCTCCTGAGAATCTTAAAATTCTTGGTTATCACAATATGTGGCTTTAAATGCCATAAAATCTTTAGATAGAGTCTTGAATGCCATTTCGATCTGGGTGTTGTAGTCTAGCTCCGTGCCATTTTCAGCAGCCTCAACAAAGAACCCCAAAAATGTAAGTATATGATCTGAAATGACCCCCATGCTCCTGAAACCTAATTACTATATAATGAGTAATTAAGTTATCGAATACAGTACAATTTGCCAGTTTGAATAAATTAAACGAGTATAGAAACCTTTAATTACTATTCATGCAGTGAAATGGACGATCAAGAGTGAAATCAGTCCACCCTATTATGTGTATGTGCGTATAAGATGTACAGTATCAAGAAACCAGTCCAGATGATCATTTCTTGAGACAGAACAGATGAGCCAGTCATCAGTATGCTCAGACTGGTTATCTGATCACAACAGCGATAATTGCCCGTATAGATATACAGCATTGAGAAAAGTGATCCAAATGACCTCTTCTCACCAAGAAACTGACAAAATCAGAGTCAGAACACTCAGACTAGTTAGTTAAACAAAGAACAATGAATAGTGAATATTAGATACGTATGTTAGGTTAAAGGCCAAGACGGCCTTAATTTGGCATAAAACTTATATATTTATAGTCAGCATGCTTAACTTAGTCAATTAGGCATAGAAAGTAAAATTTTGCTCGAGAGATATGCAGTATCAGGAAAGGGGTCAAGATGGCCTTTTCTCATCTTAAAACTGAAATATTTAGACTCAGTACGCTCAAATTAGTCAATTGAGTGCAAAACACATTTTTCGTGGTGGGATGACACAGATCTTGAAAATTGGTTCAGACGACCTCAGATGGATGTAAAACTGATAAATTTGAAATCAGCACATCCAAATTAGTCAGGATAGACTGTGTTTGCAATTTCACACAAAAAAACCTCATTATGCGTGTGCAATATCAACACAGCATAGACACAATCACAGTACCATAAAATGAATAGTAAACTGACATAGACTGGGCTCATAGGTGTTATAACCCAACTAGAAATGACTAGAATAGAAATCAAATCAAGGAGATCAATTTTCGGTCGTAATCTAGAACACTACCGAAAAAGGGTCGAATACCGAAAGAAGGAAATTGGATTGCGAAGAGGAGACTTTACAGATGAATATTCCCCTTAGAAATCCATGTATTTCAACTGTAAAAGCAGGAAAAGTTAGCTACAAAACTTCGTTAAAATATTACCTAGGCTTGTAAGCTTTTGGGAATAAAAAATTCAAAAGGTGGTAGACTAGCACATGTAACTTTTGGCTTGACTTTAATGCAAATCTTACCCCAAAAATCAACATGCCTTCCTTGGTTTTTGAAGGCAGCCAATGGTAGATTTTTGTCCCCTAGGTTAGCAAGAAAACTGGTTTAATTGAATGGGTTTTAGGTTGATTATTTTTGGTTAGTTTTGCCTATAAAAAGGGGTGCTTGGCATTAGGTGTCATTTTCTTCTTTTGCACACCTAAAGACACAACTTTTCTCTCCCATTTCTTCAGCCAAAATCTGACCCCTTTTTAGCCAAAAGACAGCCCTAAAACTCAGCCAAAAACACACCAAATCTTCACCAAAAATCAGCCATAACCTTGCTTGTGTTGGAGCCATTTCCTCAAGCTATTTCAAGGTCACTTCAAGGGTAAGTTGCTAGGACTTCTATTTGTGGTTTTGTTGGTTTTCTTCTAGCTTGATGACAAGAAGAAATTTTGTGTTCTTTTTAGGTCAAAAACCGACCTTCCTTTTCACTAAAGACCATACGGATTTGGTCACCTACCCCTTGGTTCGGATTGTGCTTGGTTCATAGCACACAAGGTAAAAATTGAAAACCATTTTTATGGTTTAGTTTAATTTAAGTTTTGAGATCGAGTGAATTATGTGTATTTATTTGAGCAATGGGTTGTAATAATCTTTATCATGAGCCCTTATAATATTGGTTATGTATTTTTGTGGTTGTATGCTTGAGCTTTAAGTTTTTGTGGATAGATGTGTGAATGGACATTTTAGGGTTGGCTGGGAATCAACCTGTCCTAGTTTTTAGGCCATGGGTTTGGCCATTTTCGAGCATGTTATGGTCTGTTTTTGGGAATTTGTAAAACATGAAGTTTTAACAAAATTTTGTTATGAGCGTTTTTACATTAAATAGCCTTTGGCCAAAAATGACCCTAAGATAGGTTTTCGAGGTAGTTTTCAATCGGAGTTCAAAACTGGGACTGAAATCCTGAGCAACGGGAACAGTCTCGGATTTTTATAAAAATGACCAACTTAAATTCCGAATTGGACTTCGGACTCAATATGAAAGTTTTAAATCTTGTCGAAATCTTTAAAATGACCGTGCAAGTTTTAAAAATTTGGCCATTTCAGGTCCAAAATAGTGCAGTTGTAAAACAAGCATAAAACTAGAATTTTTCTAAAAGTGGGCACGAGTTTAGCTATGGTTTTGAGTGTTTCGAACCCGTTAAAGGTCAAACCAAGCTCCGAGATGAACATAAAAATTGTTCATCTCGTTGAGGATAAAAGTTTCATGTTTGCCAAATTCACAAATTAAATCATTTCAAATAAGTTTTAAATGGTTTTTGGTAAAATGGTTCAAGAACCACTTTTGAAAATGAACACTAAAATGTTTTCTTTCCCTTTTAAAATGGAAAAATGGTTTTGATAAAACACCCCCTACCTTCCAACGGGGTGACTTGGGGACGGTTACAAAGAGCATAGATTTTCCCCAAAATTTTATAAGATTTCAAAAACAATTTTCTTAATAAAATAATAACATTAAAACGGTAGAGGTAGCTCGATTGGCTATTACACCAAATACGCAAAGTAACCCAGTAGGCTACATAGTCAATGATGCGTGAGATAACCGGTCAGTTGACTGGTCGGTTAACCAGTCAAGGACCGAGTTTGAAGGGATAGTGAGAGACGGTGATTAATTTGTCATCAATAAAATTCTCAAAGTAGAGCAGTTGGGTACCAAGAAGCATCGGTACCATATAACAATAAAATTTATAGTCACTAATGATAGTAGTGACCCAAGAGCGATTTTAATTAATTTATTGGGTAAATAAATTAATTAACCATGATTAGAAAATCAAACTCTCAAGAGGAGAGTAGTTAGTATCGATAAGGATCAATACCACACAACGGTAAATTTGTTAGTCACTAACGATAGTAGTGACCTAAGAGTGACGTTAATTAATTTATTAGGTAAATAAATTAATTAACCATGATTAGAAAATCAAACTCTCAAGAAGAGAGCGACTGGCATTGATAAGGGTCGATACTACATAACGATAGAATTTTATTAGTCACTAACGACCATAATGACCTAAGAACAAAGTTTAACAAGATGCGTTATGATTACAGGTCACTACCTGTAATTTTCCACAAAGGCGAAGTACAAATTATCAGCTGACAAGCAAGTACAACTCCGCCTATAGCATAAGCAAAAATGAGTTTAAAATGCTATTTGTTTTACTCTATGTTAAGTATGCAAATCATGTATGATTGTTGCATAGCACGATAAAAGAGCATATGGTTTCATAATCATGTAGATTTATGAAAGCATGAGTTAGATGTCATACATCCCTATCACGTAAGATTGGTGGATAGCCTAGTAGAGCATATGGCATGATCAGATAAATAATTGGGTAACAAGAATAAAAGTGTCAGTATAACGGGTCAAGGCCCACATAATATAAGGGGCGTGAGGCCAATAAAGTAAACAAGCTAAGGCCCATAAAATATATCTATAACGAGCCAAGGCCCATGATCACGATGAATCCAATGATCCATCCATAGTGGTACTGACACTAGAGCCTTTCAGATAAGAAAAGATAATGACTAATGAAGCATAAAATGAGCATAATCGGTTCATGCATTGTTCACGATATGCCTTAGCTATAGTTATAGCATGCTTCTAGCTATAGTTGATATGCATTCAGTTATATGATGTTTTCTGTTATGCATTCAGTTATGTGATGTTTCAGTCATATATTTAGTTATGTGTGATGCTTTGGATTTGCATCTAGTACGTGGAATGTTTCAATGCATGGCACATGTTGTGTGTACATGACATGCTTATACATTTTAAATATGACTTATGTTTTGAACACATTTTGTGTTTAGAATGTTGTACTTATTGAGCATAAAGCTCACCGTGTGTGTGTTCATGCTGTAGGTAAGCGACTTAAAGCCTAGATTCCGATGGACGATGATGGCGGTAGAAGCGGATGTGAGGGTGGGGTTATGGATACCACCGCCAGTGTTGACTTCTGCACAGTATTAAACAAACATTTTATTTTTGAGTAGTAACCAGTTAAATAATTTCATAAGTATATATATAAGATTGAACTTCAGTTGTTTTAGACCTTTGTATTTGTAAAGTATATGTATGCACGTAAATAGTAGAACGTACATATATATAATCCCTAAAATTATGGTATCAAGTAAGTTAAGTATCAGTAGTTTTAAGTGATGGTTTGGGCCACTCAGGGCTCCGGTTATCACAATTGGTATTAGAGCGGTATCCTGCCACCCTACCTCACATCGCCGCATGCCTACCTCATCTGTCTAAGTAACTTAGTTTGTATTTTATAGAATTGGTCTTTAAGTTAACATTTAATTTATATTAGGCGATAATGGCTGCATCAGTAGACCCCCGCCAAATATCCAAAGATCAACAGGCGAGCATGACTTTCGTCGCCCTGCCAACATACAAATACGATGGTCGTCACTCGCATGAGATCCCATTTTGGATCCGCTGTATGGAGGTTATCTTCCGAGTTTGCCATATCCCACCTCACATACATGGGGATTTGGCAAGTAGCAGGCTAGAGGGACTAGCAATGGCCTGGTGTAAAGAACGATGTAGGAACAAGGATTCGATGATACACTGGGCTGAATTCTACTGAGACCTCAATGATACCTGCGGACCAATTAGAGATGGGGATATCCAGAGGGACTTGCACAAGAGGTGATACGATGCCCTTTCTGGTATGTAGAATGGCTATGAGGGAGAGACCATGATGCATTACTATCAAAGGTTCATGGACGTCATGTTACCCCACATCCCTTTAAACAGACCTTTTACGGAGATAGCCAATCTTTTATGGAAAGGAGTTCCGTTGCACATGAGGGATATCGTCCGCTACCCTTCACATCATGAGGACTTGAGGTGCCTTATCCGGGAGATAGTAGACGCTGAAAGGGAAGTGATCAATCCTGGAAACCATGCACAAGCCCAAGACATCGCAGCGATTGCCAATGCTAAGGACAACCTGGTAGACCCTGTACACCGACCGACCGACAAGGATCTCATGGCCGAGCATTAACTGGAAGCACCTGGGGATGACAAGGAACTGATGGAAGAACCTGAACCAGCCCCTCCATCTGCCAAACACCCCATGAGGACCTTCCTAATGCCCATCCTGAGGATGAAGAGATGGATAATGATGAAGAAAAGGAGATATCTGACTACTTCAATGATGACGGATGGATGGAGATGTATAAGCCTTAAGTCATTATAGCCAATGATGATGAGGCTAGTTCTGGAATTGAGGAGGAGGAGGACCTAGAGGAGTTCCCCTTCGATGAGAGCGACAATGAAGAGATCTCTAATACAGAGTCGGGACTATCCTCGGAGTAGTTGTAACTATATTAGCCAAGCTTTTTAGCCATGTATATGTATGAGGGGAAGCAGTAGCTTTTCCCACTAGACTTAGCCTGATATATCCTTTTGAGATTATATACTGGAAAGTGTGTGTCACTCCTACTAGACGAGAAGTTTTGTACATATTTTTGTGAATATGTTATGAAAAGCAATATAGTTTTGCTCAAGGGCCTAGATATGATTTTCCACACATGACCATAATGTGACAGAAAGTGCAGGATGAGTCCTGCACTCAAGCGATGTTTCAATGCGATATGGCAAATTGTATTGAACATCACAGCATAAGAAAAAGAAAGATTTCATATGCATACATATATCTATGATAGTTGAGTAAGAAAGAGAATGATATATGACATGATTTCCAAGTATGGAAATAAAAGACTCATATTTTCCTTTCCCATTGTATGATAAGGTTACGTAGGAAAGCATGGCAAGAACATGAGCACAGACAAACCAAGCATCCCAAGAGGATGAATTGATGGCACAGCTTGCAGCTATGTTAGAGACGATGGAAAATTAGCAATGTGACCTAGACCGGCTCAGGGAGTAGCTAGGCTAACAGATCCGGTGTAGGAAATTAAATCGATAAAAATGTATCAGAGTGGCACGGCAGAAAAGATCGTTAAATATCTCATGATGCCATATACAATAAACCAACGACAATTTAAACTCATACCTCAAGGACGCCAATCTACAGGAGGAGAATGACCGAAGGGCTTCAACCAACTAGCCTTCTCTACTATTCTCCAATTCCCGAATGGCTGAGTGTGTGGACACTCTAAACCTTGATTGGTATGCTAGCACTACTAGTCTTCTTCCGACCACCCAGATCTCTAAAGAACTTATTGTCACGGTGAGTTATGCAACAATAAGTTTGCTCACCTGAGAGTCTGTGATCTATGAGAACTGAAGTGGCAGGTCCTCTATTTATAGACTTGCATGAGGTGATTCTCTAAATTCGAATTGGATTAGGAGGAGATATTCTCCCTTATCCACAAGCATAAAATCTGAATTTTCCAAGGGGAAAATCCCAACAATAAATTCGGCCACTTTAGGATAATTCCAATCCAAATCTAAATAAGATTTTAACTAGAATTTTATCTCCCTTTTTCCAACCAAAAATCTGAAAATCCTTAAGGATATTCACCAAATAATTTCGGCCACTTTTGGATAAGGAATAATTAAAATTCCACTAGGACTTTCAAGCTGAATCTTATCTCATCCTTATCCAAAATAACCAAAAATCTCCTAGGAGATCTTGCTCAAATTTTCAGCCATAATCAGGGAGGAGAGAATCCAAATTCAACTGGGATTGAAACTTGAATTTTTCCTTAAACCTTATCCATAAAAAATTTGAAACTTCCATGAGGATAATCCTTAAAATTTTCGTCCATTATTGTTAGGATTTGGATTCAAAATTCAAACAGGATTCTAACAAGATTTTCCTCTCCATATCCAACTCAAATTCGAATTTCATTCCTTGTAGATTTACCACAAGAAATTCGAATCCCACTTGGACTGTGATTCAAACTTTGAATTTCAAATATTAAATTCAAATTTCAAATTCAAATTTTAAATTTCAAATTTTAAATTTCAAATTTCAAATTTCAAATTCAAATTTCAAATTCGAATTTCAAATTCAAATTTCAAATTCAAATTTCAAATTCAAATTTCAAAAATCAAATTTCAAAATTCAAAATTCAAATTTCAAAATTCAAATTTCAAAATCCACAAAACAGTTGTATTTCAAATTCTTGTTCTCATGGATAATTTTCTACAACTCTAATCCAATCTCAAATAAATCATGGCAACTTTATTTGGAGTTTGAATAATTGTGTACTCTATTATCTAAAACAAAATCTGAATCCAACTGGAGAGAATCTTGTCGACCATCCTAATCCTATGTCAACACCATCCATATATAATAAACTAGCCAATAGCATACACAAATCAATTTTTCCAAACGTTAAGCAATTATGTGAAGCTAGTAGAGGGACCAATTGGACATATATAATGGGGCTCCCGTAAATCCATATGATCATCATTCTTTACCGAACAACTCAATCGTATAATCACTAATTTCAGAGTCACACCACCATAAACCTGAAACTGAACTCCGAATTATATACCGTATTACGTAAGCCTGTGATAAGCTATCGTCCAATGACCTTGTCATGCATGCAGAGCCCTCATATGATATCCATGATTAGCCTTGGGCCAAAGTCCGTTTAATCCTACTGATCAGGCTATCTTAAAGTTCCATTATACTACCGAATAAAGAAAATGATTATTCACCATATGTGAATAAGAAGTCATCCACCCAGCAGACGACCCAAGGCCTTGTCCATTTTCACATTCAGTATAATGCCTTTAAGAGGATATCCTTAACTCCTCATTAGAGCTATGATTCTGATATCTGTAAACAAACCCATCATCGTATACAAGTCATGCACCCAATGAACCGGTCTATAAGCTTACTACCTCTGAGATGCTTTAGCCATTGGAATATCAAAGTACACAAGTCATATACATAAAGCTGTCCATCTACTCAGGATTAAGGTTACTGCACAATGAACGTCAAAAGCAGATCGATCCACTCAAAGCGGACTTCGTAGATCAACCATACTTTAGTCCCGGTCTAATATGTCACCACCAAGCAACATATCTATGTCTCTACTTGGGAGTCTAGCTCCAGACAGTCAAGACAAACCGTCCCCTCCAAGGCTTTAGACAACATAATAGTCTTAACATGAGTTAGATGCTCGGTCTAACCCCATAGACTACATACCATAGTTTAGACCGCTTACTTTAGAACATTATCTTCTCGCATACAAAAGTCCATTGCATGCAACGTTCTAACAGTTTTAACACAAGCAGTCAGGGAGTCATATTTGCTTACATTAACATATAAATAAAATTGAGGATAGATAGCAATGTAATGAATAACCTTTATATATAATTCTATTATCTAGTCCAAAATAAATACATCAAAATGTCTCTAATGCTTAGGGCATTTCCTAACAATCTCTCACTTGCCCTAAGCCACCAGATGTGCCATGTTACGCATCCCCATCACCTCTACAAGCCTCTCAAAGCTTCTAGCCACCAAAGTCTTTGTAAAGGGATCGACAATGTTGTCCTTGGATATGATCTTACATACATTTACTTGGCCTGTCTCTACGTGCCCTCTAATAATATGATATCTCCGATCTATGTGCTTGGTCCTCTTATGGTACCGAGATTCCCTTGTGTTGGCAATAGCCCCATTGTTATCACAGTACAGTGTGATAGGCTTGTCAACACCCAGAATGACCTCAAGGTCTCTAAAGAACTTGCGGAGACAAACCACTTCTTTAGATGTCTCAGCCGCAGCCACATACTTAGCCTCCATAGTAGAGTCAGCTGTGCAGCCCTGCTTCATGCTCCTCCACACAATGGCACCTCTGCCGAGCAAAAACACTGATCCAGATGTCGATTTCCTCGAATCTTTACAAGTCTGGAAGTCTGAGTCTTTGTATCCTACGGGTGTTAGGTCCCCTCCAGAATAAACCAGCATATAATCCCTTGTTCTCTTAAGATACTTGAGTATATGCTTTACTGCTTGCCAGTGCTTGATTCTAGGATTCGCTTGATATCAACTCACAATACCTATTGTAAAACATATGTCTGGGTGAGTGCAAAGCATAGCGTACATAAGGCTACCCATAGCGGATGCATAAGGAACCTTACTCATACGCTCTCTTTCTTCTGATGTCTTTGGACAGTCATCCAATGAAAGAGTTAGACCGACAATAGAAGGTTGTGTACCTTTCTTTACCTCTTGCATTGCATATTTGTCAATTATTTTATCTATGTATGAAGCCTGGGATAACGCTATCATTTTCTTCTTTCGATCTCTAAAGAGACGAATGCCTAGAACATAATTAGCTTCTCCCAAGTCCTTCATGTCAAACTGTTGGTGTAACCAAAGCTTGACCAATGATAAGTTCCCTACATCATTCCCAATGAGTAGTATATCATCGACATAGAGTATCAGAAAGACCACTTTTCCATCCATAATACGTTTATAAACACAGAGTTTATCAACGTTCTGCTCAAAACTAAAAGTCTTGATCGCTTGATCAAATCTCTAATTCCATGAGTGGGATGCTTGCTTTAATCCATAAATGGATCTAAGCAACTTGCAGACTTTCCTTTCTTGGCCTTTCGCTATAAACACTTCGGGCTGTATCATATAGATACACTCCTCAAGATGGCCATTCAAGAATGCCGTCTCGACATCCATTTGCCAGATCTCGTAATCGAGAGCCGTAGCAATGGATAGAAGAATACGGATAGACTTCAGCATAGCAACAGGCGAAAAGGTTTCATCGTAATCGATTCCAGCCTTTTGCGTGTACCCCTCTCTAACCAGTCTAGCTTTGAAAGTTTCCACTCTCCCTTTCGCATCCTTCTTTCTTTTGTAGACCCATTTGCATCAATGGGTTTTATCCCATCCGGTAAATCTACAAGTTCTCAAACAGAGTTGGATTTCATAGAATCCATCTCATTGTTCATAGCCTGTTTCTAAGATTGAGAATCAACATCATTTATAGCTTCATCATAGGTGACCGGATCATCTTCATGCTCATGAGTCTCAGCCTGGTATACCTCAGCATCATACATGAAGAAATTAGGTTTCTTCGAAACCCTCCCACTACGACGAGGCACCCTAAATTGTTGATCGTCTGCAGGTCCTTCACTAGAACTCAGACTTACGTCCAAGACTGAAATCTGTGGAGTAGTTCTTTCACCCGATAACTCCTCTAGCACCACTTTGCTTCGAGGCTTAAAGTCATTTGTCGCATGTGTTGATACAATGACTTTTTGTTCCTTCGGGTTATAAAACAGACCTCCTTTAGTTCCCTTTGGATATCCTACAAACATGCACAATTCTGATCTTGGTTCCAACTTCTTTGCATCCCTATCCAGTACATGCGCCGGGCAGCCCCATATTCTCATATGTCCAAGGGATTCATACGGAGTCCTGGGAATTGATTTGCTTGGAACCTGGTTGAGAATATAGCATGCCATTTGTAAAGCATATCCCCAAAATGATAATGGTAGCATTTGTAGGAAAATAAATCGATAAAAACGTATCAGAGTGGCGCAACGGAACAATAAAATTTTTTTAAGATCGTTAAATATCTCATGATGCCATATACAATAAACCAACAATAATTAAAACTCATACCTCAAGGATGCCAATCTTGCAGGAGGAGAATGACTGGAGGTATCAACCAACTAGCCTTCTCTACTATTCTCCAATTCCCGAATGGCTGAGTGTGTGGGCACTCTGAACCTCGATCGGTATGCTAGCACTGCTAGTCTTCTTCCGACCACCCAGATCTCTAAAGAACTTATTGTCACGATGAGCTGTGCAACAATAAGCTTGCTCACCTGAGAGTCTGTGGTCTAAGAGAACTGGAGTGGCAGGACCTCTATTTATAGACCTACATGAGGTGATTCTCTGAATTCGAATTGGATTAGGAAAAGATATTCTCCCTTATCCATATCCATAAAATCCGAATTTTCCATGAGAAAATCCCAACAATAAAATTTGGTTTATTTAGGATAAATCCAATCCAAATCTAAATAAGATTTTAACTAGAATTTTATCTCCCTTTTTCAACCAAAAAATCCGAAATTTCCTAGGAGATTTTCCCTTCAAAAATTCGGCCACATTTAGGATAAGGGAGAATCAAAATTCCACTAGGATTTTCAAGCTTGAATCTTATCTCAACCTTATCCAAAATAACCGAATTTTCCTAGGAGATTTCCTCCATAATTTCGCCCACTTTTCAGGGAAGGAGAGAATCCAAATTCAACTAGGATTGAAACTTGAATTTTTCCCTTGAACCTTATCCACAAAAACCGAAATTCCATTGAGGATTATCCTCAAAATTTCATCCATAATTTGTTAGGATTTGGATTCAAAATTCAAGTAGGATTCTAACAAGATTATCCTCTCCAAATCCAACTCAAATTCGAATTTCAAACCTTGTGGATTTTCCACAACAAATTCGAATCCCACTTGGACTGCGATTTAAAATTTGAATTTCAAATTTCAAATTCGAATTTCAATTTCAAATTTCAAATTTCAAATTTCAAATTTCAAAATTTAAAATTCAATATTCAAATTTCAAAATCCACAAAACAGTTGTGTTTCAAATTCTTGTTCTCATGGATAATTTTCTACAACTCCAATCCAATCTCAAGTAAAATCATGGCAACTTTATTTAGAGTTCGAATAATTGTGTACTCTATTATCCAAAACATAATCTGAATCCAACCGGAGAGAATCTTGTCTACCATCCTAATCCTGTGTCATCACCGTCCATGCATAATAAACTAGCCAATAGCATACACAAATCAATTTGTCAAACGTTAAGGAATTATATGGAGCTAGTAGAGGGACTGATTGGACATATATAATCGGGCTCTCGCAAATCCATATGATCATCATTCTTTACCGAACAACTCAATCATATGATCACTAGTTTCAGAGTCACACCACTATAAACCTGAAACTGAACTCCCAATTATATACCGTATTACGTAAGCCTGTGACGAGCTACTATCCAATGACCTTGTCATATATGCAAAACCCTCATATGATATCCATGATCAGCCTTAGGCCAAAGTCCGTTTAATCCTACTGATCAGGCTATCTTAAAGTTCCATTATACTACCGAATTAAGAAAATGATTATTCACCATATGTGAATATGAAGTCATCCACCCAGCAGAAGACCCAAGGCCTTGTCCATTTTCACATACAGTATAATGCCTTTAAGAGGATACCTTTAACTCCTTAGAGCTATGATTCTGATATCTGCAAACAAACCCTTCATCGTATACAAGTCATGCACCAAATGAACCGGCCTATAAGCTTACTACCTCTGAGACGCTTTAGCGATTGGAACATCAAAGTACACAAGTCATATACATGAAGTAGTTCATTTACTCAGGATTAAGGTTATTGCACAATGAACGTCAAAAGCAGATTGATCCACTCATAGCGGACTACGTAGATCAATCACGCTTTAGTCCCGGTCTAATATGTCACCCCCAAGCAATATATCTATGTCTCTACTTGGGAGTCCAGCTCCAGACAGTCAAGACAAACCGTCCCCTCTAAGGCTTTAGACAACATAATAGTCTTAACATGAGTTAGATGCTCGGTCTAACCCCATAGACTACAGACCATAGTTTAGACCGCTAACTTTAGAACATTGTCTTCTCGCATACAAAAGTCCATTGCATTTAACGTTCTAACAGTTTTAACACAAGCAGTCAGTGAGCCATATTTGCTTACATTTACTTTAACATGTAAATAAGACAAGGATAGATAGCAATGTAATGAATAACCTCTATATATAATTTTATTATCCAGTTCAAAATGAATACATCAAAATATCTTTAATGCTTAGGGCATTTCCTAACAGCATTGAATAACTCATCATGGACCGCACCATATCCAAAAAGGTCCTGTTTCTCTTTTCGGCTACACCATTCTATTGTGGAGTACCAGGTGCAATCAATTGGGATAATATCCCGTTCTCTACAAGATGTCCTAGAAATTCGTCAGAGAGGTATTCACCACCTCGATCAGATCTAAGTGTCTTTATGGATTTATCTAATTGCTTTTCCACTTCCGCACGATACTTGTTGAACTTGTCAAAGGTTTCGCTTTTGCGGTGCATCAGATACATATATCCATACCTCGAGTAATCATCTATAAAGGAGACATAATACTCGAACCCTCCTCGTGTTGTGACGTTCATGGGGCCACATACGTCAGTATGCATAATTTCTAAGAGCTCCTGAGCCCTTGTACCCTTAGCTCCAAAAGACCTCTTAGTCATATTTCCCTCTAGACAAGACTCACATTGAGAAAGACGTACCTCCTCCAAAGATTCCAGAGGACCGTCTTTTACCAATCTTTGAATCCTATCCTGATTAATATGACCAAGTCTTAAATGCCAAAGATACGCCTTGTTGGAGTGAGAAACTTTCAACCTTTTAGGGTTATCTATTAATTCGGTGTCAAGCAGTGAGTACATCTTTGGTTTGATCAAATATAGATTTCCATCCATCCATCCAGAACAGATAAAACACTTATTTCTACGAATATCAACTCTTTTACTAAAAGAAACTGAATAAGAATCCTTATTAAACAAGCTACTGATATAAGGTTCCTCCTAAAATTAGGAACATAAAAACAATCTTTTAATAAAATAAACCTAAATTCATCAAAGTAAAGGTGAATATCTCCCACTGCCTCAGCCACCACCAAGCTGCCGTCTCCAGTCCGCAACGAGAGGCTCATACCATGTAGACTTCTCGTTCCACGAACCCCTGCATAGAAACACAAACATGATTAGTGGCGCTCGAATCAATGACCCAAGTGTCTTTTGATTCTTCTACCAAACACGCTTCCAAGTAGTGAATTCCCTTACCTTCCTTGCCCTTGGCGGCTAGGATTTCCTGGTAAGACTTCTTAAAGTGACCTACCTTCCCACAGCAAAAGCATTTAGACTTTTTAGGGTCCTTGGGCTTCTTGTTCTTCTTCTTCTTCTTCCCATCTGAGACAAGAGGATTAGAAGAACTGGAAGCCACTTGCTTCTGATTTGGCCTCTTCCTCTTCCATGAGGGTTTGGAAGATTCTGCCGAATTGGCCTCTCCTTTGGGTTGGACCACATCCCCATCCCTGATCATCCGCTCATAAGTTTATGAGCTCGGTTAGTCCTAACTCCCTTGTCACCAGATTGTATAAGGCCTTAAACCCACAAAATCTTTAGACAGAGTTTTGAACACCATCTCGATCTAGGTGTTGTAGTCCAACTTAGCACCATTCTCAGTAGCCTCAGAGAAGAATCCCATTAGAGTGATCATATGGTCCTTCACCAGAGTACCCGCCTTTTGCTTAGAGTTCATAATGCTGGTTATAGCGGACTATCAAGCCAACTTTTCTTGGCATGGGAACATGTCCTCCAGATTTTCCATGATCTCCCCAGCAACTTGATAAGTCTCATGCTGCTTTTGTAAAGCACTCGTCATGCTAGCCAGAATGTAGCATCGAGCTATGTCATTGGATTCTGTCCAACGAGTACAGGCAACCGGGACCTCCTCAAGCAGTGTGTTAGGTTTGGGCCGTGGTGGGCATGGTTTGTCCAGTATGAACTTGTGTCTCTCGTAGCTGAGAACTATCAACAGATTTCTTTTCCAATCCTTATAATTATCGCCATTCAGTTTATTCTCAGTGAGTATTGAAATGAGGGGTGTTGGTGACATTTTGAACTGTAATAAAATTATACTAGACATCATTACAAAGCCTAAGCAAATATACAGATAATTTAGCAAATAAAACATACAAGTATGTTCCTACATGAAACTTGAAAAACATGTAGCATTGCAATGGTAATTCTCAGCACCTATTGCCCTAAGCCACCAAGGGGTGGTAATGAAAGCAAATAGCCGGAACATGGACCCCGTCCAATTAATATATGTTGCCTTAAATCCTCCAAGGTTAAGACATATATTAATAACCACTTATTTGGCCACTAGTTTAGTTAACAGAGCTTCTAGGGAAGGTTAATAACTAAACGAGTCTTGAGTGTATAACCATTGTTTACATAGCCCGATCCATGTCCTACTAAGCCACCGAGGGGTGGTCATGAATAGGATCGTGCCTGAACACGTTTTCCACATCGGAGATCTAATCTAGTATACTGGCGGCGGTAAACACCTACCGAGGGGTGTGGTCAGGGTAGAACTGACGCGAGGCGTTACCATGCTTTCGCATATGGATCAACAATGGAGGCCGTGGGTTTTGTTAGAAACCCTCTCCCACTTAATATTTTGAAAAACATGTAAGTTTTGACAAATATGTATGATCAATATAGTATGAGTGGCACTCACCTATCCTATATGACATGTTATCAAATATGTATATAAAACATCCATCAATACATATTTATACATCCATGACATATCACAAAAAAAATAATAGACAGAATAACCAAACCATGGTTCCATCCTAGAACAAAGAAAATAAAGATTACAAAATTCCATCCAAAGCATTTTTTGGGTCTTGAATTTTGTTCCGTCTTCTTGTATCCATCTTTATGTAGCCTCTCAATTTATTTCCCATCCCAAGAATCATTTAAAATTTAAATCTCTAAAAATTTAAATTTCAAATCCAAATTCCAAATTCGAATTTCAAATTTAAATTTCAAATTCAAATTTTAAACAATTTTAAACATCATGTGTAATAATATGTAATTTCAAAAATTTCAAATTTTCAATTACATATTTTTTAAGCATGATTTAAAATCAAATCTCAAATTTAAAAATCATAATTTTTCAATTTTTGAACCGTCGGCCCACCGCCCCGGAAGCCGACAGCTGCCGTGGGTAGCCCCCAGCCCCGAGGGGGCTGGCAGCCCACGGTCGCCCCATGTGCAGCCCCAGGCTACATGCCTAGGCTGGGTGCAGCAGCCGGCAGGTTGCAAGCAGTGTTTACAACCACAGGCTGCACGCCCAGCCTGCGGCCAGCCTTGGGGAGTCCACGACCACCCACGGTTGCAGGCCAAGCCTGCCTGAGGGCAGGGGCTGCAGCCCCACCAAGGCCCGACGACCTATCCAGAGGGGTCGTGTCTCGATTTTCATGCCATATTCCAATTTACACATTAGGATCTCCAAAAATTAATTTGAATCCTAATTAAATTGAAATTTTCCACATAATCAAAATTTCAACCTTTAAATTAAATTTAACTTTTGGGAAAAATAAATTACGGTCTTCAATCTTCAATCTCCTCCAAGAATAATTACATAAAAAATCCTAAACCGTTTCCGGTATACAAAAATTCTAATCATAATAATTTTAAGAGACAAAATTAGAATCCATGGGAAAATTACAGTATTAATAAACTGCTCCCATGGTTACATAACAAATCCTAGATACAATTTTCTAAATTCTAAGGAACCATAACCGGCATAAACGAGCATGCTTGTAATAATTTAAAAAATTAAAATAACCACATACTTTATACATAATACATGATAATAACATAAAGGAAACCTAGAATGCCACTCTCTAAATATCAAATCCATACACAAATAAAAAGACCAATTAATTGTCTAATTTATGTACATGGCATAGCCATAAGATGGCTCTGATACCAATTGTAGGAAATTAAATCGATAAAAACGTATCAAAGTGGCACAGCGGAATAATAAAAATTTTTCAAAATCGTTAAATATCTCATGATGCCACATACAATAAACCAACAACAATTTAAACTCATACCTCAAGGATGCCAATCTGCAGGAGGAGAATGACCGGAGGGCTTCAACCAACTAGCCTTCTCTACTATTCTCCAATTCCCGAATGGCTAAGTGTGTGGGCACTCTGAACCTCGATCGGTATGCTAGCACTGCTAGTCTTCTTCCGACCACCCAGATCTCTAAAGAATTTATTGTCACGGTGAGTTATGCAACAATAAGCCTGCTCACCTGAGAGTCTGTGATCTAAGAGAACTGGAGTGGCAGGTCCTCTATTTATAGACTTGTATGAGGTGATTCTCTGAATTTGAATTGGATTAGGAGAATATATTCTCCCTTATCCACAAGCATAAAATCTGAATTTTCCAAGGGGAAAATCCCAACAATAAATTCGGCCACTTTAGGATAACTCCAATCCAAATCTAAACAAGATTTTAACTAGAATTTTATCTTCCCTTTTCCAACCAAAAAATCTGAAAATCCTTTAGGATATTCACCAAATAATTTCGGCCACT
This sequence comes from Antiaris toxicaria, assembly GCA_035233585.1. Classification (NCBI taxonomy): domain Eukaryota; kingdom Viridiplantae; phylum Streptophyta; class Magnoliopsida; order Rosales; family Moraceae; genus Antiaris; species Antiaris toxicaria. The sequence goes on from CP141155.1 coordinate 48,000,536, forward strand.
TTTGGATAAGGAAGAATCAAAATTCCACTAGGATTTTCAAGCTTGAATCTTATCACATCCTTATCCAAAATAATCGAAAATCTCCTAGGAGATCTTCCTCAAATTTTCGGCCATAATCAGGGAGGAGAGAATCCAAATTCAACTGGGATTGAAACTTAAATTTTTCCTTGAACATTATCCACAAAAAATTTGAAAATTCCATGAGGATAATCCTCAAAATTTTCGTCCATTATTGTTAGGATTTGGATTCATAATTCAAGCAGGATTCTAACAAGATTTTCCTCTCCATATCCAACTCAAATTCGAATTTTATTCCTTGTAGATTTACCACAAGAAATTTGTATCCTACTTGGACAGTGATTCAAAATTTGAATTTCAAATATCAAATTCAAATTTCAAATTTAAATTTCAAATTCAAATTTCAAATTCAAATTTTAATTTCAAATTTCAAATTCAAATTTCAAATTTCAAATTTCAAATTTCAAATTTCAAATTTCAAATTTCAAATTTCGAATTTCAAATTTCAAAATTCAAAATTCAAAATCCACAGAACAGTTGTATTTCAAATTCTTGTTCTCATGGATAATTTTCTACAACTCCAATCCAATCTCAAATAAAATTATGGCAACTTTATTTGGAGTTCGAATAATTGTGTACTCTATTATCCAAAACAAAATCTGAATCCAACCGGAGAGAATCTTGTCGACCATCCTAATCCTATGTCAACACCATCCATACATAATAAACTAGCCAATAGCATACACAAATCAATTTTTCCAAACATTAAGGAATGATGTGGAGCTAGTAGAGAGACCAATTGGACATATATAATCGGGCTCTTACAAATCCATATGATCATCATTCTTTACCGAATAACTCAATCATATAATCACTAATTTTAGAGTCACACCACTATAAACCTGAAACTGAACTCCGAATTATATACCGTATTACGTAAGCCTGTGATAAGCTATGGTCCAATGACCTTGTTATGTATGCAGAGCCCTCATATGATATACATGATCAGCCTTAGGCCAAAGTCCGTTTAATCCTACTGATCAGGCTATCTTAAAGTTCCATTATACTACCGAATAAAGAAAATGATTATTCACCATATGTGAATAAGAAGTCATCTGCCCAGCAGACAACCTAAGGCCTTGTCCATTTTCACATTCAGTATAATGCTTTTAAAAGGATATCCTCAACTCCTCATTAGAACTATGATTCTGATATCTGTAAACGAACCCTTCATCATATACAAGTCATGCACCCAACGAACTGGTCTATAAGCTTACTACCTCTGAGACGCTTTAGCGATTGGAACATCAAAGTACACAAGTCATATACATGAAGCTGTCCATCTACTCAGGATTAAGGTTACTGCCCAATGAACATCAAAAGCAGATCGATCCACTCAAAACGGACTTCGTAGCTCAACCACGCTTTAGTCTCGGTCTAATATGTCACCACCAAGCAACATATCTATGTCTCTACTTGGGAGTCTAGCTCCAGACAGTCAAGACAAACCATCCCCTCCAAGGCTTTAGACAACATAATAGTCTTAACATGAGTTAGATGCTCGATCTAACCCCATAGACTACAGACCATAGTTTAGACTGCTTACTTTAGAACATTGTCTTCTCGCATAAAATAGTCCATTGCATTCAAGATTCTAACAGTTTTAACACAAGCAGTCAGGGAGCCATATTTGCTTACATTTACTTTAACATGTAAATAAAATTAAGGACAGATAGCAATGTAATGAATAACCTCTATATATAATTTTATTATCCAGTTCAAAATAAATACATTAAAATGTCTCTAATGCTTAGGGCATTTCCTAACATCAGGCACCACAAACAGCAAAGGAGCCTGTCCAAGAGGCTCCATTAGCCCCAAAAACTTTGAGGGAGCAAGCAACTCCCCCAGCCTAGGTGGCACCAGCACCCTCAGCAATGGCTGCTCCCGCAATAGCCAATGTTCTTCCACCAACCACTAGGGGAGGTGACTTGTATAAGAGATTCCAGTGCATGAAAGTGCCAAAGTTTAAAGGGACTACCAATCCCAAAAAGGCCAATAATTGGTTGACAAATATCCAAGTAATCTTGTAATTTATGGGATTAACTATTGGAGAAAAGGTGCTGTGTGTGTCCTTTGCCCTGCACAAAGGGACAATGGTGGAAGACAGTAGCTATCAGGAGAAATGTCAGTGAAATGAGCTAGACAGAATTCATAGATGAGTTCAAAGAGATGTAATTCAACGACGAGGCACTAGCGGCCTAGCAAGATGAATTCAACAATCTACGCCAAGGTAGCATAACTGTTATGGAAGCAGTTAAGAAGTTTGAGCAGCTGGCTCGATTCTGTCTAGATTTTGTGCCTATGGAAAAAGAAAGAGTTAGAAGAATACTGAAGATGTTCTGAACAGACATCACTGTCCAGGTCTACAGTAGAAGCCACAGACCAACGACAGTGGCTGAATGTGTCAGTAGGGCTATCCGAGCCAAATACTGATTGGCTTAGGATAAAAAGCGAAGGGCTCAGATCTTCAAAGCCTGAAGGGAGGAAAAGATGCAAGCTAAACAGGCTAAGGAGAAGTAGAACCCCGAGCCGCAGTGCTGAGTGCAGAATGTGGGGACTGGCCAGCATAGCAGGCAGTCCCACAATAATAATAAATGGAAGGGGAATCAAGGTAATCAAGGATCACAAAAGAAATTTCCTCAGAAGAAGAACAACAGGGGAGGAAATGGCAATCAATACCTGTGGTACACAAAATGCAAGAGAAAACACCCGGGAGAGTGCAGACAAAGAGTGAGTGGCTGCTTCATTTGTGGCAAGGAAGGCCACTACGCTAAAAATTGTTACTCCAACCCATAGAACTAGGAGAGCCAAGCCTGTACAACAAGTGGCCAACTTCACAACACCCAGACTAGGATCGAAGGCCCTTCGATCGCCTAAGGCAGACTGGAGGCTCCAGACACCTAGGGAAGAATCTATGCTTACACAAAGGATGATGTCAAAGCTAGAACTTCAACAGTGGTGACAGGTCAGCTTTCTGTCGCTAATTCAACTACATTAGTTTTGTTTGATTCTGGAGCCACCCATTCATTTGCGCCATCTGAATTTGCTAGAAAGCTAGATAGGAGCTTAGATAGAATGGAATAGACCTTCCGGACTGTACTTCCCTCAGGGGAGGTTTTGTTGTCTAAATACTGGATATGTCATGTGCCAGTAATTATCTGCTGGCAAGAATTGAGTATTAACCTAATCGTCATCAACATGTATGACTATGATGTAACTGTAAGGATGGACTTCCTCACAAAGTACAACGCTGTTATAGACTGTCAAAGGCGGGAGATTACTTTCGAACCAATCGGATGTAAAAATTTCACCTACAAGGGTTTGTCACTGAAGTAGCCAAAGACGATGATCTCAGCAATGAAGGCTCACAAGCTGACATCCAGCAGATGCCCTGGCTTCCTAACACATGTAGTAGATAAGACTCAAGAAGCAGAGATAGGGCCAAAGAACGTACCAGTAGTTAGGGAATTCGTAGAAGTATTTCTAGAAGATCTTCCAGCACTTCCACTAAAGCGTGAGATTTCATTCGAGATTGAACTTCTGCCAGGATCAGCCCCCATTTCCAAGGCCCCATACCAAATGGCCCCTACAGAGTTAAAGGAGCTCCAAGCCTAGCTAAAGGACTTGATGGATAAGGGATTCATTCGACAGAGTTATTTACCTTGGGGAGCACCCATATTGTTTGTGAAGAAAAAGGACGGAACACTGAGAATGTGCATCGACTATAGAGAATTGAACAAAATCACGATCAAGAATAAGTACCTGTTGCTGTAGATTGTCGACTTATTTGATCAGCTCCGAGACGCTGTAGTGTTCTCAAATATCGATCTGTACTCAGGGTACAATCAACTACGAATCAAAGATGAGGATATATCCAAAATAGCCTTTCGAACGCGGTACGGACATTACGAGTTTCTCGTTATATCGTTTAGAATGACAAACACCCCAACTGCCTTTATAGACCTAATGAATCACGTATTCAAGGACTTTTTAGATAAGTTTGTCATTGTGTTCATCGATGACATACTTATATCCTCCAGGATGAAGGAGGAGCATGAAGAGTATTTAAGGACCATTTTGCACATGTTACGGGACCATAAACTATACGCCAAGTTCTCCAAGTGTGAGTTTTGGCTGGAAAAGGTCCATTTCGTAGGCCATATAGTCTCCAAGGATGGAGTATCCGTCGACCCGGTAAAAATTGACATAGTTAGTACGTGGCTAGCTCTGAGAAACGTGACAGAGATTCGTAGTTTCCTAGGCTTAATAGGATACTACTGACGCTTTGTCAAAGGTTTTTCAAAGCTAGCCGCACTACTCACAATGCTCACCAAGAAGGGAAAGAAGTTCGAGTGGACTGATAAGTGTGAGGAGAGTTTTTGAGAGCTGAAACAAAGACTCACCAGCACCCCAGTACTGACAATTCCAGATGCTAGCCAGGGGAACTTTACGATTTGTAGTGACGGATCTAAAACCGGGTTAGGAGCCGTGTTGATACAGAGTGGTATAGTAGTCGTGTATGCTTCACGACAGCTCAAGGACCACGAGAAGAACTACTCTATGCACGATTTGGAGCTAGCAATGGTAGTTTTTGTGCTGAAGTTATGGAGGCACTACCTGTATGGGGTTAAGTGTGAAATCTACGCAGACCACCAGAGCCTCAAGTACATTTTTACACCGAAAGACCTTAACATGAGGCAGTGAAAGTGGCTAGAATTGGTAAAGGATCATGATTGTGAGATCCTCTACCATCCAGGAAAAGCCAACAAGGTGGCCAATGCACTGAGTCGAAAACATTCTTCGTCGCTCATGGCTATCAGTGCTTTGTCAAGAATGCTACAAAAAGAGCTATGCAGCAATGAGATCAAGATTTTGGCAGGGAGGTTGTCTGACATGACCCTCCAATCGACGCTCCTAGAAGAGATTAAGATTGGTCAAGACCTTGATTTTTCCTTGTTCAAGCTCAAAAAAGAAGCTACAGAGGATAAGAGTTCAGAGTTTAGAGTATCTAAGGATGGCATAGTCTACTGTAGAAATAGAGTGTGTGTTCCGAAAGATGAAAAGCTCAAGAAGTGAATCCTTTTGGAAGCTAACGAGACACCATATTCCATACATCCAGGGGCGAAAAAAGGAAAGCTTTTGGTGGCCTGGAATGAAGAATGACATCTCTGAGTTCGTCGCCAAATGCCTTGCATGTCAAAAAGTTAAGGCGGAACATCAGCAGATGGCAGGAGAATTGCAGAAGATTGAGCTACCCAATGGAAATGGGACCAGATTGTGATGACCCGTGCCCTAGTGGCACAAACCGTCACTAAAAACACTACTTATCTTAACTTATCTTATTTGAAAGCTATTAATTGTAAATAGCCAAATTTTAAGATTTTTTTTTGAATAGTGTGTTTACCAAATTACATACTACACACTTATACTTAAAACCATACAAAGGTCTTGGTACAATTTGAGTTAACATATACATACACAAAATGCCAAACTGTTAAATTACTATCCATAAAATAGACTCTCAAAATAACTTGCGGAAGTATACTCTGGCGGTGGTATCCATAACCTCACCCTCACATCCGCCCTGTCACTATCATTGCCTACCAGTGTTTAACTTGCAGGTCTTTTACTTATAGCATGAACACACACAGTGAGCTTTACGCTAAGCAAGTACAACATATTCGTCTGCAAAACATGCTTTAAACACACATGACATACACAGGGCATAATTAAAACTAACAGTAATATCACAACATCACGGGGAAACTTATTATATAGCATATAATAAAGAGCATCCCATCTAATCATATCATGAAGCATATTGTGTCATATCACGCAACTAAGAGACATACAATACTGAGATTAAGGAATAACGTGATCAATGCATGAACCGATTATGCTCAAATTATGCTTCACTTATTCTTAATCTTGTCTTATTTGAAGGGCCCTGGTGTTAGCATATCAATGCATGAATCCGGATCATCGGATTCACCTTGATCATAGGCTCGGTTTGGCCCGTTATCTTTATACTTGTCTTCCTTGCAGACACAATGGGGGCCGTTAGTCTGACACCTTTTATCTGATTACCTAATTGTGGATTATGAGTGTTAGTAACCATGTGCCCTATGCTCAACTGGGATTATCCCCCATCGTGCCCTGATGGGGATGTATCGACACCTCATAAAGTTCATTAATCTACGTGATTATGAACCCTTATATGTCATGCAACCAAAAAAGAAAAAAAAACAGCGTACTTTAACATAGGTTAAATAACCATTTAAACTTATTTTTGTTCATACTATCGACAGAGTTGTACTTACTTGTTAGCCAACAGTTTGTACTTCACATCGATGCACTTACAGGTAACGTCCTGTAATCATAATGCATTGTCGTTAATATTCATTTTTAAGTCACTTCGATCGTTAGCTACTATAACTTCTTACTATTATAGGTTACCGATGCCCCTCAGTACCTTACTGTTCTACTTTGACAGTACTGGTATCTAATGAGACCGATTAACTCATCTACTTGACAAGTTAATCGATGTATCTCACCTTCATGTTCAAACTCGGCCCTTGGCCAGTTATCTCGTGTTTTGCGAACATTGTAGCCCACCGGGCTTCTTTGTGCATTGGACTGTGTAACCCATCGGGTTACCTAGCGCATGGATTGTTTAACCGGTTAGTCCACTAACTGGTTTCCTCACGTTAGGCTTATTGGCTAGTTGGGCTAGTCATCTATCTGGTCACTTTACAGTTTTTCTTGGTAGCCAACCGGGCTACTTCACCAGTTTTACAAAAAACATTCTAAAAATTTTGTAAAGTTTTGAAGCAACATAATTCTTTAAAATTGACCCCTTAACATCCCATTGGAAGGTGGGGGCATTTTTATGAAAATCATTTTTCTTCATTTTTAAAATGGAGAAAACATTTTGGTGTTCATTTGTCAAGAGGGTTTATGAATCCTTATTTGGAAAACCATATAAAATTTATCCGAAACAATTTTATTTGTGAAATTGGTAAGCGTAAAAGTTTTTGTCCTCGACAAGATGACCAACTCTTATGAACATCTCGGAGCTCAGGTTGACCTCTAATGGGTATGAAATCATAAAAACCCATGGCCAATGTTCATGTCCAGTTTTTACCAAAAATTTCTAGTTTGCGCACTTTTAAAAACATGTCTGTTTTGGGCTCGAAACGGCCGAATTTTTGAAACCCGCACAAGTCAGTTTTAAGATTTCGTCGAGCTCTAAAACTTTTGTGTTTTGACTGATGTCCGGTTCGGAATCTAAATTAGTCGTTTTAATGAAAATCTGAGGCTGTTCCTGGAATCAGGATTTTGGCCCCAGTTTTGACCTCAGGTTGAAAAATAGTTTAAAACCTTATCTTAGAGCCATTTTTGGCTGAGCTCTATTTGACACAAAAATGCTCGTAATGAAATTTCCTTAAAGTTTTGTGTATTAAATTTTCCCAAAAATAGAACACAATGTGTCCTAAAGTAGCCAAATCCGTGGCTACAAAACTGGATAGATTTGTTTCCAGTTTTTTCCTTAATATGTCCATGCATCATTCATCCACAAACCATTCGTAAAAACATGTACACATAATTACACAACCACAAAATTGAAAATGGAAGGCTAAGGGCTCAAAATAAACTTATTACAGCCCACATACATAAACAAATACACATAAACTTCTTGATCAAAAACTTAGAAACAACTAACCACCAAGAGGTAAAGTTTTTGGTTTATACCTTGTGTGCTTCGGTTCAAGCAAAAATCTAAGCCAAGCTTGAGTGAGTAAAAGGCCGTGGGATCCTAGGGTTGAGGGGTCAACGTGAGCTAGGAGAGGATACAAAAATTTTGCTCTTAATATCAAACCAAACATAACACTAAACCACAAATGAAACTTGGCTCTAGGACCTTACCGAAATGAGCTTCAAGATGTGTACTACTAAATACCCTTGTAAGCAAGCCTTATGTAAGAGTTTTGTGTGAAAATTTTGGTGTTTGGCTAAGGGGAAGGGGGCGGATTTTGGCTGCAAGGAAAAGCGAGAATACTTGGCTTTTGGGAGCTAAAAGAAAGGAAATGAAGGGCAAGGGAGGTGACACCTATTTATAGGCAAACCTAAGCACAATTAGCTTCACCAAATCAAGCCAAATTAACCCAAAATTTTGTCTAAACCAAGAGACAAATTTTATATGTGCAGCCCCCCCCCCCCCCCCCCCCCCCCCCGTTATTGTCACACACCTTGGGAATAACAAGGCCATTTTTTATCAAATTTGATGTGAAATGGTGATGTATGGTAAGGAAAATAAATTATTGTTTATGGGGTTTTTGGTGTCCTATTTTCCCATTTTTTTATTCTCACTTTATAGGGTTTTCTAACTAATCAAACTAGCTTGTTTCCATCGAATGGAACACGATTTTGGAGTGGTTACAATTCAACTAGGTCGGTTTCTTCGTAGTCCAACTTTCTACTATGATTTTCGATCCTTTCTCGGTAGTGTTCTAATTTTCACCCGAAATTGCACCTATGGCCTCCGATTTTCATTCTAGTTATTTCTAGATATTTTTGGTTGAGTTGTAATGCCTATGAGCCTGGTCGGTCACTATTCACTATTCATTGCTTTCTATTCTAACTGACTAGTCGGAGTGTTCTAACTCTGATTTTTGTCAGTTTCTATATGAGAGGATGTCATTTGGACCATGTTCTCGATACTGTACCCTTGCTAGGGTTTCTCATCGTTGTTGTGCTCAGACGATTGGTCCGAGCGTTCTGGTGATCTGTTCACCAGTCTTGTGATACTGCGTGTCTTCGTGCATACATACAAGTAATAAGGTAGACCAGGTTCACTATCAGTCACCTTATTCATTGCATGGATAGTACTTAAACAGTACTGTATCTATTTAGTCTATTCAACTGTAAATTATACAGTATTTTTTGACTAAATTACTTAATTATATCGTAATTAAGTTTCATAATTCACAAAAGTCAATTTAGTGGCTTTCTTCCCCACACACGGCCTCCTACACAACCTTCTACACGAGCATGTACAGGGGCTACATGGGCGTGTATCCATTGAGCCTGCTCAATATGGTCGTGTCTTGGGGAAATTTTATTTTCTGGAATGGTACACGGCCTCCTACACAGACGTGTACCTGGCCGTGTTTCACTTACACGGCCATGTTTAATTACACGGCTTCATGTACGTGTACAGCACCATCGGTACATGGCCACTTACACGGTCGTGTACCTGACCGTGTTCTACTTACACGGCCATGACATGGCTTTTGACATTCCAACAACCCAATCAGTACACGCTCACTTACACGGCCGTGTACTTGACCATGTTCACTTATACGGCCATGTTTGCTCACACGGCCTCATGCACGTGCACAGTCTGGACAGTACACGGCCACTTACGTGGCCGTATACATGCCCGTGTTCTTCAATTTTTGCACTAAAATGCATCAATTATTCTTCAGTTTCTCATTAATTGAAATTCTAAGTTACAGGAATGGGGCGGTCCTTACAACCTACTCTCCTTACAAAATTTTCGTCCTCGAAAATTAGAATAAATCTGAGAAGTCTCTTTTCATATCCTCTTCCCATTCCCATGTGGCTTTTTCTATATTATGATTCCGCCACAACACGTTTACGAGTGGTATAACTTTATTTCTAAGTACTTTCTCTTCTCTGGCCAAAATCTGCATAGGTTTCTCCTCATATGTTAGATCAGCATGCACCTCAACGGGTTCCTGGCTTAGGACGTGTAAACTGTCTAGCATGTACCTTTTCGGCACTGATACGTGGAAGTCGTTATGCACTGAAGCTAATTCAGGAGAAAGCGTTAATCTGTATGCTACGTTCCCCATTCTGTCGATAATCTCAAACAGTCCCATGTATCTAGGACTGAGTTTCCCCTTCCTCCCAAAGTGCATCACTCCCTTCATGGGTGCCACCTTGAGAAAGAACGAGTCTCCCACTCGAAACTCCAGAGGTCCGCGGCGCTTGTCTGCATAGCTCTTCTAACGATTATGTGCTATTTCTAGTCTTTCCCGTATTAGCTTGACGGCTGCTGTCAAATCCCTGACGAAGTCCGTGCTAGTTACATGTTTCTCACCGGTCTCATGCTAGTAGACTGGGGATCTGCATTTTCTTCCCTAGAATGCCTCATATGGTGCCATCCCTATCGAGGAACGGTAGTTGTTGTTGTACGAGAACTCGATCAGTGGTAGTTTCTGATCCCAATTTCCCTTGAAGTTAAAGACACATGCTCTCAGCATGTCCTCCAGTGTCTGTATTGTCCTCTCAGACTGACCGTCAGTTTGAGGGTGGAAGGTCGTACTAAACTTCAACTTGGATCATAACGCAGCTTGTACGCTCTGCCAAAATCTAGAGGTAAAGTTCCATCACAATCTTAGATAATCGATTTCAGCACTCTGTGCAACCTTACGATCTGAGCCATGTAAATTTCTACTAGTCGTTCCACTGAGTAGCTGATCTTTATGGCTAGGAATCTGGCTGATTTCGTCAATCTGTCTACAATCACCCAGATTGCGTCATTTTTGCTGGATGTCCTTGGCAGTTCAACAATAAGATCCATCGTAATCTGATTCCATTTTCGATTGGATAACTCGATTTTCTATAATTCTCCTGCTGGACGCTGATATTTGGCCTTAACTTTCTGACACTTAAGGCATTTGGCAACGAATTCTGCTACATCATTCTTCATTCCAAGCCAACAAAAACTTTCCTTCAGGTCCTTATACAACTTGTTAGCTCCGGGATATAGGGAATATGGGGTCTCGTGAGCCTCTAAAAGGATTCATTTTCTGAGCTCTTCCTCCTTCGACACACACACTCTACCCTTGTAATAGAGTATGTTATTTTCTGAGACTTTAAAATTTGAGTTTTTAGGCTCCTTAGCCTCATTCCTTGGCTTGGTTAGGGATAAATCAAACTCTTGGCTAGCCTTGATCTCGTCCAGGAGTGTCAACTGGAGAATCATTTTGGATAATTTCCCCGATAGAATCTCGACCTCACTGCTGCACAGATCCTTCTGTAAAGCTCTCGGCAAGGTGCTGATGGCCATAAGTGACACGGAGTGCCTCCGACTCAGTGCATCGACCACTTTATTGGCCTTTCCCGAGTGATATAAGATCTCACAGTCATAGTCTTTCACCAGCTCCAGCCATCTACGTTGCCTCATGTTTAACTCTTTCTGCATGAAAATATATTTAAGGCTCTTGTGGTCTGTGTAGATTTCGCACTTGATGCCATAAAGGTAGTGTCTCCATATCTTTAGTGCAAAAATTACTGTGGCTAGCTCTAAGTCTTGCATAGGGTAGTTCCTTTCGTGCTCCTTCAGCTATCATGAGGCATATGCAACTACCTTACCGTTCTGCATCAACACAGCTCCTAGTCCAGTCTTGGATGCATCACTGAAAATTACAAAATTTCCCTGATTGACATTCGGAATGGTTAGCACGGGAGCGCTCGTGAGTCTACATTTTAGCTCTTGAAGCCTCTGCTTACATTTTCAGTCCACTCAAACTTCTTCTCCTTCTTAGTGAGTGCTGTGAGTGGGGCGGCTAGCTTTGAAAAGCCTTCGACAAAGTGCCTGTAATACCGCGTAAATTCCAAAAAGTTACATATCTCAGTTATGTTCTTCAGAGCAGACCATGCACTTAACACCTTGATCTTTGCTGGGCTCACGTATACTCCTTCCTTGGAGACTACATGTCCTAGAAAATGCACCCTTTTCCATCCAAAATTCACACTTGGAGAACTTGGCATATAACTGATGCTCTTTTAACACGCGCAGTACTGTCCTCAGGTACTCTGCATGCTCCTCCTAAGTCTTGGAGTATATCAGTATGTCATCAATAAATACAATGACAAACTTGTCCAAATACTCCTTGAATACTCTGTTCATCAAGTCCATGAAGGCTGCTGGCACATTAGTAAGTCCAAATAGCATAACGAGGAACTCATAATGTCTGTATCGTGTCCGGAAGGCTGTTTTAGGTATATCCTCATCCCTGATTCGTAGCTGGTGGTACCTTGAGCTTAGGTTGATCTTGGAGAATACTGCTGCATCTCAGAGTTGATCAAACAAGTTGTCAATATGTGGCAACGGGTACATATTCTTGATCATGATCTTGTTTAGCTCCCTGTAGTCTATGCACATCCTTAGAGTTCTGTCTTTCTTCTTCACGAACAACACAGGCGCTCCCCTGTGTGAAAAACTTTAACGAATAAAATCCTTGTCCATTAGGTCCTTTAACTGGGTCTGGAGTTCCTGAAGCTCTGCTAGGGCCATTCTATATGGAGCCTTGGATACAGGAGCAGATCCTGGTAATATTTAAATTTCGAATGAAATCTCACACTCTGGTGGAAGTCCTAGAAGATCCTCAAGAAATACATCCATGAATTCTCTAACTACTGATACATTCTCGGGCCCTATCTCTGCCTCTTGGGTATAGTCTACCACATGTGCTAGGTATGCCATGCACCCACTGGATATCAACTTGTGTGCCTTCATCGCTGAGATTATTGTCCGTGGTTACTTCAGTGATAGACCCGTATAAGTGAACTTCTCGCATCCCACGAGTTCAAAGGTAACTTTCCACCTCCTGCAGTCGATGATGGCATTGTATTTCGTGAGAAAGTCCATTCCTAAGATCACATCATAGTCATACATGTCGATGATGATTAGGTTGACGCTGAGTTCTCGACCACAGATAATTATTGGCACATATCGTACCCAGTAATCAGATAGCAAAACCTCCCCTAAAGGAAGTGCAGTTCTAAAAGTTTGTTTCATTTTATCTAAGCCCCTATCTAGTCTCCTAGCAAAATCTCTGATGATATGAAGGAGTGTGTGGCTCTAGAATCAAACAACACTAATGCACTTGAGTTAGAGACAGAAAGCTGACCTGTCACCACTATAGACATTCCAGCTTCAGCATCATTTCTAGTGTAAGCATAGATCCTTCCCTGGGATTCCAAAGCTTCGAGCCTGCCTTGCGTGATTGATGGCCCTTCAATCCTGGTCTAGGCGGCGTAGAGTTGGCTATTCGTTGAGCGGGTGGATTTTGCTGATTCTAAGGGTTTGAATAGCAGTTCTTGGCATAATGACCTTCCTTGCCACAAATGAAACAGCCACTCATTCCCTGTCTGTATTCGCCAGGATGGTTCTTCGGCACTTCGAGCACTTCAGGTTCTAGTTATTGTTCCCTCCACGGTTGTTTTTTTTCTGAGGAAAATTCTTTTGGGAACCTTAATTGTTGGTGTTCCCCTTTCTCTTGTTATTGTGGTGGGGTTGTCAGTTGTTTGGGTTGTTCCCCATGTTCTGTCCCCTCTAATGGGAGTGCAGGTGCTGTCTCCCCTGAGTCTCCTTTGTTTGAGACTTCTCCTCTTTTCGTGCCTTGAAAATTTGAGCTTTCCACTCCTTGTCCTATGCCAGCCAGCACTCGGCTCAGATGGCCCTACTGACACATTCTGCTACAGTAGCTGGCCCATGGTTACCACTGCAAACTTGCATAGCAATATCGGTCTTGAACATCTTCAACATCTGTCGGACCTTCTCTTTTTCAATGGGGACTAAATCCGGACAAAGTCGAGCTAGTTGCTCGAACTTCCTGACTACTTCCATGACAGTCATACTTCCCTGTCATAGATTATTGAACTCATCCTGCTGTACCGCTAAGGCTTCCTCATTAAAATACATTTGCCTGTACTCTTCGATTAATTGATTCCAGGTCATCTCCTGGACGTTCCTCCTAATTGACACGGTTTTCCACCATTGCAGCACCTCCTTGCGCAGGGTGAAAGATGCACATTTTTCCCTATCTATTAGGCCCATAAAGTCTAGGACCACCTGAATTTTGGCCAACCAATCATTTGCCTCTATCAGTTTGGAGGTTCCCTCGAACTCTTGCACTTTCGTGCGCCTAAACCTCTCATATAGATCGCTTCGCCTGTGGGTTAGCGAAAGAACACTTGCTGTTGCTGGGGCAGCTGTTGCTGTTGGGGGCACTGGTGATGGTTCGGGGATCTTGCACCCATGTAAGATTTCCTGAGTTGGGGAAGCCACTTGCTCCTATGGATTTTCATATGCCAATGGGGTTTCTTGAGTTGGTACCCCTATCGTGGGCGGTGCCTGGTTCTGTTGGCCCAGTTGGGCTCTAAGTTGGGCCAACACTCATTGTTGGTTCTCCACCTTTTCCCGTATATCTACGAGTTGTGCTACAAATTCCTCCTCTCGGGATGGTTATGTCGTATGACTTCATGTCCTCGCCATTTGTTCCTTGGGATCCTACCATGCAGTAAGAAAAGAAGGTAAAGATTTGGGCTCGTATTCAAGAATCAGATCACATACCAATTTCCTTTCTTATTTAACTATTATAAGCATACTTATATGCAACTTTCATTTTTTTCCCACTGCAGTGATGTTCAATATGATTGCCGTATAGCATTGAAACATCACCTGAGTGCCAAGACTCATCCCGCACTTTTCTATCACATTGTGCTTATGTGTGAAAGGTCATATCTGGAGCCTTTGGCCAAGACTAGATTACTTTTAATATATTGTAAATAATAGTACATAACGTTAGTCTGTTGGGAGTGGTGAATGCATACACACTTCCCAGTACATATACTCAAAAGAACGGACTGAGCTAAATCAAGCAAGTATAGGCTACGGCCTTCCCTTATACATGCATACATATAGTCAAAAAGGGATATACTAAAGTAAATCCTAGCTACTCCGAGGTCAAAATAGACCCTACATTATAGACATTCTCATCGTCAATCTCGTCGAAAAAGAACTCCTCTGGGTCCTCTTTCTCGACCTTTGAACCGAAGCTGTCCTCGTCATCACTGGCTATGATGATTTGAGGCTCAGGTCTGGGTTCTTCCCTTTCATCTATACCAAGATAGTCATCGTCATCCTCTTTGAGATAATATACAGCTAAGGGTATTACGGGGATAGGATCCTCTTCCATAGGTTCTTCTGCGTTTTCTGGCGCCTCTGGCCGAAGCTCAGCCACGGGGTCCTCGTTGGCCGGTTGGGGGTGTGATGACCACCCTATATGTGTAAACCCTATTACTGTGTAATACGTAATTTTGTTTATAATGCAGTGTAAATTGCCAATTGAATGCATTAAACAAATACAAGATCGTCTAATTTTTATTCATGCCATAAATGGGGCTACCGACAAGTACAATCGGTCTGCCTCGATATACATGAAAATACACGTGAGACAGTCGTATCTAGAATAAGGCCCAGACGACCATTTCTTGACATAAAACATATGAACTAGTCATCAGGATGCTCAGGCTGGTCGTCTGAGGACAATAGTAAAATATTGCTTGATAAATATATTGTACTGAGGAAATAAGTTGAGATGACAATTTTCTTGACATGAAACTGGTATATTTATAATCAGTAGGCCCAATCGGGTCAATTGGGCATGAAATACGAGGTTTTGTCTGAGAGACATGCCTAGCTCGAAACTGATATATTTAGTTTCAGAACGCCGAAATTCGTCGGTTTAGCACAAAAGGTGATTTCCAGTTGGGAATCACACAGATATCGAAAACTGATCCGGACGACCCCGGATGGGCGTAAAACTGTTAAAAATAGATTTAGCATGCCCAAATTAGTTAGGATAGCCTGTGTCGGACTTTGTGTGCGAAAAAGTTGTATTATGCATGCGTAGTGTCGGTACAGTGTAAGACATAACCACAGTGTGGAAAATAAATAATGAATAGTGATCGAGCAGGCTCATAGGTATTACAACCCAACCAAAAATAGCTAGAAATAACTAGAGTGAAGATCGGAAGCCATAAGTGCAATTTCGGGTGAAAATTAGAACACTGTCGAAAAAGGATCGAAAAATTACGGTAGAAAACTGAACTGCGAATAAGCTAACCCAGTTAGATTGTAACCACTCCAAAACCGGGTCCCATTGGATGGAAACTAGCTAGTTTGATTAGTTAGAAAACCCCAAAAAGTAAGAATAAATAATAGGAAAAAAGTACACCAAAAACCCCTTAAACAACAATTTATTTTTCATCACCATTTCACATCAATTTGATAAAATATTTGCCTTGTTCTTCCCAAGGTATGCAATGTGATGGGGGGGCTGCACACATAAGGATTTGTCTCTTGGTTAGGCAAAATTTTGGGTTAATTTGTTTTGATTTGGTGAAGCTAATGGTGCTTAAGTTTGCCTATAAATAGGTGTCACCTCCCTTGCCCTTATTTCCTTTTTTTTAGCTCCCAAAGGCCAAGTATTCTTCCTCTCCTTGCAACCAAAAATCCACCCCTTTTCCCCTTAGCCAAACACCAAAATTTCACACAAAAACTCTTACACAAGGCTTGCCTATAAGGGTGCTTAGGAGTACACATCTTGAAGCTTATTTCGGTAAGGTCTTAGAACCAAGTTCATTTGTGGTTTAGTGTTATGTTTGGTTTGATATTGAGACCAAAATTTTTGTGTTCTCTCCTAACTCATTTTGACCCCTCAACCCTTGGATCCCATGGCCATTTAGTCATCCAAGCCTAGCTCGGATTTGTGCTCGAACCGAAGCACACAAGGTATAAACCGAAAAGTTTACCTCTTTGTGGTTAGTTATTTCTAAGTTTTTCGATCAAGTTTATGTGTATTTATTTTTGCAAATGGGTTATAATAAGTTTATTTTGAGCCCTTAGCCTTCCATATTCAATTTTGTGGTTTTGTGGCTATGTTTACAAGTTTTTATGGATGGTTTGTGGATGAATGATGCATGGATGAGTTAGGGAAAAACTGGAAACAAATCTGTCTAGTTTTAGGGCCATGGATTTGCCTATATTAGCACATGTTATGGTCCGTTTTTGAGAAAACGTAAAACATAAAACTTTAAGAAAATTTCGTTACGAGCATTTTTGTGTCAAATAGAGCTCGACCAAAAATGGCTCTAATATAGGGTTTTAAACTGTTTTTCAACCGGAGGTCAAAACTAGGGCCAAATCTTGATTCCGGGAACGGCCTCAGATTTTCATTAAAAAGACCAATTTAAAGTATGAACCGGACTTTGGTCAAAAAAAAAAAAGTTTTAGATCTCAATGAAACCTTAAAATCACTTGTGTGGGTTTCAAATATTTAGCCATTTCGGGCCCTAAATAGACACGTTTTTAAAAGTGTGCAAACTGGAAATTTTTGGTAAAACTGGATATGAAATTTGGCCGGAGGTTTCTATGATTTCGGACCCCTTGGTGGTCAAACCAAGCTCCGAGATGTTCACGGGAGTTGTTCATCTCGTTGAGGAAAAAAATTTTTACGTTTACCAATTTCACAAATAAAATCGTTTCGAACAAGTTTTATATAGTTTTCCGAAAAAAGGTTAAAAAACCCCCTTAATAAATGAACACCAAAATGTGTTCTCCATTTTAAAAAATGGAAAATGATTTTCGTAAAATGCCCCCACCTTCCAATGGGGTGCTAGGGGGTCGATTTTAAAGAAATTTGTTGCTCCAACGCTTTACAAATTTTTAGAGCATTTTTGGAAAACTGGTGAAATAGCCCGGTTGGTTACCAAGCAAAACTGTAAAGTAATCGGATAGATGACTAGCCCAACTAGTCAATAGGCCCAACGTGAGGAAACCGGTTAATGGACTAACTGGTTAAACGGTCCAAACGCTAGGTAACCCGATAGGTTACATGGTCCATGAGCTAGGTAACCCAATGGGTTACACAGTCCAACACGCAAAGAAGCCCGGTGGGCTACACCGTTGGCAAAATATGAGGTAACTGGTCGGTAGACTGGCCGGTCAACCGATCAAAGACCGAGTTTGAACATGAAGGTGAGATACGTCGATTAATTTGTCAAGTAAACAAATCAATCAGTCTCGTTAGATACCAGTACTAACAAAGTAGAACAGCTAGGTACTGAGGGGCATCGGTAACCTATAATAGTAAGAAATTATAGTCACTAATGATCACAATGACTTAAGAGCAAATATTAACGATAATGCATTATGATTACAGGACGTTACCTGTAAGTACATCGAGGCAAAGTACAAACTGTTGGTAAACAAGTAAGTACAATTCTGCCTACAGTATGAATGAAAGTGGATTTAAAATGGTTGTTTAAATTATGTTAATTAATGCAGTATGGTGTGCTTGTTACATGACGTATAGGAGGTTCATAATCGCGTAGATTAATGAACATCATAAGATAAGGTGCCATTACATCCCCATCAGGGCATGATGAGGAATGAGCCCAGTTGAGCATAGGCACATGGTTACTAATACTCATAATCCACAATTGGGTAATCAGATTTAGGGTGTCAGTATAACAGACCATAAAGATAATGGGCCAAGCCGAGTCCATAAAGATAATGGGCCAAGTTGAGTCCATAAAGATAACAAACCAAGTCGAGTCCATAAAGATAATGGGCTAAGCTGAGCCCATGATCACAGTGAATCTGATGATCCGCACGCCACAGTTCGACACCAGGGCCCTTTAGATAAGGAAAGATAAATAATAACGAAGCATAATTTGAGCATAACCAGTTTATGTATTGTTCACAGTATGCATTAGTTTTAGACACAGTATGCTTCCCAGTTGCATGACATAATATGATATGTTTCTCATGCTACATGATGTGATTGAATAGCTTGCACTCTGTGAGATGCTACATGGTATGCTCCCGTATTCTATACATGTTGTAATGCGTGATACGTGTGATATATGGTTTATGGTTTACTATGCCACTATGTATGGCTTATGCTTTAAATCTGATTTTGTGGATGATACGTTGTACATACTGAGCATTAAAGCTCACGTAGTGTGTTCATGCTGTAGATAAGCGACCTGCATGTTAAACACTGCTGGACGATGACGGTGGCAGAGCAGATGTGAGGGTGAGGTTATGGATACCACCACTAGAGTCTACTTCCGCAAATTATTTTGAGAGTTTATTTTATGAAAAGTAATTTAACAGTTTGGCATTTTGTGTATGTATATGTTAATCCAAATTGTGTTAAGCCTTTTGTATGGTTATAAGTATAAGTATGTAGTAGGGAACTGCTAAACACGCTATTCAAAAAAAAAATCCCTAAAATTCGGTATCTATAAGTAATAGTTTTTCAAACGAGATAAGTTAAGATAAGTGTTTTTAGTGATGGTTTGTGCCACCAGGGCACGTGTCGTCACAGGGGGTTTAGTTCCGCTGGGTCATCTTCAGCGTTGGTGGGACCTGCTTCATCATGAGCTGTGACAGGGTTCCCGGGCCGATCACTACTACTTCGGCATCTAAAATGTCTCGGATGAAGCGCCCTAAATGCTCATGCTACGGAGGGTAGTGAACAAGATCCCTCATATACCAGGGAACTCCCCTCTATAGAAGCTCAGCTGCCTCCCTGAAGGGTCTGTCTAAAGGAATGTAGGGTAGCATTGCATCCGTAAACCTCTGGCAGTAGTGTGCCATGGTCTCTCCCTCATATACATCCTACATACCAGAAAGGACGTCGTACTGCCTCTCATGCATGTCGGTCCAGATTTCTACATCTCGATCTCTTCTGTGGACCTCACCGAATGGGGCTGGTGTGAATGCAATGCGGAGCTCATGGCAAAAGTTCACCCAGTCCACTATGGGACCCACTACCCTTCGTCGGTCTATCCACCACTCCCTCGCTGGGCCATCCAGCCTACTGCTCGCCATGATTACCTATAGGCGGGATGGGATATGGCAGGTCTGGAACACTAACTCCATATCACGGATCCACCTTATAAGTTCGTAGGGTCGGTGATGACCATCATATCGCTTTGGCCGTGCAGCGGTGAAAGCTAGACTTGCTTGGCGGTCTTTGTGTATCTGGTGGGGCTCCATTGGAGCTGCCATCGCTACAATGTAGAACGCATAATATTAACTTCTATACTAATACTAAAAATAGAATCTAACTTACTTGGACAGATGAGGCTGGCACGCGGTGATGAGAGGTAGGGTGGCAGGATACCGCTCTGATACCAACTATAACGACCCGTGCCCTCATGGCGTAAATCGTCACTGAAAACACTACATATCTTAACTTATCTTATTTGAAAACTATTACTTGTAAATAGCCAAATTTTAGGAAAATTGTTTTTTTGAATAGTGTGTTTACCAAATTACGTACTACATACTTATACTTAAAGCCATACAAAGGTCTTGGTACAATTTGAGTTAACATATACATACACAAAATGCCAAACTGTTAAAGAACTATCCATAAAATAGACTCTCAAAATAACTTGCAAAAGTATACTCTAGCGGTGGTACCCACAACCTCACCCTCACATCTATGCCGCTGCCGTCATCGCCCAGTAGTATTTACCTTGCAAGTATTTTATCCACAGCATGAACACACATAGTGAGCATTAAGCTCAGCAAGTACAACATATTCGTCCGTAAAACGTGCTTCAAACATACATGCCATACACAGGGCATAATTAAAACTAACAGTAATATCACAGCATCACGGGAAAACTTATTATATAGCATATAATAAAGAGCATCCCATCTAATCATATCATGAAGCATATTGTGTCATATCACGCAACTAAGAGACATACAATACTGAGATTTAGGCATAACGTGATCAATGCATGAACCGATTATACTCAAATTATGCTTCATTTATTCTTAATCTTGTCTTATCTGAAGGGCCTTGGTGTCAGTACTGCTACACGTGGATCATCGGATTCACCATGATCATGGGCTCGGCTTGGCCCATTATCTTTATACTTGTATGCCTTGCAGACCCAATGGGGCCCGTTAGTCTGACACCTTTTATCTGATTACCCAATTATGGATTATGAGTATTAGTAACCATGTGCCCTATGCTCAACTAGGATTATTCCCCATCGTGCCTGGATGGGGATGTATCGGCACCTCATAAAGTTCATTAATCACCATGATTATGAACCCCAATATTTCATGTAACCAAAAAAAAAATAGCATACTTTAACATGGGTTAAACAACCATTTAAACCCATTTTTGTTTATACTGTAGGTGGAGTTGTACTTACTTGTTAGCCAACAGTTTGTACTTCACCTCGATGCACTTACAAGTAACGTCCTGTAAGCATAACGCATTATCGTTAATATTCATTTTTAAGTCACTTCGATCGTTAGCGACTATAACTTCTCACTATTATAGGTTACTAATGCCCCTCAGTACCTTGTTATTCTACTTTGACAATACTGGTATCTAATGAGACTGATTAATTCATCTACTTGACAAGTTAATCGATGTATCTCACCTTCATGTTCAAACTCGGCCCTTGACTGGTTACCTCGTTTTTTGCCAACGATATAGCCCACCGAGCTTCTTTGCGTATTAGACTATGTAACCCATTGGGTTACCTAACGCATGGACTATTTAACCAGTTAGTCCACTAACCAATTTCCTCACATTGGGCCTATTGACTAGTTGGGCTAGTCATCTATCCGGTTACTTTACAATTTTGCTTGGTAGCCAACCGGGCTACTTCACCAGTTTTACGAAAAACGTTCTAAAAATTTTGTAAAGTTTTGGAGCAACATAATTATTTAAAATCAACCCCGTAGCACACAATTGGAAGGTGGGGGCATTTTTACAAAAATCGTTTTTTTTTTCATTTTTAAAATGGAGAACACATTTTGGTGTTCATTTGTTAAGAGGGTTTTTGAACCCTTTTTCAGAAAACCATATAAAACTTGTCCAAAACGATTTTATTTGTGAATTGGTAAACGTAAAATTTTTTGGCCACAACGAGATGAACAGCTCTCATGAACATCTCAGAGCTTAGTTTGACCTTCAATGGGTCGGAAATCCTAAAAACCCGTGGCCAATGTTCATGTCCAGTTTTTACCAAAAATTTCCAATTTGTGAACTTTTAAAAACGTGCCTGTTTGGGCCCTAAAATGGCCAAATTTTTTAAACCTTCGCAAATCACTTTTAGGATTCATCGAGATCTAAAACTTTCATGTTTTGACCGATGTCCGATTCGGACTCTAAATGGGTCGTTTTAATGAAAATCTGATGCCGTTCCTGGAATCAGGATTTTGGCCCCAGTTTTGACTTCCGGTTGAAAACAGTTTAAAACCTTATCTTAGAGCCCTTTTTGGCCGAGCTCTATTTGACGTAAAAATGCCCGCAATGAAATTTCCTTAAAGTTTCATGTTTTAGGTTTTTTCAAAAATAGAACACAACGTGTCCTAAAGTAGCCAAATCTGTGGCCCTAAAACTGGGCAGATTTGTTTCCAGTTTTTTCCCTAATACGTCCATGCATCATTCATCCACAAACCATTCATAAAAACATGTACACATAACCACACAACCACAAACTTGAAAATGGAAGGCTAAGGCTCAAAATAAACTTACTACTACCCACATGCATAAACAAATACACATAAACTTCTTGATCGAAAACCTAAAAACAACTAACCACAAAGAGGTAAGGTTTTCGATTTATACCTTGTGTGCTTCGGTTCAAGCACAAATCCGAGCTAGGCTTGAGTTAGTAAAAGGCTGTGGGATCCAAGGGTTAAAGGGTCAATGTGAACTAGGAGAGGATACAAAAATTATACTCTTAATATCAAACCAAACATAACACTAAACCACAAAGGAAACTTGGTTCTAGGACCTTACCGAAATGAGCTTCAAGTTGTGTACTCCTATGCACCCTTGTAAGCAAGCCTTGTATAAGAGTTTTGTGTGAAAATTTTGGTGTTTGGCTAAGGGGAAAGGGGGTGGATTTTTGCTGCAAGGAGAAGGGAGAATACTTGGCTTTTGGGAGCTAAAAGAAAGGAATTGAAGGGCAAGGGAGGTGACACCTATTTATAGGCAACCTAAGCACAATTAGCTTCTCCAAATCAAGCCACATTAACCTAAAATTTTGTCTAAACCAAGAGACAAATTTTATGTATGCAGCCCCCCCGCCCCCCCCCCCCCCCCCCCCCCCCCCCAATTATTGTTGCACACCTTGGGCAGAACAAGGCCTTTTTTTATCAAATTTGATGTGAAATGGTGATGTATGGTGATGAAAATAAATTATTGTTAATGGGGTTTTTGGTGTCCTATTTTCCCATTTTTTTATTCTTACTTTATGGGGTTTTCTAACTAATCAAACTAGCTAGTTTCCATCCAACGAGACACGGTTTTTGAGTGGTTACAAATTAATTGGGTTGGTTTCTTCGCAGTCCAGTTTTCTATTGCGATTTTCAATCCTTTTTCGTCAGGGTTCTAATTTTCACCCGAAATTGCACCTATGGCTTTCGATTTTCATTCTAGTTATTTCTAGATATTTTTGGTTGGCTTGTAATGCCTACGAGCTCGCTCGATCACTATTCACTATTCATTGCTTTCTGTTCTAACTGACTAGTCGTAGTGTTCTGACTCCGATTTTTGTCAGTTTCTATATGAGAAGAGGTCATCTGGACCATGTTCTCGGTACTGTACCCTTGCTAGGGTTTCTCATCGTTGTTGTGCTCAGACGATCGGTCCGAGTGTTCTGGTGATCTGTTCACCAGTCTTGTGATACTACATCTCTTAATGCATACATACATGTAATAGGGTAGATCAGGTTCACTATCGGTCACCCTATTCATTGCATGGATAGTACTTAAACAGTACTGTATCTGTTTAGTCTATTCAACTTGAAATTATACAGTATTTTTTGACTAAATTGCTTAATTATATCATAATTAAGTTTCTTAATTCGCGTAAGTCAATTTAATGGCTTTCTTCCCCATACACGGCCTCTTACATCGGCGTATACAAGGGCTACACAGGCGTGTATCCATTGAGCCTGCTCAACACGGTCGTGTCTTGGGGAAATTTTATTTTCCCGAATGGTATACGGGCGTGTGCATGGCCGTGTTTCACTTACACTGCCATGTTTAATTACACGGCTTCATGCACATGTACAGCACCATCGGTACACAGCCACTTACACGACCGTGTACCTGGCTGTGTTCTGCTTACATGACCATGTATAGTTACACGACTTTTGACATTCAAACAACTTGATCAGTACACGATCACTTACACGGCTGTGTACTTGACCGTGTTCACTTATACGGCCATGTTTACTCACACGACCTCACGCATGTGCACAGTCCGGACAGTAATGACCACTTACATGGCCGTGTACATGCCCGTGTTCTTCAATTTTTACACTAAAATGCATCAATTATTCTTCAATTTCTCATTAATTAAAATTCTAAATTACAGGAATGGGGCAGTCCTTACAACCTACTCCCTTTACAAAATTTTCATCCTCAAAAATTTGAATAAATCCGAGAAGTCTCTTTTCGTATCCTCTTCCCGTTCCCATGTACCATCTTCTATATTATGATTCCACCACAACACCTTTACGAGTGGTATAACTTTATTTCTAAGTACTTTCTCCTCTCTGGTCAGAATCTACATAGGTTTCTCCTCGTACGTCAGATCAGTATGCACCTCGATGGGTTCCTAGCTTAGGACATGTGAATTGTCTTACATGTACCTTTTCAGCATCGATACGTGGAAAACATTATGCACTGAAGCTAATTCGGGAGGAAGCGTTAATCTGTACACTACGTTCCTGATTTTGTCGATAATCTTGAACGGTCCTATGTATCTAGGACTGAGTTTCCCCTTCCTCCCGAAGCACATAACTCTCTTCATGGGTGCCACCTTGAGAAAGACCGAGTCTCCCATTTGAAACTTGAGAGGTCTACGGCACTTGTTTGTATAGCTTTTCTGGAGTTTATATGCTGTTTCTAGTCTTTCTCGTATCAGCTTCACAACTGCTGTCGTATCCTTGATGAAGTCCGTACTAGTTAAGTGTTTCTCACCGGTCTCATGCCATTGGACCGAGGATCTGCATTTTCTTCCATGGAATGCCTTGTACGGTGCCATCCCTATCGAGGAATGGTAGCTGTTGTTGTACGAGAACTCGATCAGTGGTATTTTCTGATCCTAATTTCCCTTGAAGTCCAAGACACATGCTCTCAGCTTGTCCTCCAGTGTCTGTATGGTCCTCTCAGACTGATCGTCGGTTTCAGGGTGGAAGGCTGTACTAAACTTCAACTTGGATCCTAACGCAGCTTGTACGCACTGCCAAAATCTGGAGGTAAAGCGTCTGTCACAATCTTAGATAATGATTTCAGCACTTTATGCAACCTTATGATCTGAGCCATTCTGCCGAGTAGCTGATGTTTATGGCTAGGAATCTGGCTGATTTCATCAATCGGTCTACAATCACCTAGATTACGTCATTTCTGCTGGAAGTACTTGGCAGTCCGACAATGAGATCCATCGTAATCTGATCCCATTTCCACTCGGGTAGCTCGATTTCTGTGATTCTCTTGCTGGATGCTGATCTTTGGCCTTAACTTGCTGATGCGTAAGGCATTTGGCGATGAATTCTGCTGCGTCATTCTTCATTCTAGGCCACCAAAAACTTCCCTTCAGGTCCTTATACAACTTGTTAGCTCCTGGATGTAGGGAATATGGTGTCTCGTTAGCCTCTAAGAGGATTCATTTTTTGAGCTCTTCCTCCTTCGGCACACATACTCTGCCCTTGTAATAGAGTATGCCATCCTCTGAGACTTTAAAATCTGAGTTTTACCCTCCTTAGCCTCATTCCTTGGCTTGGTTAGGGATGAATCGAACTCTTGACTAGCCTTGATCTCATCCAGGAGTGTCGACTGGAGAGCCATTTCAGATAATTTCCCTGACAGAATCTCGATCTCACTGCTACACAGATCCTTTTGTAAAGGTCTTGGTAAGGCGTTGATGACCATAAGTGATGTGGAGTGCCTTTGACTCAGCGCATCGACCACTTTATTAGCCTTTCCCGGGTGTTATAAGATCTCTCAATCGTAGTCTTTCACTAGCTCAAGCCATCTATGTTGCCTCATGTTTAACTCTTTTTGCGTGAAAATGTATTTAAGGCTCTCGTGGTCTGTGTAGATTTCACACTTGACGCCATAAAGGTAGTGTCTCCATATCTTTAGCGCAAAAACTACTATAGGTATCTCTAATTCATGCCTAGGGTAGTTCCTTTCGTGCTCTTTCAGCTATCACGAGGCATATGCAACAACCTTACCGTTCTACATCAACACAGCTCCTAGTCCAATCTTGGATGCATCACTGAAAATTACAAAATTTCCCTGACTGACATCTGGAATGTTTAGCACAAGAGCGCTCGTGAGTCTCCATTTTAGCTCTTGAAAGCTCTGCTCACATTTTTCAATCCACTAAAACTTCTTTTCCTTCTTGTTGAGCGCTGTGAGTGGGGCGACTAACTTTTAAAAGCCTTCAACAAAGCGCCTGTAATACCCTGCTAATCTCAAAAGTTACGTATCTTAGTTACGTTCTTTAGAGCTAACCATGCACTTACCGCCTCAGCCTTTGCTGGGTCCATGAGTACTCCTTCCTTAGAGACTACATGTCCTAGAAAATGCATCATTTTTCAGCCAAAATTTGCACATAGAGAACTTGGCATATAGCTGATGCTCTTTCAACACGCACAGTACTGTCCTCAGGTGCTCTGCATGCTCCTCCTAAGTCTTGGAGTATATTAGTATGTCATCGATAAATATAATCTCAAACTTGTCCAAATACTCCTTGAATATTCGATTCATGAAGTCCATGAAGGTTGCTGGTGTGTTAGTAAGTCCAAATGACATAAAGAGGAACTTGTAATGTCCGTATCGCGTCCGGAAGGCTTTTTTAGGTATATCCTCGTCCCTGATTCGTAGTTGGTGGTACCCTGAGCGTGGGTCAATTTTGGAGAATACTGCTACATCTCGAAGTTGATCAAACAAGTCGTCAATATGTGGCAACGGGTACTTATTCTTAATTGTGATCTTATTTAGCTCTCTGTAGTCTGTGCACATCCTTAGAATTCCATCTTTCTTCTTCACGAACAACACAGGTGCTCCCCAGGGCAAAAAACTTTGACGAAGAAAACCCTTGTCCATCAGGTCCTTTAGCTGGGTCTGGAGTTCCTAAAGCTCTGCTAGGGCTATTCTATACGGAGCCTTTGATATAGGAGCAGATCCTGGTAATAGTTCGATTTCGAATGAAATCTCGCACTCTAGTGGAAGTCTTGAAAGATCCTCAGAAAATACCTCCACGAATTCTCTGACCACTGGTACATTCTCGGGCCCTATCTCTGCCTCTTGGGTATTGTCTACCACGTGTGCTAGGTATGCCATGCATCCACCGGATATCAACTTGTGTACCTTCATCACTGAGATCATCGTCCGTGGTTGCTTTAGTGATAGACCTGTGTGAGTGAACTTCTCACATCCCACGGGTTCAAAGGCAACATTCTGCCTCCTATAGTCGATCATGGCATTGTATTTCACAAGAAAGTCCATTCCTAAGATCACATCGTAGTCGTACAAGTCGATGATGATTAGGTTGACACTGAGTTCTTAACCACAGATAATTACTAGCACATGTCGTACCCAGTAATTAAATAGTAAAACCTCCCCTGAGGGAAGTATAGTTCTGAAAGTTTGTTTCATTTTATCTAAGCCCCTATCTAGCCTCCTAGCAAACTCTGATGATATGATGGAGTGTGTGGCTCCAGAATCAAACAACACTAGTGCACTTCAGTTAGTGACAGAAAGCTAACCTGTCACCACTGCTGACGTTCTAGCTTCAGTATCGTTTCTGGTGTAAGCATAGATCCTTCCTTGGGATTCTAGAGCTTCGAGCCTGCCTTACGTGATTGATGGCCCTTCAATCCTGGTCTAGGTGGAGTAGGGTTGGCTATTCGCTGAGTGGGGTGGATTTTGTTGATTCTAAGGGTTTGAATAGCAGTTCTTAGCATAGTGGCCTTCCTTGCCACAAATGATACAACCCCTCGTTCCCTATTTGCATTCGCTAGGATGGTTCTTTCCGCACTTCGAGCACTTTGGGTTCTGGTTGTTGTTCCCTCCACGGTTGTTTTTTTTCTGATGAAAGTTCTTTTGTGAACCTTGATTGTTGGTGTTCCCCTTTCTCTTATTATTGTGGTGGGGTTGCCGGTTGTTCGACCCGTTCCCCACATTCTATCCCCTCGGATGGGACTCCGAGTGCTGTTTCCCCTGAGTCTGCTTTGCTTGAGACTTCTCCTCTTTTTGTGCCTTGAAAATCTGAGCTTTCCACTCCTTATCCTGTGCCAGCTAGTACTTAGCCCGGATGGCCCTACTAACACCTTCTGCTGCCGTAGCTAGCCCATGGATACCACTACAAACTTGCATATCAATATCAGTCCTGAACATCTTCAATATTCATCAGACCTTCTCTTTTTCAGTGGGGACTAAATTCGAACAAAGACAAGCTAGCTACTCGAACTTTCTGACCGCTTCCACGACAGTCATACTTCCCTGTCGTAGATTGTTGAAATCATTTTACTGTACCGCTAAGGCTTCCTCATTGAAATACGTTTGCCTAAACTCTTCGATGAATTGATTCCAGGTCATCCCATGGATGTTCCTCCTTATTAACACGGTTTTCCACCACTACAGCGCCTCCTTGCGTAGGGTGAAGGATGCACATAGTACTTTTTCTCTATCTGTTAGGCCCATAAAGTCTAGGACCACCTGAATTTCGATCAACCAATCATCCGCCTCTATCAGGCTGGTAGTTCCCTGGAACTCTGGTGCCTTCGTGCTCCTAAACCTCTCATACAGATCGCTTCCCCTATGGGTTGGCAGAAGAACACTTGCTATTGCAGGGGCAGCTATTGCTGTTAGGGGTACTAGTGATGGTTTGGGGATCTCGCTCCCATGCAAGATTTCCATAGTTGGAGGAGCTACTTGCTCCCGTGGAGTTTCAGATGCCGATGGTGTTTCTTGAGTTGGTACCCCTGTCGTGGGTGGTGCTTAGTTTTGTCGGCCCAGTTGGGCTCTAAGTTGGGCCAACTCTCATTATTGGTTCTCCACCATTTCCCGCATAGCTACGAGCTATGCCACCAATTCCTCCTCTCGAGAAGGTTGTGTTGTCTAACTTCGTGTCCTCGCCATTTGTTCCTTGGGCTCCTACCATGTAACAAGAAAAGAAGGTAAAGATTGGGCTCATATTCGGGAATCAGATTACATACCAATTTCCTTTCTTATTTAACTATTATAAGCGTACTTATACGTAACTTTCATTTTTTTTTCTCATTGCCGTGATGTTCAATTCGATTGCCGTATCGCTTTGAAACATCACTTGAGTGCCAGGACTCATCCCGCACTTTCCTGTCACATTGTGCTTATGTGTGTAAGGTCATATCTGGAGCCTTCGGCCAAGACCAGATTACTTTTCATATATCGTAAATAATAGTACATAACATTAGTCTGTTGGGAGTGGTGAATGCACACACACTTCATAGTACATATACTCAAAAGAACGGACTTAGCTAAATCAAGCGAGAGTAGGCTACGGCCTTCCCTCGTACATGCATACATATAGTCAAAAACAGATATACTAAAGTAAATCCTAGTTACTCTGAGGTCAAAACGGACCTTGCGTCAGAGACATTCTCATCGTCAATCTCGTCAAAAAAGAACTCCTCTGGGTCCTCTTCCTTGACCTCTGAACCAGAGCTGTCCTCGTCATCACTAGCTATGATGATTTGAGGCTCAGGTTCGGGTTCTTCCCATTCATCTCTGCCAAGATAGTCATCGTCATCCTCTTCGGGATAATATATAGCTCGGGGTATTGCGGGGATAGGATCCTCTTCCATAGGTTCTTCTATGTTTTCTGGCACCTCTAGCGGAAGCTCAGCCACAGGGTCCTTATCGACCGATTGGTGGTTTGGTTCTGCTGGGTCATCTTCAGCGTTGGCGGGACCTACTTCATCATGAGCTGGGGTAAGGATCCTGGGTCGATCACTGCCGCTTCGGTGTCTAATATGTCTCGGATGAAGCGCCCCAAATGCTCATGCTGCAGAGGGTAGCGAATAAGATCCCTCACATACCAGGGAACTCCCCTCCATAGAGGCTCAGCTGCCTCCCTAAAGGGTCTGTCTAAAGGAATGTAGGATAGCATCTCATCCATAAACCTGTGACAGTAGTGTGCCATGGTCTCTCCCTCATATACATCCCACGTACCAGAAAAGACGTCATACCGCCTCTCATGCATGTCAGTCCAGATTTCTACATCTAGATCTCTTCTGTAGACCTCAGCGAATGGGGCTGGTGTAAATGCTATGCGGAGCTCGTGGCAAAAGTTCACCCAGTCTATTATGGGTCCCACTACCCTTCGTCAGTCTATTCACCACTCCCTCGCTGGGCCATCCAGCCTGCTGCTCGCCATGATTACTTGTTGGCAGGGAGGGATATGGCAGGTCTGGAACACTAACTCCATATCACGGATCCACCTCATAAGTTCGTAGGCTCGGCGACGACCATCATATCGCTCTGGCCGTGCGGCGGTGAAAGCTAGACTTACTTGGCGATCTTCGTGTATTTGGTGGGGCTCCACTAAAGCGGCCATCGCTATAATGTAGAACGTGTAATATTAACATATATACTAATACTAAAAATAGAATCTAACTTACTTTGATGGATGAGGCTGGCACGCGGCGATGTGAGGTAGGGTGGCAGGATACTCGCTCTGATACCATCTGTGACGACCCATGCCTT
The DNA here is from genome assembly GCA_035233585.1 of Antiaris toxicaria. Lineage (NCBI taxonomy): Eukaryota > Viridiplantae > Streptophyta > Magnoliopsida > Rosales > Moraceae > Antiaris > Antiaris toxicaria. Next base: position 48,031,254 of record CP141155.1, read on the forward strand.
GGTGGCACAAACCATCGCTGAAAACACTACTTATCTTAACTTATCTTATTTGAAAACTATTACTTGTAAATAGCCAAATTTTAGGAAATTTTTTTTTTGAATAGTGTGTTTACCAAATTACGTACAACATACTTATCCTTAAAACCATACAAAGGTTTTAATATAGTTTGAGTTAACATATACATACACAAAATGCCAAACTGTTAAATTACTATTTATAAAATAGACTCTCAAAATAACTTGGGGAAGTATACTCTGGCGGTGGTATCTACAACCTCACCCTCACATCCGCCCTATCGCCGTCGTTGCCCAGCAGTGTTTAGTTTGCAGGTCTTTTACCTATAGCATGAATGCGCACAGTGAGCTTTACGCTCAGCAAGTACAACATATTCGTCTGTAAAATATGCTTTAAACATACATGCCATACACAGGGCGTAATTAAAACTAACAGTAATATCACAACATCACCGGAAAACTTATTATATAGCATAGAATAAAGAGCATCCCATCTGATCACATCATGAAGCATATTGTATCATATCATGCAACTAAGAGACATATAATACTGAGATTAAGGCATAACGTGATCAATGCATGAACCGATTATGCTCAAATTATGCTTCACTTATTCTTAATCTTGTCTTATCTGAAGGGCCCTTGTATCAGTACTACTACGCGCTGATCATCAGATTCACCATGATCATGGGCTCAGCTTGACCCGTTATCTTTATACTTGTCTTCCTTGCGGACCCAACGTGGCCTGTTAGTCTGACACCTTTTATCTAATTAGCCAATTGTGGATTATGAGTATTAGTATCCATGTGCCCTATGCTCAACTGGTCTTCTTTGTGTATTAGACTGTGTAACCCATTGGGTTACCTAGCACATGGACTGTTTAACCGGTTAGTCTACTAACCAGTTTCCTCATGTTGGGCCTATTAACTAGCTGGGCTAGTCATCTATCCGGTTACTTTATAGTTTTACTTGGCAGCCAACCGGGCTACTTTACCAGATTTACAAAAAACGTCCTAAAAATTTTATAAAGTTTTAGAGCATCATAATTCTTTAAAATCGACCCCTTAGCACCCCATTGGAAGGTGGGGTCATTTTTACAAAAATTGTTTTTTTTTTTTCATTTTTAAAATGGAGAACACATTTTGGTGTTCATTTGCTAAGAGGGTTTTTGAACCCTTTTTTGGAAAACTATATAAAACTTGTCCAAAACGATTTTATTTGTGAAATTGGTAAACATAAAAGTTTTTGTTGTCGACGAGATGAACAACTCTCATGAACATCTCGGAGCTTAGTTTGACTTTCAAGGGGTCCGAAATCATAAAAATCTATCGCCAATGTTCATGTCCAGTTTTTACCAAAAATTTCCAGTTTGTGCACTTTTAAAAATGTGTCTATATGGGGCCCAAAATGGCCAAAATTTTGAAATCTACATAAGTTATTTTAAGATTTCATCGAGATCTAAAACTTTTATATTTTGACCGAAGTCCGGTTCGGACTCTAAATGGGTTGGCCCCAGTTTTGACCTCCGGTTGAAAAACTATTTAAAACCTTATCTTAGAGCCATTTTTGGCCGAGCTCTATCTGATGCAAAAATGCTCTTAATGAAATTTTGTTAAAGTTTCATGTTTTATGTTTTCTCAAAAACAGAACACGTGTCCTAAAGTAGCGAAATCTGTGGCCCCAAAACTAGACAGATTTGTTTCCAGTTTTTTCCCTAATACATCCATGCATCATTCATCCACAAACCATTCGTAAAAACATGTACACATAACCATACAACCACAAACTTGAAAATGGAAGGCTAAGGGCTCAAAATAAACTTATTACAACCCACATGCATAAATAAATACACATAAACTTCTTGATCGAAAACTTAGAAACAACTAACCACAAAGAGGTAAGGTTTTTAGCTTATACCTTGTGTGCTTCGGTTCAAGCACAAATCTGAACTAGGCTTAAGTGAGTAAAAGGCTGTGGGATCCAAGCGTTGAGGGGTCAATGTGAACTAGGAGAGGATACAAAAATTTTACTCTTAATATCGAACCAAACATAACACTAAACCACAACAGAAACTTGGTTCTTGGACCTTACCAAAATGAGCTTCAAGATGTGTACTCCTATGCACCCTTGTAAGCAAGCCTTATGTGAGAGTTTTGTGTGAAAATTTTGGTGTTTGGCTAAGGGGAAAGGGGTGGATTTTGGCTGCAAAGAGAAGGGAGAATACTTGGCCTTTGGGAGCTAAAAAAAAGGAAATGAAGGGCAAGGGAGCTGACACATATTTATAGGCAAACCTAAGCACAATTAGCTTCACCAAACCAAGCTAAATTAACCCAAAATTTTGTCTAAACCAAGAGACAAATTTTATATGTGCTGCGCCCCCGCCCCACCCAAATTATTGTCGCACACCTTGGGAAGAACAAGGCCATTTTTTATCAAATTTGATGTGAAATGGTGATGTATGGTGATGAAAATAAATTATTGTTTATGGGGTTTTTGGTGTTCTATTTTCCCATTTTTTTATTCTCACTTTATGGGGTTTTCTAACTAATCAAACTAGCTAGTTTCCATCCAATGAGACATGGTTTTGGAGTGGTTACAAATTAATTAGGTTGGTTTCTTCACAGTCCAGTTTTCTACTGTGATTTTCGATCCTTTCTTATCAGTGCTCTAATTTTCACCTGAAATTACACCTATGGCTTTTGATTTTCATTCTAGTTATTTCTAGATATTTTTGGTTGGGTTGTAATGCCTATAAGCCCACTCGATCACTATTTATTATTCATTGCTTTCTGTTCTAACTGACTAGTCGGAGTGTTTTGACTCTAATTTTTGTCAGTTTCTATATGAGAGGAGGTCATCTGAACCATGTTCTCAGTACTGTACCCTTGCTAGGGTTTCTCATCATTGGTGTGCTCAGACGACCGGTTTGAGTATTCTGGTGATCTATTCACCAGTCTTGTGATACTGCGTGTCTTCACGCATACATACAAGTAATAGGGTAACCAGGTTCACTGTCGGTCACCCTATTTATTACATGGATAGTACTTAAACAGTATTGTATCTATTTAGTCTATTCAACTAGAAACTATACAGTATTTTTTGACTAAATTGCTTAATTATATCATAATTAAGTTTCATAATTCGTGAAAGTCAATTTAGTGGCTTTCTTCTCCATACACGGCCTCCTACACGGGTATGTACAAGGGCTACACAGGCATGTATCCGTTGAGCCTGCTCAACGCGGTCATGTCTTGGGGAAATTTTATTTTCCCAAATAGTACACGGCCTCCTACACTGGCTTGTACCTGGCCGTGTTTCACTTACACAACCGTGTTAAATTACATGGCTTCATGCATGTGTATAGCACCAACGGTACATGGCCACTTACACGACCGTGTACGTGACCATGTTCTGCTTACATGGCCATGTATAGTTACATGCCTTTTGACATTTCAACAACCCGATCAGTACACGATCACTTACATGGCCGTGTACTTGACCGTGTTCACTTATACGGTCATGTTTACTCACACGGCCTCAGGCATGTGCACAGTCGGGATAGTACACAGCCACTTACATGGCTATGTACATGCCTGTGTTCTTCAATTTTTACACTAAAATACATCAATTATTCTTCAATTTCTCATTAATTGAAATTCTAAGTTACAGGAATGGGGCGGTCCTTACAACCTACTCCTCTTTCAAAATTTTTGTCCTCGAAAATTAGAATAAATCCAGGAAGTCTATTTTCATATCCTTTTCCCGTTCCTATATGGCTTCTGTCAGGAAATGCCCTAAGTATTAGAGACATTTTGATGTATTCATTTTGAACTGGATAATAAAATTATATATAGAGGTTATTCATTACATTGCTATCTGTCCTAGTCTTATTTACATGTTAAAGTAAATGTAAGCAAATATGGCTCACTGACTGCTTGTGTTAAAGCTGTTAGAACGTTGCATGCAATGGACTTTTGTATGCGAGAAGACAATGTTCTAAAGTTAGCGGTCTAAACTATGGTCTATAGTCTATGAGGTTAGACCGAGCATCTAACTCATGTTAAGACTATTATGTTGTCTAAAGCCTTGGAGGGGACGGTTTGTCTTGACTGTCTGGAGTGGGACTCCTAAGTAGAAACATAGATATGTTGCTTGGTGGTGACATATTAGACCAGAACTAAAGCGTGATTGATCTACGTAGTCCGCTATGAGTGGATCAATCTGCTTTTGACGTTCATTATGCAATAACCTTAATCTTGAGTAAATGAACTACTTCATGTATATGACTTGTGTACTTTGATGTTCCAATGGCTAAAGCGTCTCAAAGGTAGTAAGCTTATAGACCGGTTCGTTGGGTGCATGACTTGTATACGATGAAGGGTTTGTTTGCAGATATCGGAATCATAGCTCTAAGGAGTTAAAGGTATCCTCTTAAAGGCATTATACTGAATGTGAAAATGGACAAGGCCTTGGGTCGTCTACTGGGTGGATGACTTCTTATTCACATATGGTGAATAATCATTTTCTTAATTCGGTAGTATAATGGAACTTTAAGATAGCCTGATCAGTAGGATTAAACGGACTTTGACCTAAGGCTGATCATGGATATCATATGAGGGTTTTGCATATATGACAAGGTCATTGGATAGTAGCTCGTCACAGGCTTACGTAATACGGTATATAATTGGGAGTTCAGTTTCAGGTTTATAGTGGTGTGACTCTGAAATTAGTAATCATATGATTGAGTTGTTCGGTACAGAATGATGATCATATGGAATCATGGGAGCCCGATTATATATGTCCAATCAGTCCCTCTACTAGCTCTACATAATTCCTTAACGTTTGGCAAATTGATTTGTGTATGCTATTGGCTAGTTTATTATGCATGGATGGTGATGACACAGGATTAGGATGGTAGACAAGATTCTCTCCGGTTGAATTCAGATTTTGTTTTGGATAATAGAGTACACAATTATTCGAACTCCAAATAAAGTTGCCATGATTTTATTTGAGATTGGATTGGAGTTGTAGAAAATTATCCATGAGAACAAGAATTTGCAACACAACCGTTTTATGGATTTTGAAATTTGAATTTTGAAATTTGAATTTTGAATTTTGAATTTGAAATTTGAATTTGAAATTTGAATTTGAAATTCGAATTTGAAATTTGAATTTGAAATTTAAATTTGAAATTTGAAATTTGAAATTTGAATTTGAAATTCGAATTTGAAATTTGAAATTCAAATTTTGAATCACAGTCCAAGTGGGATTCAAATTTGTTGTGGAAAATCCACAAGGTTTGAAATTCGAATTTGAGTTGGATTTGGAGAGGATAATCTTGTTAGAATCCTTCTTGAATTTTGAATCTAAATCGTAACAAAAGTGGACGAAATTTTTGAGGATAATCCTCAATGGAATTTCGGTTTTTGTGGATAAGGTTCGAGGGAAAAATTCAAGTTTCAATCCTAGTTGAATTTGGATTCTCTCCTTCCCTGAAGAATGGCTGAAATTTTGGAGATAATCTCCTAGGAAAATTCGGTTATTTTGGATAAGGTTGAGATAAGATTCAAGCTTGAAAATCCTAGTGGAATTTTGATTCTTCCTTATCCTAAAAGTGGCCGAATATTTGGAGAAGATTTTCTCCTAGGAATTTCGGATTTTTTGGTTGAAAAAGGGAGATAAAATTCTAGTTAAAATCTTGTTTAGATTTGGATTGGATTTATCCTAAGAAAACCGAATTTTATTGTTGGATTTTCCCATGGAAAAATTTGGATTTTTTGGTTATGGATAAGGGAGAATATCTTTTTCTAGTCCAATTCGAATTCAGAGAATCACCTCATACAGGTCTATAAATAGAGGTCCTATCACTCCAGTTCTCTTAGACCACAGACTCTCAGGTAAGCAGGCTTATTGTTGCACAGCTCATCGTGACAATAAAGTTCTTTAGAGATCTGGGTGGTCGGAAGAAGACTAGCAGTGCTAGCATACCAATCGAGGTTCAGAGTGCCCACACACTCAGCCATTCGGGAAATTGGAGAATAGTAGAGAAGGCTAGTTGGTTGAAGCCTCCGGTCATTCTCCTCCTGCAAGATTGGCGTCCTTGAGGTATGAGTTTTAATTGTTGTTGGTTTATTGTATATGGCATCATGAGATATTTAACGATCTAAAAATTTTTATTGTTCCGCTGCGCCACTCTGATACGTTTTTACCGATTTATTTTCCTACAGCTTCTTCTAGATTATGATCCTACCATAACACCTTTACGGGCGATATAACTTTATTTCTAAGTACTTTCTCCTCTCTAGCCAGAATCTGCACAGGTTTCTACTTATAAGTCAAATCAGCATGCACCTCAATAAGTTCCTGGCTTAGGACATGTGAACTGTCTGGCATGCACCTTTTCAACATCGATACGTGGAAGACGTTATGCACTGAAGCTAATTCAGGAGGAAGTGTTAATCTGTACCCTACATTCCCAATTCTGTCGACAATCTCGAGCGGTCTTATGTATCTAGGATTGAGTTTCCCCTTCTTCCCAAGGCGCATCACTCCCTTCATGGGTGCCACCTTGAGAAAGACCGAGTCTCCCACTTGAAACTCAAGAGGTTTGCAGCGTTTGTCTATGTAGCTCTTCTGGTGGTTGTGTGCTGTTTCTAGTCTTTCCCATATCAGCTTCATGGCTGCTATCGTATCCCTGATGAAGTCTGTGCTAGTTACATGTTTCTCATTAGTCTCATGCCAGTGGACCGGGGATCTGTATTTTCTTCCATAGAGTGCCTCGTATAGTGCCATCCCTATCGAGGAATGGTAGCTATTGTTTTACGAAAACTCGATCAGTGGTAGTTTCTAATCCCAATTTCCCTTGATGTCCAAGACACATGCTCTCAGCATGTCCTCTAGTGTCTGTATGGTCCTTTCAGACTGACCGTCGGTCTCAGGGTGGAAGGCCATCCTAAACTTCAACTTGGATCCTAACGCGGCCTATATGCTCTGCCAAAATCTGGAGGTAAAGCATCCGTCATGATCTGAGATATCGATTTTGACACTCCGTGCAACCTTACGATCTAAGTCACGTAAATTTCTGCTAGTCATTCCATCGAGTAGCTGATCTTTATGGCTAGAATCTAGCTGATTTCGTCAATCGGTCTACAATCACCCAGATTACGTCATTTTCACTGGATGTCCTTGGTAGTCCAACAATGAGATCCATCGTAATCTGATCCCATTTCCACTCGAGTAGCTCGATTTTCTGTAATTCTCTTGCTAGGTGCTGATCTTCGGCCTTAACTTTCTGACGCGTAAGGCATTTGGTGACGAATTCTGCTACGTCATTCTTCATTCCAAGCCACCAAAAACTTCCCTTCAGGTCCTTATACAACTTTTTAGCTCCTAGATGTAGGGAATATGGCATCTCGTTAGCCTCTAAGAGGATTCATTTTCTGAGCTCTTCCTCCTTCGACACACACACTCTGCCTTTGTAATACAGTATGTCGTACCCTGAGACTTTAAAATCTGAGTTTTTACCCTCCTTAGCCTCATTCCTTGGCTTGGTTAGGGATGAATTGAACTCTTGGCTAGCCTTGATCTCGTCCAGGAGTGTCGACTAGAGAGTCATTTCGGATAATTTCCCCAAGAGAATCTCGATCTCACTACTACACAGATCCTTTCGTAAAGCTCTCGGCAAGGCGCTGATGGCCATAAGTGACGTGGAATGCCTCCGACTCAGTGCATTGACCACTTTATTGGCCTTTCCTGGGTGATATAAGATCTCACAGTCATAGTCTTTCACCAGCTCGAGCTATTCACATTGCCTCGTGTTTAACTCTTTCTACATGAAAATGTATTTAAGGCTCTTGTGGTCTATGTAGATTTCACACTTGACGCCATAAAGGTAGTGTCTCCATATCTTTAGCGCAAAAACTATTGTGGTTAGCTCTAAGTCGTGCGTAAGGTAGTTCCTTTTGTGCTCCTTCAACTGTCGTAAGGCATATGCAACTACCTTACCATTCTGCATCAACACAGCTCCTAGTCCAGTCTTGGATGCATCACTAAAAATTACAAAATTTCCCTGATTGACATCCAGAATGGTTAGCACAGGAGCACTCGTGAGTCTCTGTTTTACCTCTTGAAAGCTTTGTTCACATTTTACAGTCCACTCAATCTTCTTCCCCTTCTTGGTAAGTGCTGTGAGTGGGGCAACTAGCTTTGAAAAGCCTTCGACAAAGCACTTGTAATACCCTGCTAATCCCAAAAAGCTACGTATATTAGTTACATTCTTCGAAGCTAACAATGCACTTACCACCTTGATCTTTGCTGGGTCCATGGATACTCCTTCCTTGGAGACTACATGTCCTAGAAAATGCACCCTTTTCCAGCCAAAATTTACACTTGGAGAACTTGGCGTACAGCTGATGCTCTTTTAACATGTGTAGTATTGTCCTGAGGTGCTATGCATGCTCCTCCTGAGTCTTGGAGTATATCAGTATGTCATCAATAAATACAATAACAAACTTGTCCAAATACTCCTTGAATACTCGGTTCATCAAGTCCATGAAGGCTGTTAGCGCGTAAGTAAATCCAAATGACATAACCAGGAACTCGTAATGTCTGTATCGCATCTGGAAGGCTATTTTGCGCATATCCTCATCCCTGGTTCGTAGCTGGTGGTACCCTGAGCATAGGTCGATCTTGGAGAATGCTATTGCATCTCGAAGTTGATTAAACAAGTCATCAATACACGGCAACGGGTACTTATTTTTTATCGTGATCTTATTTAGCTCCCTGTAGTGTATGCACATCCTTAGAGTTTCGTCTTTCTTCTTCACGAACAACACAAGTGCTCCCTAGGGCAAAAAACTTTAACGAATAAAACCCTTATCCATCAGGTCCTTTAGCTGGGTCTGGAGTTCCTGAAGCTCTGCTGGGGCCATTCTATATGGAGCCTTGGATACAGGACCAGATCCTGGTAATAGTTTGATTTCGAATGAAATCTCGCACTCTAGTGGAAGACCTAAAAGATCCTCGAGAAATACCTCCACAAATTCTCTGACTACCGGTACATTCTCGGGCCTTATCTCTGCCTCTTGGGTATTGTCTACCACGTGTGCTAGGTATGCCATGCATCCACCAGATATCAACTTATGTGCCTTCATCGCTGAGATCATTGTCCGTGGTTGCTTCAGCGATAGACCTGTATAAGTGAACTTCTCGCATCCCACGGGTTCAAAGGTAACTTTCCACCTCTTGCAATCGATGATGGCATTGTATTTCCCAGAAAATTCTATTCCTAAGATCACATCGTAGTCGTATACGTCAATGATGATTAGGTTAATGCTTAGTTCTCGACCATAGATAATTACTGGCCCATGTCGTACCAAGTAATTAGACAGCAAAACCTCCCCTGAGGGAAGTGCAGTTCTGAAAGTTTGTTTCATTTTATCTAAGCCCCTATCTAGCCTCCTAGCAAACTCTGATGATATGAAGGAGTGTGTGGCTCCAGAATCAAACAACACTAATGCACTTGAGTTGGTGACAGAAAGTTGACCTGTCACCACTATAGACGTTCTAGCTTCACCATTGTTTCTGGTGTAAGCATAGATCCTTCCCTGGGATTCTGGAGCTTCGAGCCTACCTTACATGATTGATGGCCCTTCAATCCTGGTCTGGGCAGCCTGGAGTTGGCTATTCACTGAGTGGGGTGGATTTTGTTGATTTTGAGGGTTTGAATAGCAGTTCTTGGCATAGTGGCCTTCGTTGCCATAAATGATACAGCCACTCGTTTCCTATCTGCATTCGCCAGGATGGTTTTTTCCGTACTTCGAGCACTTCGGGTTCTGGTTGTTGTTCCCTCCACAATTGTTTCTTTTCTAAGGAAAATTCTTTTGGGAACTGTGATTATTGGTGTTCCCTTTTTTCTTATTATTATGGTGGGGTTGTCGATTGCTTGGGCCGTTCCCTACGTTATGCCCCCTCTGATGGGACTCCGGGTGCTGTCTCCCCTAAGTCTGCTTTGCTTGAGACTTCTCCTCTTTTTGTGCCTTGAAAATCTGAGCCTTTCGCTTCTTGTCCTGTGCCAGCTAGTACTCGGCCCGGATGGCCCTACTGACACATTCTGCTATCATAGCTGGCCCATGGCTGCCACTGTAAACTTACATAGTAATATCAGTCCTAAACATCTTCAACATCCGTCGGACCTTCTCTTTTTCAGTGGGGACTAAATCTGGACAAAGTTGAGCCAGCTGCTCGAACATCATGACTGCTTCCATGACAGTCATACTTCCCTGTCGTAGATTGTTGAACTCATCCTGCTGTACCTCTAGGGCTTCCTTATTGAAATACATTTGCCTAAACTCTTCGATGAATTGATTCCAAGTCATCTCCTGGATGTTCCTCCTGATTGACACGGTTTTCCACCACTACAGCGCCTCCTTGCGCAGGGTGAAAGATGCACATAGTACTTTTTTCCTATCTATTAGGCCCATAAAGTCTAGGACCACCTGAATTTTGGTTAGCCAATCATCCGCCTCTGTCAGGTTGGCAGTTCCCTCAAACTCTGGTGCCTTTGTGCGCCTAAACCTCTCATACAGATCGCTTCCCCTATGAGTTGGCGAAAGAACATTTGCTATGGCAGGGGCAGCTGTTGCTGCTGCGGTGATGGTTCAGGGATCTCGCTCCCATGTAAGATTTCCTGAGCTAGGGGAGACACTTGCTCCTGTGGGGTTTCGTATGCCGATGGGATTTCTTGAGTTGGTACCCTTGTCGTGGGCGGTGCTTAGTTCTGTTGGCCTAGTTGGGCTCTAAGTTGGGCCAACTCTCGTTGTTGGTTCTCCACCATTTCCTGCATAACTGCGAGCTGTGCTACCAATTCCTCCTCTCGGGAGGGTTGCGTCGTCTGACTTCATGTCCTCACCATTTGCTCCTTGGGATCCTACCATGCAGCAAGAAAAGAAGGTAAAGATTTGGGCTCGTATTCGAGAATCAGATCACATACCAATTTCCTTTCTTATTTAACTATTATAAGCATACTTATATGCAACTTTCATTTTTTTTTTCTTGCTGCTATGATGTTTAATACGACTGCCATATCACATTAAAACATCACCTGAGTGCCAGGACTCATCCTGCACTTTTCTGTCACATTGTACTTATGTGTGTAAGGTCATATCTGGAGCCTTCGGGCAAGACTAGATTACTTTTCATATATCGTAAATAATAGTACATAACCTTAGTCCGTTGGGAGTGGTGAATACACACACACTTCCCAGTACATATACTCAAAAGAATGGACTAAGCTAAATCAAGCAAGAGTAGGCTACGGCCTTCCCTCATACATGCATACATATAGTCAAAAAGGGATATACTAAAGTAAATCCTAGCTACTCTGAGGCCAAAACGGACGCTGCGTCAAAGACATTCTCATTGTCAATCTCGTCAAAAAAGAACTCCTCTGGGTCCTCTTCCTCAACCTCTGAACCGGAGCTGTCTTCGTCATCATTGGCTATGATGATTTGAGGCTCAGGTTCGGGTTCTTCCCATTCATCTCCGCCAAGATAGTTGTCATCATCCTCTTTAGGATAATATATAGCTAGGGGTTTTGTGGGGATAGGATCCTCTTCCATAGGTTCTTCTATGTTTTCTGGCTACTCAGACGGGAGCTCGAGATTCACCAAGAAACATATCTATGTCTCTACTCGAGAGTCAAAGCTCTAGATAGAAAGTTAAACTGTCCCCCAAATTGGCTTTAAACAACATAATAACCTTAATATGAGTTAGTTGCTCACTCTAACCCCATAGACTATAAGCCATAGATTTAGACTACTTACCTTAAAAAGTTGTCTTCTTGCATATAAGAGATCATTGCCTGCAACTTTCTAGTAGTTTAACACAAGCAGTTAATGAGCCATATTTGCTTACATTTACTTTAACATGTAAATATGTTGAGGACTAATAGCAATGTAATGAATTATGGCAGGCCCGATTTTGACCACGTGAAACTATTCCAATCAGACTCCGTAGTCGATCAAAATAGCCAGTGAACCTTTTTGGATCACCAAAAACTTTGTTTCATTTTCAAACCTTTGTATTTTGGAGCCCTTTTTTTTGTACTTTTCAAATATGAAAGCCATATAAAACTTTAAAACTATAATATAGTTGTTCTTTGTATAACAGCATAATTTGCAAAATTACATTGTTTAACTCTGTATTTCAAAATATATTTTCTTCAAATCCTCTCTTTCAAAGCTCAGCGGAAGACTGATAGTAGGACCATAATCCACAGTGGAATTCCCTATCCCATTGGTATCACATTTACTGCCGTCCTCTAGCTTAATCTACTACTGGACAGGTTTCTTACCTGCAACATTAACATACTAATGTGCTAACAGGCTCAATAAGTTTAAACAGACATGCTAGGAATCATGTAAATTCAAAAACATAATTAATACAATTTCCCATGAATAATACTATTCATTTATGAATAGTAATTTTGACCAGTGAACAGTAATCTTTAACTTTGATTGGGTACTGTTCACATCAACTTTGACCAGGACCACTAAACATACTGTTAGTTCCTATCATAACCGATTATGCCCACTTATGGCATTTATTTCAGGTTTGGATCATTATCTTTCATTATATTCTGGTTTTGAGCTCATAGTGGCCATATCAATGGTGCACGCTACTCGGAAGGACCAGGGAAGCGACCCGCTGGCCAATCCACCACAGTCTATTAAGCCTTTGGCTTATCCTCACAGGATCAAAAAAATACCCCCATTTATTTCTAGAGGCCGGTACGCCAAAAGTGGTTTCATTACCATCTTTCTTACAGTTCCAATCGACCGATATTAATCATCACCTCAAAGTCAGGAACCTTTAATGCCCGTAGGTCTGTACACATTCTTTTATGTATGGGTCTGTCTTAAATTTAGTCATACTAAAGTGCTATGGCACCTCCTTAATGTATCTACCGTACACCTCTCATGCTTGTCAATTATCAAGTGAGTTAGTTTAACTGCACCCTAGTGCCCGTAGGACTTATAATCTAATGTACAAATAATACATAATTACACATTACAATATTTCATGTTGTAGACAATTAAATGTCTAAACTTACTAGTATTCGGCTAACGTTGTCTTTCTACAATCCACAAACATTCTCTCGTTCTGTCTAGATTGGGTCCCTACAAACAAAATATTGTCTGTTAATTCTCATCATTATTTATTACTTTGCATCTCTAATCATCACAATGAATTTCATCTCTTTTTATGCTACACGGCCTAATACACGACCTGTTTGAAGCCATGTATCCCTAGGTCCTTTGCTACATGGCCGTGTAATCCTTTTTCTACCCATGTAAATATACACGGCTTGGTACATACCCATGTTCAAGCCCGTGTACCCCTCTGTTTTTTTTACACGATTGTGTAATCCACTTTCTACCCATGTAACTGTACACGACTTAGTACACACCCGTGTTCAAGCCCATGTACTCCTTTTTCTTTCTCTCCCACAACCCAGAGGAATTCCTACTTAGCAATAGTGATGATGAGGAGATGCCTGATACTGAATCAGGATTGTCCTTCCAATAGTAGTAACCCTTTTGCGGGAATGTTAGTTACAAAAGTATAGAGGGAAGTAGTAGTTCTCCCCCGTCAGTTGTAGCATAATGTACTTGTTAGGATCGTATAGGGGAAGTGTGTGTCACTCCCACTGAACTAGAATCTTGAATATATGTATATATATTATGCAAAATATATTATGAGATAAGCAGTAAAGCTTTGCCCTAGGGGCTAGATATAATTTTTTTCCACAGTGTGAGTATGGTATGACAGAAAGTGCAGGACGAATCCTAACACTCAGATGATGTCCCAATACAATGCGGCAATTGTATTGAACATCACAGTATGAGAGAAAGAAAGATGGATATAGTATGTATATTTATATCCATAATGTTTAAGTAAGATTGTTAAGTAAGAAAGAAAATGATATGTGATACGAGTCCCAAGTACAGAATTTAAGAGACATATTTTCCTTTCCCGCTGTATGATAGGGTTACATAGGAAAACATGGTAAGAACGAGAGCTTAGTTAAACCCAGCATCCTGAGAGGATGAGTTGATAGCACAGATCGCAGCCATGCGAGAGATGATGGAGAACCAGTAACAGGAGCTAAACCAACTTAGGGAACAGCTGGGCCAGCAACCCCAGGCACCACAGTCAGTATAGATGCCAGCACAGGAGGCTCCAGCAGCCCAAGAAACTCTTAGGGAGCAAGTAGCTCCTCTAACCCAGGAGGCACTAGCACCCATAGTAATGGCTGCTTTCGTAACAACAATTGTTTTTCTAACAATCCCTAGGGAAGGCGACTTGTATGAGAGATTCCAGCGCATGAAAGTGTTAGAATTCGAAAGAATCACCAACCCTATAGAGGCCGATGACTGGCTAACAGATATCCAAGTAATCTTGGATTTTATAGGGCTAACAGATAGAGAGAAAGTGATCACCCTACGTAATGAGGCGCGTTAGTGGTGGAAGATGGTAACCATTAGGAAGAACATTAGAGAGATGAGCTGGAGCGACTTCATTGAGGAATTTAAGGAGATGTACTTCAACAAGGAAGCAGTAGTAGCGCAATAAGACGAGTTCAATAACCTAGGCCAAGGTAGTATGATTGTTATAGAGGCATTCAAAAAGTTTGAGCATTGGCTCAACTTTGTCCAGATTTGGTACCGACTAAAAGGAGAGAGTCAGACGAATGCTGAAGATGTTCAGAACGGGAATCACAGTTTAGGTCTATAGCGGAAGCCACGGACTAGCGACACTAGCAGAATGTGTCAGCAAGGCTATCTGAGCTGAGTACTGGTCGGCTCAGGATAACAAGCGAAAGGCACAGAATTTTAAGACACGAAAGAAGGAGAAAACGCAATCCGAGTAGACTCAAGGGAAGCAGAACCTCGAGTCATGACACAGAGGACAGAACGTGGGAACCGGCCAGAATAGCAGGCATTCCCATAACAACAAGAGAAAAGGGAAATCAGGGCAACCAAGATTCACAGAAGAATTTCCCCCAGAAGAGAAACGACCAGGAAGGAAATGACAGCCAATACCCGACGTGCACGAAATGTGGAAAAAGGCACCCAGGAGAATGTAAGCAAGGAGTAAGTGGTTGTTTCATTTGTGGCAAGGAAGGCTACTATGCCCAAAACTACTACTCCGACCCACGAAACTGACAGAATCAACTCCACACTGGGAATAATCAACTTCACACTGTCCAGACCAGGATCGAAGGCCCTTCGATCACACAAGGCAGATTGAAAGCTTCAGACAGCTAAGGGAGAATCTATGCTTACGCGAGGAGTGACGCTGAAGCTGTAGCTTCTGCAATGGTGACAGGCCAGCTTTCTATCACCAACTTTGATGCATTAGTTCTACTTGATTCTGGAGCCATCCATTCGTTGCATCATCAGTTTCTACTAGAAAGCTTAGGTAGGACGAAATAGACGTTTAGAATATCATTTCCTTCAGGGGAAGTTTTATTGTATAATTACTGGATACGTCAGGTGTCAGTAATTATCTACGGGAGAGAATTGTGCGTTAACTGATGACATGTACGACTATGATGTAATTGTGAGGGTGGACTTCTTCGCAAAACACAATGTCATCATAGACTGTTGAAGGCAGAAAACCGTTTTCGAACCAATCGGATGTGAAAAGTTCATCTACAAGAGTTGTCGCTAGAGCAACCAAAGACGATGATATCAGCAGTAAAGGCTCGCGAGATGCTATCCAATGGATGCATGGACTTCCTAGCGTACGTAGTAAATAAGACACGAGGAATATAGATAGGACCCGAAAACGTGCCGATAGTCAGGGAATTCATGGAGATATTTCCAGAAGGTCTTCTAGAACTCTTGTCAGAGCACGAGATCTCGTTCCAGACTGAACGTTTACCAGAATCAACCCTCATCTCCAAGGCCCCATACAAAATGGGCCCTGCTGAGTTAAAAGAGCTCTAAGACCAGCTGAAAGACTAAATAGGCAAGGGATTCACTTGACAGAACTGTTCACCCTGGAGAGCACCCATGCCATTCGTGAAGAAGAAAGACAGCCAGTGAGAATGTACATCGACTATAGAGAGTTGAACAGGATTATAATTAAGAACAAGCATCCATTACCTTGGGTTGACGATCCATTTAATCAGCTCCGAGATGCTGTAGTGTTCTCGAAGATCGATCTACATTCCGGGTACCATCAACTATGAATCAAGAATGAAGATGTGTCCAAAACAGCCTTTCAAACGCGGTACGAACATTACGAGTTCTTGGTCATGTCATCCGGATTGACGAATGCCCCCGCAGCCTTTATGGGCTTAATAAACCGCATATTCAAAGACTTCCAAGATAAGTTGTCATTGTATTCATCGATAACATACTTGTGATGACATACTTGTATACTCCAAGACAAAGGAAGAGCATGAAGAGCACTTAAGGATCGTATTGTGCATGTAACAAGACCATCAGCTATACGCCAAGTTCTCCAAGTATGAGTTTTGACTGGAGAAGGTCCATTTCCTAGGTCACATAGACTCCAAGGAAGGAGTATCTGTGGACCCGACTAAAATTGACACAGTTAGCGCGTGGCCAGCTCCGAGAAATGTGACGAAGATCCGTAGCTTCCTAGGCTTAGTGGGATACTACCGACGTTTTGTCGAAGGTTTTTCAAGGCTAGCCGCACCATTCACAGCGCTCACCAAGAATGGAAAGAGGTATGAGTGGACCGATAAGTGTGAGAAAAGCTTTCAAGAGCTGAAATAAAGACTCACAAGTGCTCTAATGCTGACCATTTCAAATGTTGGTCAGGGAAACTTCGTGATTTATAGTGACGCATCTAAAACCAGGTTGGGAGCTGTGTTGATGTAGAGTGGTCGAGTAGTCGCATATGCTTCACAACAACTCAAAGACCCTAAAAAGAGCTACCCAACGTGTAATCTGGAGCTAGCAGTGATAGTTTTTGTGTTAAAAGCATGGAGGCACTACCTGTATGAAATCAAGTACGAGATCTTACACCGATCACCAAAGCTTCAAGTATATCTTCACAAAGAAAGAGCTCAACATGAGGCAGTATGGAGGACTAGAGTTGGTAAGGATTATGACTGCGAGATCTTATGCCATCCGGGGAAAGCCAATAAGGTGGCCGATGCGCAGAGTCAGAAGTATTTTACTATGCTTATGGCTATCAGTGCCTTGTCAGGAACACTACAAGGGAGCTATGCAGCAGCGAGATCAAGATTTTTACAGGGAGGTTGTCTAACATGACCCTTCCAATCGACGCTCTAAGAAGAGATCAAGATTGGTCAAGGCTTCGAATTGTGTGGCGGCCCGCCCTCTTGTGGAGATCATACAATACTATTACAGTTGAGCTTTATCTCTAACTGCGATAGATTGTACTCTCATGGGTCGCCGGCTTATCTCTCTATTCTTTTTAAATCATGACGTTTTTGGGAAAAAAATTTTTTTTTCTTTAAACATCATATAAAATCTTTTTCCACTAATTACTTTGTTGGCAAGTACAAAGTAATATAAATAATACAGTACTTTTGTAAAATATATATAATTACAAAAGAACTGTTTCCCTCTTTTTCCCTTTACTTTAACGCTCAGCGGAAAGACTCTGGCAGTACCATATCCCTCGCCCAGTTATCCCATTTGACACGCGCCATCCCGTCCGCATCCAGTCAAACAAGCTACTGAGCTGGTCGCTTACCTGCAACATTAGCAAAAATGGTGAGCTACAGGCTCAGTAAGTTCAAACATGCAAGAAATAAAATTTCTATGAATAGACTATTCATCGTGAATAGTACCTTTGACCACTATTCATACGTGAATAGTAACTTTGACCACTATTCATGGTGAATAGTAAGTTTGACCACAACACTGTCTCACACTAGTACATCTACCGCGATGTTAGTGCTCTCACTAAACTGTCTTATGCTCAATTATGGCACAGTTTCAATTTTAGGTCATTATCTTTCATTACGTTCTGGTTTTGAGCTCAAGTTGGCAGTACCATTTAAGTGCGTATGACTGGGAGCGGTACATTAGTGCTGACCTCCACAGCCTTAATCTCATAGCCTCGAAGGCAAAAATTTTACATGACTGGGAGCGGTACATTAGTGCTGACCTCCATAGCCTTATCTCATAGCCCCAAAGGCAAAATAGTGCCTCCCTGTACGGAAGGCTGGTACGCCAGAAAGTGGTTTCATTACCGACTTTTTAACATTCTAACCCGGTGACTTCACATTGTCCCGTGGTTAGGAATGGTTCACATTTTAATTTTAGGTGAGTGAGTTTTATTAACCTCGCTCTAGTGCCCGAAGCACAATTAACCATGTGTCCCATTCTTATAGTGCCCGTAGCACATTTCGTCTCCCTCTCTATTCTATCATAGTGCCCGTAGCACATATGTACCTAACTTATAGTTAGTACATTAAAGTTAGCACAATATTGCTATATGTTGCAGACAGGTAAATGTCTGAACTTACCTTATCAGACTGTTCTCTTTCTCTCTCTCGGATCTTGAATCGCCTTCCTTGTAGGCCGATTTTGGGATCCTACAGACAAAACTATGTCTGTTAATTTCTTTCCCAATTATAGCTTTTATTTTTCATTAAAAAGCTTAAATAAAACCTATTTATAACTTTTTAGGTTTTATTTATTATTTTCACCATTTTCCCCCAACTTTTGCAAAATTACGATTTTACCCCAATATTTTGGCAAAATTACAGTTTTGCCCCTGACAGAATTTTATCGATCCAGATTGCATTTTTGGCTCTCAGGAACTTTTCTGACTCTTTTATAATCATTACCGGGTTCGTTTCTATTTTATTTCCACTTTTTGCTTTCCCGGCCCTCGGGAAGCACTATTCCGACCCTTACGTCGGTTTAGCGATTTTCTATCGTTTCGGAGCCTCAAATGGACGTTTCACTAGTATTTAAAACGTTCATATAGACATTCCCGACCTAGGTCTCCGAGGCTCGGGTTTTCCGTTCCCGACTCGGACCTTTATTTTATTTCCAAAAATGCCCCCCCCTCGGGGTCGGTTTTTTTTCAATTTCGCTCTCGTTTTTCATTTTTAAGGGGACGGGTTACTATTCATGACCCCCCCTTAAATTTTCCTTATTCACTTTTCCGTTAGGGACTCGGGTTTCCGTCCCGGCCCTAACTTTTATTTTAAATTCCCAATTTTACCCCGAATGCCGTTTTCGAAATTTCGACAGCATTTCGGCGTAAATTTAAGGCTTCCGGCCTTAGGTACGCCTCGAACCGTATGTACCTGCCACGTACTATACCACAAGCCTATTTTATGTAAAAGTTTTCCAAACTTTTACATAAAAGCCCACAAATTTCAAATTTCACATTATCACCCACATTACAAAATTTTTTTCACATTTTTACCCTTAATTTGGTTTCGGTTTTCACAACAAAACCGAACCGAATTTTGTCAAACTTTCACCACATTTTAGGCCATTCAAATGTCACATTTTTAACACATTTTCAAGCCCATTTTCTTGGCATTTTCAACCAAATTTCCTAGGGTTTTCACACATTTATACCCCACGGCCATTGAATGAAAACATGCCAAAAAATTTTGTTTCATTCTTTCATTCACATTGCCACCATTTACACATTAATTTGCATGATTTCAATCAACCAAATATCACATAAACCAATGAAAATTTTTCTTCCAAACCATTAACAACCCCACGGCCATTTAATGGAATTCACACAAGAAATTTTTTCCAAGCTTTTCATAATGAAATACAAGCTTTATTCTTCACAAATTTAAACTTAGAAAGCATGTTAACCATTAACCACACACTTTTTTTCATTGGTTACCTAAGGTAACCCACGGATTTACCTTTGAAAAACCAACCAAAATTTGGTTTTTCTTTAATGAATTAGCATGGTTTTCTTCCTCAATACATCCTTAACAAAACCCAACATCAAATCCATGAAAAACAACCAAAAATTTTCCATCTTTCTATCACTATTCACCCACGGATTTTGTGAAGAAAAACCATGAAAATTTCAAGTGCAAGGGAAGTTACCTTGGTCTAATGCTTCCTTTGTCTTCAATAAACACTTTGCCACTCTTTTTGTGAAGAAAATTTGAAGAGAAAACTTGGTTTCCCTTGGGTGGCTCACGTACATGCCATGGAAGAAAACTTAGAAAATTTTTGTCTTAGTTTTTGCTTTGAAAAATGGTTTCGGCCTTTATGTCCCAAGGTTGCCGACTTAATGCAACCAAAAGCCAATTAATTTGGCTCTAAACCAATGAGGATTTAACACCTTTCATCACCATTTCTTTCTCCATTTTTCAAAAATTAAAAATGGTAATTTTTGGCCAAATCTTGGCCTTTAGATCAAAAGGTGATTAAATCATGGCCATTCATTCTACCAACCACCATAATTCTTTAATTTATTAATCTTGAATTATGATGTCATAAATACTAAAGTGAAAGTTGACTTTGACTTTCACTATTCACATTAATTCGACTACTTTTTGACCGATACCGGTTCGAGCCGAAATTTTCCTGAAATCGTCCCGGCGTGTTCCTGAGGTCTCCTGTACAGTCGGATCAATTTAATTTGCTTCCGTTTGATCAAAATTAATCCCGGAAGTTTACCGTCTTTTATTGCTCCGGTTAGGGTTTTCAATGCCGGTTTTGGCACCGTTTCACCCGTTTCAACTCAGTGAATTTTTCCAACACTGAATTCTTACTCGTCAGTATTGTTAGAATATTTTCACATATTCTGAACAATATAAATACATTTATTTCACCCTTTAAATAGTACAAATTGTTATATACATACAATTGTACATTTTCGTCCGAGAATTGCCTGAAGTTCCCGGTTGTCACAAATTGTCCCTGAACAAGCTCAAAAAGGAGGCTATAGAGGACTAAAGTTTAGAGTTTAAGATCCCTAAGGACGACATACTCTACTACAGAGATAGAGTGTGTGTTATGAAAGATGAAGTACTCACAAAGCGAATCCTTTTAGAACCTTACGAGACATCATATTCCGTACATCCGATGGCGAATAACTACAAGTACCTGCAGGAAAGCTTTTGGTGGCTTGGAATCAAGAATGACATTGTCGAGTTCGTCGCCAGATACCTTATGTGCCAGAAGGTTAACGCAGAACACCAGCGCCCAGCAGGATAATTGTAGAAAATTAAGCTACTCGAGTCGAAATGGGACCAGATTACGATGAATTTCGTAGTCGGATTGCCGAAGACGTCAAACGATAATGACGTAATCTGGGTGATTGTAGATAGACTGACGAAATCAGCTAGATTTTTAGCAATGAAAGTTAGCTACTTGATGGAACGACGAGTAGAAATCTATGCGGCACAGCTGGTGAAACGGCACGGAGTACCAGAGTCGATCGTCTCAGATCGTAGTGGACGCTTTACCTCCAGATTTTGGCGAAGTGTTCAGGCTGCATTACGGTCCAAGTGAGAGTTCAGCATAGCATTTCATCCTCAGACCGACAGTCAGTTTGAGAAGACCATACAGGTGTTAGAGGACATGTTGAGACCTGCGTCCTAGACTTCAAAGGAAATTGGGATCAGAAGCTACCAATGAGTGAGTTCTCGTACAACAGCAACTATCATTTCTCGATAGTAATGGCACTGTACGAGACACTTGGTGGAAGGAAATGTAGATCCCTAGCTCATTAGTATGAAACCAAAGAGAAACGACTAATTAGCACAGACATCATCAAGAATACCATGGTAGACGTGAAACTGATACGAGAAACGTTAGACATAGTGCATAGTCGACAGAAGAATTTTGACGATAAGCGCTATAGACCCCTCGAGTTTCAAGTAAGAGACTTGGTCTTTATCAAGGCGGCACTCATGAAAGGGGTGGTGCTTTGAAAAAAAAAAAAAAAAAAGCTCAGTCCTAGGTACATAGGACCCTTGAGATAACAGAGAAAGTCGGGAAGGTGGCTTATAGACTAGCACTTCCTCTCAAGTTAGTTACAGTGCACAACGTCTTTCACGTCTTGATGCTAAAGAAGTACGTGCCAGACAGCTCCCATGTTCTTAGCCAAGAATCCGTTGTAGTATACACTGATCCGACCTACGAGGAGAGACTAGTGCGAATCCTAGTCAGAGAGGAAAAGGTACTTAGGAATAAAGTATACCGCTAGTAAAAGTGTTGTGGCGGAATCATCATGTTGAGAAAGCCACATGAGAATGGGAAGAAGACATGAGAAGAGACGTCCCGGAATTATTCTAATTTTTGAGGACGAAAATTTTGTAAGGGAGGTAGGTTGTAATGACCACTATTTTCATGGCACCTTCATGTAACAAGTCACTAAGGAATAAAATGGACACAATTTAATGTCTTTTAGTGCAAATTTAAGAAACACGGTCAAGCACACAGCCGTGTAAGAGGCTATGTACCGCTCAGATAGATGAATGTATTTCAAAGACATGGCCGTGTTGAGTAGTCTCAACTAGTACACGCCCGTGTCTGAAATGTACATGCCCGTGTTGCGTTGCACACGCACGTGTAAGAGTCCGTGTAGAAGGCTGTGTAATGAGTCGAGAGCCACTGTAATGACTCTCATGAATTATGAAACTTAATTACTATGTAATGATGTAATTAAGTTAATAAACACAGTGTGCTTTTCAGTTGAATGAATTAAATGAGAATAGTAACGTTTAATTACTATTCATGCAGTGAAAGGGGCAACCGACAGTGAAATCGGTCCACCCTATTATGTGAGTATGCGTTGAGACACGCAATATCAAGAAACCGGTCAAGACGACCATTTTATGATACAAAACCGATGAGCTAGTCATCAGTACGCTCAGACTGGTCACCTGAGCACAGTAGCGATAATTGCCCTAATAGATGTACAGTATCGAGAAAAGTGGTCTAGATGACCTATTCTTGCCCATAGACAGACAAAATCAAAGTCAGAACACTCAGATTAGTCAATCAGATAGTGAATAGTGAACAGTAAATAGTAATTAGTGAATAGTGAGAAACTCAGTGTCAGGTTAATGGCCAAGATGGCCTTAATCTGGCATAAAATTGACATATTAATAGTTAGCAGGCTCAATCTGGTCAATTGAGCATAAAATGTAGATTTTATTTAAGAGATACGCAGTATCAGGATGAGGGTCAAGACGACATTTTCTCGTCCCGAAACTGATATATTTAGACTCAGGACGCCTAACTTAGTCAATCGGGCACCTGACATGTTTTTCGAGACGGGGTCATACAGATCCCGAAAACTGGTCTAGAAGACCTCAGATGGACGTAAAACTGATAAATTTGAAATCAGCTCGTCCAAATTAGTCAAGGGAGACCCTGTCTGAAATTTCGCAGGAAAACACCTCGTTATGCGTGCGTAGTGTCAACACAGTGTAGGTCTAACCACAATATCAAGAACTTGGTTAAGATGACCTTTTCTTGATATAAAACTGATATATTTGGAATCAGAATGCTCAAATTAGTTATTTGAGCACAAAAATTAATTTTTGACTACGCGCCATGCAGTATCGGAAAACTGGTCGAGACGACCTCGGATGAAGATAAAACTGATATATTTGGGTTCAGCATGCCCAAATTAGTCAGTATAGCCTATCTTAAAATTTTTCAAAAAATTAGTATAAAAGACGTAATTTTAGGGATTCTTGAAAAATAGCCCCCATATTTTTCCAAATCTCATTTTCTCCCTCCCCCACACCACACGAAGATGAACAGTGACCGACCATCAAATCTGGCCTCTGTTTTCGACACCGCCGGCACCATTGGAAAGCTCTCGACGAGCTAAGTCCAACGGTGTGCCGAGTCGACGGAACCGAAGTCGGAGAACGCCGGTGGCCGAACTTTTCAAACTGTGATTTCTTCGCCGTCCGACGTCCAAATGCCACGATTCCGGTCCCAATGGATTCGTGGTGAAGAGTAGAACAAAACCCAAGCTTCATTTCATGCCAACAGCCACTGTATCGCGTCACCCAAGGTTCCTTGTCGCTGTCGCCATTACCACCATCGAATCTCACTATTCCGGCAGGGTTGAGTTGCAAGGTGGGTATCAAAATGCTCAGAACAACATATAGGTCAAAAGGCCCAAATTAATTTTGAGCGATAACGCCGGAAAATGAAGATCCAATACTGCCGCCGTCGCCGACTTTTCGAGGGTCGATTTCCGGCGATAGGAGCCTCGATTGGTGAAATTGACACCACCAATGGGTTCCTCTCGTCGAGCTCTTCAAGATGGTGGTTGACACTCCCATCGCCGCCGTGGTCAACGACAGTCAACGACCAGTCAACGCCAGTCAACGTCAGTCAATGGCGACCTGGAGACTGAAAATTGAAGAATGGCCCGTTGGCCTATTTTTGACGTTTCGGACACATCCGCGGCATCGGATTTGCAAACTGGAGTTTCAAAAGTGAAGAATGATGATTCAAAAATTATGCGGTCGAGATCGAACGGTTCGCCTGACCGCCAACGGGAACAATTTTGGCAGTGGTTTTGATCTCTTGATTCCTCAATTTATTATTGGAAATAATTATGTATTAATTATGGTTTACTAACTTGAGGAATTGTAAGAAAAAGGGATGAAATGTCGAAAAAGAGAATGTGAGGAAATGTGAATATTTTTACGTAAAAATCGGAGCTTTTACGTAAAAATTAAGCCTCTGGTTTAGTACGTGGCAGGTTAGAATAGGTTAGATGGTTTTGAGGCGTTTCCTAAACGCCAGAAACCCAAAAATTAAGCGGAAATGCTGTCTAAATTTCTAAAACGACACAAAGGGGTATTTTATGAAACGAGGGGTGAAAATGTGTTCGGGATGGAAACCTGAGCCCCCCTCGATGACCTAGGTCCGGGAAAGAAGGGCGGACGTTTAAAGGATTAGTAAACAGCCCAATTAGAAATCTTGAAATGTAAGAAAACGACCCCTTGGTCAGAATAGTACCACCCGAGGGACGGGTGTGATCTAAGTATAAAATTTGGGGTGGTTAAGTCGGTAAAGATAACCCAACAGGCTAAATGGTCAATACACGAGGTATGTGATCAGTTGACTGGTCAATTAGCCAGTCAAGGATCGAGTCTGAACGGGACAGTGATTAATTTGTCAAGTAGACAAATTAATCAAGCATGATTAGAAATTAGATATCGAAATTCCCAAAGTAGAGTAGTTGGGTACCGATAGGCATCGGTACCACACAACGATAAATTTATTAGTTCCTAACGATAGAGTGACCTAAGAGCGATGTTAATTAATTTATTGGGTAAATAAATTAATTAACCATGATTAGAAAATCAAACTCTCAAGAGAAGGGCAATTAGTACTGATAAAGATCAATATCACTAACGATAGAGTTTTTATTAGTCACTAATGACCACAGTGACCTAAGAGTGAATATTAATGAAATGCATTATGATTATAGGGAGATGTATTTTGATGAAGGCGAGAGTATAAACTGTCTGATGACAGGTAAGTACAACTCCGCCTACAGTATGAATAAAATGAATTTTAAATGATGCTTTTCCAGTATTTTGAGTATGTATCTTGCACACGATGCTGCACAACATACATAAGAGCATATAGTTTCACAATCGAGTAGATTGATGAAAGAACAAGATAGAAGCCATAGATCCCTATCAGGTAGGATTGGGGACAACTTAGAGAAGCGTATGGCTAGAACAGTTAAACAAGATGGAAATAAGTAGGTGTGTCATACCGGCTCCTTCAGTCGAAGGGGTTTCCAATTAAAGAAAGTTAAGGCCAAAAGTTGAGCATCAGTTGATGGCTCTTCGGCATTAGTTGACCTCGGGCGTTACCGTTGGTCTGCGTGCACACGGTACTGACACATAGGCCCTAAATATACAAGAAAAGAAAAGAGAAGTTTGAAGCATAAATGAACATAACCGGACCATGCATTAGTCATAGTTCGTTATGCTTTCTTTTTTAGTAGAGTGCATACAGTACACGATGCTTCTGTCATGCATAAAGTATGTGAAGTTTTATATTCAGTGTTATGACATGTTATGTGATGACATGATATGTGAGCTGATATGTGATATGCTTATATGGTATGTGATTTATTAAGTGATATATGTCATGCTTATGATTTTAAGTACGTGCTATGTTTTAAACATGTTTTGCGGTTAACATGTTGTACTTACTGGGTGTAAAGCTCATGGAGTGTGTTCATACTATAGGTAAGCATCCTATAGCGTAAACATCAAGGGACGATGATGACGGCGGAAGCAGATGTGAGGATGAGGTTATAGATACACCGCGAGTATTCTTCCACGTAGTATGAATAAATAATATTTTGAATGGTGACAGTTAAATAGTATTTTGAATAGTAAAGATTAATCGGTATTTTG
Organism: Antiaris toxicaria; assembly: GCA_035233585.1. NCBI lineage: Eukaryota > Viridiplantae > Streptophyta > Magnoliopsida > Rosales > Moraceae > Antiaris > Antiaris toxicaria. The sequence continues at coordinate 48,057,694 of CP141155.1, forward strand.
GAACAGTAAACGATATATGTATGAGTATATTTAAATAGTATCTGGTGAATAGTAATCAGATAAACAAGTATATAAATGTGTATGTATAATTGAAATCCTTATGTCTTTCAAATTTCACATTTTAATAGTATGTATACGTGAATAGTAAATACGTACGCGTATTAAAAAAAAATTTTCCCTCTAAATTTATGGTATTAAATTCAGCAAGTTTAAGTATCGGTTTTAAAGAAGAAGTATAAGTAAAAGTTAAAGAAGCAAGTAATAGTTTTCAGTGACGGTCCGGGCCGTTGAGGGCACAGGGCGTCACACTGGGTGCAGCAGCCGGTAGGCTACAGGCAGGGCCTGCAGCTACAGGCTACATGCCTAGGCTGCGGCCAGCCTTGGGGGGGTCACGACCACCCTCAGCTGCAGGCCAAGCCTGCGGCCGTGGGTGTTCATGGCCTGTATTGGGGCTGCCGCAGCCCCATCTTGCCCAAGGGCAGGGGCTGCAGCCCCACCAAGGTCGATGGCCTATCCCGAGGGGTCGTGTCTCGATTTTCGTGTCATATTCCAATTTATCTATTAGGATCTCCAAAAATTAATTTGAATCCCAATTAAATTGAAATTTTCCACACAATCAAAATTTCAACTTTTAAATTAAATTTAACTTTTGGAAAAAAAATAAATTACAGTCTTCAAACTTCAATCTCCTCCAAGAATAATTACAAAAAAAATCATAAACCATTTATGGTGTATAAAAATTCTAATCATAATAATTCTAAGAGACAAAAATTAAAATCACTGCGAAAATTACAGTATTAATAAACTGCTCCCATGGTAACATAAAAACTCCTAGATACAATTTTTCTAAATTCTAAGGAACCATAACCGGCTTGAACAACCATGCATATAATAATTCAGAAAATTAAAATAACCACATACTACATACATAATCCATGATAACAACATAAAAGAATCCTAGAATGCCACTCTCTAAATATCAAATCCATACATAAATGAAAAGACTAATTAATTGTCTAATTTATGTACATGGCATAGTCATGAGATGGCTCTGATACCAATTGTAGGAAAATAAATCGATAAAAACGTATCAGAGTGGCGCAGCGGAACAATAAAAATTTTTCAAGATCGTTAAATATCTCATGATGCCATATACAATAAACCAACAACAATTTAAACTCATACCTCAAGGACGCCAATCTTATAGGGGGAGAATGACTGGAGGGCTTCAACCAACTAACCTTCTCTACTATTCTCCAATTCCTGAATGGCTGAGTGTGTGGGCACTCTAAACGTCGATCGGTATGCTAGCACTGTTAGTTCTCTTCCGACCATCCAGATCTCTAAAGAACTTATTGTCACGGTGAGTTGTGCAACAATAAGCCTGCTCACCTGAGAGTCTATGGTCTGAGAGAACTGGTGTGGTAGGACCTCTATTTATAGACTTGCATGAGGTGATCCTCTGAATTAGAATTGGATTAGGAGAAGATTTTCTCCCTTATCCACTCATAAAATCTAAAATTAACTAGGGGAAAAATCCCAACTAGAATTCAGCCATTTGGAGATTATCCAATTTAAATCTAAATAAGATTTTAACTTGAATTTTATCTCCCATTATTCAACCAAAAAATGTGAAAATCTTTAAGGATTTTCACAAATATTTTCGGTCACAAAAAGTAAGGGAAGAATCAAAATTCAACTAGGATTTTCAAGCTTTAATTTTATCTCATCCTTATCCAAAATAACCGAAAATCTCCTTGAGATATGCCCTCAAAAATTTCAGCCACTTTTAGGGAGGAGAGAATCCAAATTCAACTGGGATTGAAACTTGAATTTTTCCTTGAACCTTATCCACAAAAAATCTACAAATTCTATGAGGATAATCCTCAAAATTTTTGACCATGTTTGTTAGGATTTGGATTCAAAATTCAAGTAGGATTCAAACAAGATTTTCCTCTCCATATCCAACTCAAATTCAAATTTCATTCCTTGTGGATTTACCACAAGAAATTCGAATCCTACTTGGACTGTGATTCAAAATTTGAATTTTAAATTTCAAATTCGAATTTTAAATTTAAATTTCAAACTCAAAATTCAAATTTCAAAATCCACAAACAATTGTATTTCAAATTCTTGTTCTCATGGATAATTTTCTACAACTCCAATCTAATCTCAAAAAAAACCATCGCAACTTTATTTGGAGTTTGAATAATTGTGTACTCTATTATCCAAAACAAAATCTGAATTCAACTGAAGAGAATCTTGTCCACCATCCTAATCCTATATCAACACCATCCATGCATAATCAACTAGCCAATAGCATACTCAAATGAATTTGCCAAACAATAAGGAATTACGTGGAGTTAGTAGAGGGATCAATTAGACATATATAATCGGGCTCCCACGAATCCATATGATCATCATTCTTTACCGAACAACTCAATCATATGCTCACTAATTTTAGAGTCACACTACTATAAACCTGAAACTGAACTCCCAATTATATACCGTATTATGTAAGCCTGTGACAAGCTATTGTCCAATGACCTTGTCATGTATGCAGAACCCTCATATGATATCCATGATCAGCCTTAGGTTAAAGTCTGTTTAATCCTACTGATCAGGCTATCTTAAAGTTCCATTATACTTCCGAATAAGAAAATGATTATTCACCATATGTGAATAAAAAGTCATCCGCCCAGTAGACGACCCAAGGCCTTATCCATTTTCACGTCTAATATAATGCCTTTAAGAGGATACCCTTAACTCCTTATTAGAGCTATGATTCTGATATCTATAAACAAACCCTTCATCGTATACAAGTCACGCACCCAACGAACCGGTCTATAAGCTTACTACCTCTGAGACGTTTTAGCCATTGGAACATCAAAGTATACAAGTCATATACATGAAGCTATTCATCCACTCAGGATTAAGGTTACTACACAATAAACATCAAAAGCAGATAGATCCACTCATAGCGGACTACGTAGATCAATCACGCTTTAGTCTCGGTCTAATATGTCACCACCAAGCAACATATCTATGTCTCTACTTGGGAGTATATGCTCCAGACAATCAAGACAAACCGTCCCCACCATGGCTTTAGATAACATAATAGTCTTAACATGAGTTAGATACTCGGTCTAACCCCATAGACTACAGACCTTAGTTTAGACCACTTACTTTAGAACATTGTCTTCTCGCATACAAAAGTCCATTGCATGCAACGTTCTAATAGTTTTAACACAAGCAGTCAGGGAGCCATATTTGCTTATATTTACTTTAACATGTAAATAGAATGAGGACATACAGCAATATAATGAATAACCTCTATATATAATTTTATTATCCAGTTCAAAATAAATACATCAAAATGTCTCTAATGCTCAGGGCATTTCCTAACATAAAGGACCATGAGAAAAATTATCCTACACATGATTTGGAGCTTGCCACAGTAGTGTTCGCATTAAAGATCTGGCGACATTATCTATATGGAGCTCAGTGTAAGATTTATATAGACCACCAGAGTCTAAAATACTTCTTCACACAGAAGGAGCTAAATATGCCGTAAAGGAGATGGCTGGATCTGGTAAAAGATTATGATTGTGAAATCCTCTATCATCCGAGAAAAGCCAATCGCTTTGCAGATGCGTTAAGTAGGAAATCTACTGCTTCTCAACAACTGCCAATTGGAAAATTTCCAAAACCATTACAACAAGAAATCAACATGCCGGAGATGGAGCTAATAACCGAAAAGCTAGCTACATTGCAATTGGAGTGAACATTGTATGAAAATATCAGAGAAGCTCAGAAACGAGATCCGAAGCTAGCAAGTTCACAGGAGGAAGCGTCTAAAGATGGACTAATCCTACATCAAGGGAGAATTCAAGTTCCATATGATGAAGGATTGAGAAGGCAAATTATGGTAGAAGCCCATGAAACGCCCTATTCAGTACATCCCGAAGCCAGCAAGATGTACCAGGACTTGAAACTGCAATTTTGGTGGAAAGGGATGAAGAAGGATGTAGCTGAGTTTGTAAACAGATGTATGACGTGCCAAAAAGTTAAGACTGAACATCGTCATCCAGGTGGAAAGCTAGAGCCGTTGGAGATTCCTGAGTGGAAATGGGAACATATCACAATAGACTTTGTGGTAGGACTACCGAAGACCCAAGAAGGCTATGATGCCATTTGGGTTATTGTAGACGGATTGACAAAGACGGCAAGGTTCATTGCAGTAAAAATGACCTTCTCATTGGAAAACTTAGCAAGCTTATATGTTAACCACATAGTCAGGCTACATGGAGTTCCTAAATCCATCGTGTCAGATCGTGATCCACGATTTACTTCGAACTTCTGGACATGTGTGCAAGAAGCTATGGGAATAGAAGTACGTTTGAGCACAGCATTCCATCTGCAAACAGACAGGCAATCTGAGTGAGCCATCCAAATGCTAAAAGGCATGCTGCGTGCCTGCATAATAGATTTCCTAGGGAGCTGGAATGAGAAACTTCCATTGGTAGAATTTTCATATAACAACAGCTACCAAACTTCGATAGGTATGGCACCCTATGAAGCTTTGTATGGAAGGAAGTGTAGATCACCGGTTCATTGGCACGACTTACAACAGAAATGACTGCATAAGACAGATTTTGTACAAGAGACAGTGGATGCAGTTACAAAGATACGGCAACAGATGAAGAAAGCCCATAGCTGACAGAAGAGTTATGCGGACAAAAGATGAAGACCTCTAGAGTTCAATGAAGGGGATTTTGTATTCCTAAGAGTTTCACCGATGAAAGGAATAATGCGGTTCAAAAAGAAAGGGAAATTGAGTCTAAGATATATTGGACCATACGAGATCATCGAACACATTGGTAAAGTTGCCTATAGATTAGCGTTACTCCCAGAAATGTCGGTAGTACATAATGTGTTTCACGTGTCGATGCTACAGAAGTACATATCGGATCCGTCCCATGTGATGAAACATGAACCGATCCAGATTCAAGATGACCTGACCTATGAAGAAAGACTTGTTCAAATTCTGGCACTCGAAGATAAAGTTTTGAGGAATAAAATTGTGACGCCTCGTACCCTCGGTGGCCCGGACCGTCACTAATAACTAAACTTGCTTGCTTGCTTTATACTTTCTAGCAAATTATACTTAACTAGATATCGTAAAATTAGGGATTTTTTTTACATGTACGTATTTACTGTATACGTACGTATACCGATTACTGTTCAAAAATACTATTTACGATTACTGTTCAAAAATACTATTCAGCGATTACTATTCAAAAAATACTATTTAATGGTCACTATTCAAAAATACGGTTTACGATTACTATTCAAAAATACGATTTGTGGTTACTATTCAAAAATACTGTCTAACAATTAATATTCAAAGTACTATTTAATCATTACTATTCAAAATACTGATACTCAAATTTGTGGAAGATAAACTCGCAGTGTCTCTATAACCTTACCCTCACATCCGCCTCTGCCGCCACCATTGCCCATTGGGATTTAAGCCATAGGACGCTTACCTATAGCATGAACATACTACGTGAGCTTTACGCCCAGTAAGTACAACATGTTTACTGCAAAACATGTTTAAACATAGTACATACTTAAAAACATATAAGCAGTCATGTATCACATATACCACTTTAACATATCACATATCACATACCATATATCACATATCATATCAAGGATTATAAAACTTCACATAACATGTCCATCACAGAACATCGTGTACTGAATGCATCTAGAAGCATGGTGAACTATAACTAATGCATGATCCGGTTATGTTCATTACTTCTCTTTTCTTTTCTTGTCTATTTAGGGCCCATGTGTCAGTATCGTGCGTGCACAAACCATCGGTAACACCCGAGGTAAAATAGCCGGAGAGCCATCAACGGATGCTCAACTTTTGCTTTAACTTAAAATCCCTTCATTTGAAAGGGCCGATACGACATGCTTACTACTTTCCATCTTGTTTATCTTTTCTAGCCATATGCTTCTCTAAGCTGTCCCAAATCCTACATGGTAGAGACGTATGGCATCTACTTGCTTTTTCATCAATCTACTTGATTGTGAAACTACATGCTCTTAAACATGCAGTGCAACATCGTGTGCATGGCATACACATTTTAACATACTGTGAAACATCATTTAAAAGCATTTTCGTTCATACCATAGGCGGAGTTGTACTTACCTAATTGCAAGCAACTTGAAATCATGCCTTTATTAATTCACAAGTTACCACCTATCATCAATAACGTTTCTCATTAATACTCTCGTTGAGTCACTATTAACGTTAGGGACTATAACTTGCGTTTCTATGGGGTACTGAGACCCGTTGGTACCCTATTGGCCTATTATGAGGATTTGGTGTCTAACTCGTATCATGTTCAATCAACCGTCTACTTGACAGATTAATCATCATTCTTCACTGTGTTGTTCGAAACACGACCCTTGACTGGTTTACCGCTCAGTCAACTGACCGGTTAGCTTGCGTGTTGATAACTAAGTAGTCTATCGAGTTACTATACATGAACTTAGTGTAGTAACCGATCGGGTTACTTTACTTGTTGGGGCATGGTAGCCTACCGGGCTACTAACGCTTGTTCAGTGAAATGGCCCACCGGGCCACTATGGCTTGTTTGGTGTAATGGCCCATCAGGCCACTATGGCTTATTTGGGGTAGTAGCCTACCGGGCTACTAAGGCTTGTTTGGTGTGGTAGCCTACCGGACTACACACTATTTTACTTTGAAAAATTGTTTAGGTTAGCTTGTAAAAATCTTGGAAAAATTCTTTATTTTGAAACCGTCCCCTTATTACCCCATTGGAAGGTGGGGGACATTTTTATAAAAACATTGGTCATATTTTAAAGTGTTAAGAACACATCTTTATTTTGAAGTGTATAAATCACATTTTTAAAGCTTGCATTTTGAAGGTGGTTTTTGAACCATTTTTGAAAATAATTTTGAAACATGGTCTAAATGACTTTGTTTGAAATTTTATTAAACATGAAAGTTTTTTTCCTTGACAAGATGAACAAATCTCGTGTTCATCTCAGAGTCTAAATCTAACTCTAAAGGCTCCTAATTTTATTAAAATCGTGGGCTTGATGCCTAGTTTTTTGTAAAAATCCTAGTTTTATGTCTTTGTAAAAACGGCTCGGTTTGAGGTCTGAAACGGCCAAATTTTTGACTCTCACGAGCCGTTCTCAAGGTCTCAACAAGATCTACAACTTTCATATTGAGTTTGAGAATCGGTTCGGACTCTAAGGGGTCCATTTCTAGCAAAACCTGAGACTAAACACTGGGTTTAGATTTTTGCTCCCAGTTTTGTCTCAGTTTTGGACACCGAGTGAAAAACACCTGAAAAATCTATCTTAGGCTCGTTTTTGGCCGAGGCCTATTTGCCACAAAAACAACCGTATCGAAATTTCCTTAACATTGTGTTTTACCAAATCCCAGATTCGGACCCTAACTAGGTCAGAATGGCCAAAATCCATAGCTGTTTTCTAAGGACAGATTTGTGTCTAGCCACCATAATACACATCCATGCATTCACATCCACAAACCATATGCAACTTAAAGTAAACACAACCACAACCATAATGACTTTAAGAAATGAAAGCTAAGGGCTCAATTAACTTAACACAACCTTGTGCATAAACAAATACACATAAAACCCTTAGATTGAAAACTAAAATTTTCAACCAATCACCATGAGAAGGGTTTCGGGTTTTACCTTTGGTGCTTTGGACTCAAGCACACTTTTGGCTAGGCTTGGGGGGTCAAAATGCCATGGAAACTCAAGGGCTTGAGGTTGGTTTTATGCTAGCCAAGTTACCAAAAAAAAAATCATTCAAACAACAACTCAAAACCAAGAATCAAAACACAAGGAAAATCGGTTTTGCACTTACCCTTGGTGCACCCGAAAAGCTTGGTTCGATCTCCCCTTGCCCAAGCTTGGAAGAGGTCGGTTTTTTGTGAGTTTTGGTCAAGGTTTTGGCTTGCAACATGTTGGCTTTTGGGGCTGAGAAGATTCGATAGCAAGCAATGAAAAGAAGAAGAAAAAAACTTATGGTTTTAGGTGTGTGGAAGCAAAAGTCCATGCCTTATGTCAAGGGTGCCTTTTATAGGCAAACCTTAACCAAATTACTTAGGCTTAATCCTACTTAATTGTCTACCAAATTAGCCAAATCTTGGGACAAATATGCTGCAAATTTTCAGAAGAAGTAGGCGTGGGCTACTCATTGGGAGGAGGAAGGAATTAAACAAATATTGTTGACTACTTTTTCAAAAACCCTTGAATAAAATATTCAAGTGTGTCATGGCTAGGAAGATTATTAATGGCCACCTTTTGGGCTATGTATGCTGCAGATTACAGCTGCTTTTGCAGCTAAGGAGCATGGAAATTTAAACCCAAATTTTATCTGTGTTGGCTTCTCATCGCAGTCTAATTTTATACTGCAGTGTACGGTCCTTTCTCGGTAGTGTTCCAATTTTCACCAAAAAATTGGTTTTCTGAATCCGATTTTTATACTATAAATTCCTAGTTGTTTTCTACTGTCTAAGAGCCCATTACCAGTCTAGATTACTGTTCATGTCTTATACTGTGGTTGTGTCTACATTGTGTTGTCCTTTCACACGCGAACCGAGGCGTTCCCAAGCAAAATTTCAGACACAGTCTCTCTTGACTAATTTGGACGTGCTGATTCCATTTTTATCAGTTTTACATCCATTGGAGGTCATCTAGACTAGTTTTCAGGGTCAGTGTGACCTAACCTCGAAAAACGTGTCAGGTGCCCGATTGACTAATTTGGCCATTCTGAGCCCAAATATATCAGTTTCGGGGCGAGTAAAGGTCGTCTTGACCCTTATCCTGATACTGCGTAATTCTCACTATTCATTAACCATCGTTTTCTACTTAACTGACTGGTCTGAGTGCTCCGACTCTGATTTTGTCAATCTCTAGTTGAGAAGAGGTCATCTGGACCATTTTCTCGATGTGGTACCCTTGCTAGGGCTATCTCTTGCTATTGTGCTCAGTGTTAGGAAATGCCTTAAGCATTAGAGACATTATTGATGTATTTATTTTGAACTGGATAATAAGATTATATGTAGAGGTTATTCATTACATTGCTGTCTGTCCTCGTCTTATTTACATGTTAAAGTAAATGTAAGCAAATATGGCTCCCTGACTGCTTGTGTTAAACTGTTAGAACGTTGCATACAATGGATTTTTGTATGCGAGAAGATAATGTTCTAAAGTTAGTGGTCTAAACTATGGTCTGTAGTCTATGGGGTTAGACCGTGCATCTAACTCATGTTAAGACTATTATGTTGTCTAAAGCCTTGGAGGGGACGGTTTGTCTTGACTGTCTGGAGCTGGACTCCCAAGTAGAGACATAGATATGTTGCTTGGTGGTGACATATTAGACCGGGACTAAAGCATGATTGATCTACGAAGTCCGCTTTGAGTGGATCGATCTACTTTTGACGTTCATTATGCAGTAACCTTAATCCTGAGTAAAAGGACAGCTTCATGTATATGACTTGTGTACTTTGATGTTCCAATGGCTAAAGCGTCTCAGAGGTAGTAAGCTTATAAACTGGTTCGTTGGGTGCATGACTTGTATACGATGAAGGGTTCGTTTACAGATATTGGAATCATAGCTCTAATGAGGAGTTAAAGGTATCCTCTTAAAGGCATTATACTGAATGTGAAAATAGACAAGGCCTTGGGTCGTCTGCTGGGCGGATGACTTCTTATTCACATATGGTGAATAATCATTTTCTTTATTCGGTAGTATAATGGAACTTTAAGATAGCCTGATCAGTAGGATTAAACGGACTTTGGCCTAAGGCTGATCATGGATATCATATGAGGGTTCTGCATATATGACAAGGTCATTGGACGATAGCTTGTCACAGGCTTACGTAATACGGTATATAATTGGGAGTACAGCTTCAGGTTTATAGTGGTGTGACTCTGAAACTAGTGATCATATGATTGAGTTGTTCGGTAAAAGAATGATGATCATATGGATTTACGGGAGCCCGATTATATATGTCTAATCAGTCCCTCTACTAGCTCCACATAATTCCTTAACGTTTGGCAAATTGATTTGTGTATGCTATTGGCTGGTTTATTATGCATGGATGGTGATGACACAGGATTAGGATGGTAGACAAGATTCTCTCCGGTTGGATTCAGATTTTGTTTTGGATAATAGAGTACACAATTATTCGAACTCCAAATAAAGTTGCCATGATTTTATTTGAGATTGGATTGGAGTTGTAGAAAATTATCCGTGAGAACAAAAATATGAAACACAACCGCTTTGTGGAATTTGAAATTTGAATTTTGAAATTTGAAATTTGAATTTTGAATTTGAAATTTGAATTTGAAATTTAAATTTGAAATTTGAAATTTGAAATTTGAATTTGAAATTTGAATTTGAAATTTCAAATTCAAATTTTGAATCACAGTCCAAATAGGATTCGAATTTGTTGTGGAAAATCCACAAGGTTTGAAATTCGAATTTGGGTTGGATTTGGAGAGGATAATCTTGTTAGAATCCTACTTGAATTTTGAATCCAAATCCTAACAAATGTTGCACGAAATTTTGAGGATAATCCTCAAGGAATTTCGGATTTTTGTGGATAAGATTCAAGGGAAAAAATTCAAGTTTCAATCCCAGTTGAATTTGGATTCTCTCCTTCCCTGAAAAGTGGCCAAAATTAGGGCGAAAATCTCCTAGGAAAATTCGGTTATTTTGGATAAGGTTGAGATAAGATTCAAGCTTGAAAATCCTAGTGGAATTTTTGATTCTCCCTTATCCATAATGGCCGAAATTTTTAGGAGATATTCTCCTTGTAATTTTCGGATTTTTTGGGTTGAAAAAGGGAGATAAAATTCTAGTTAAAATCTTGTTTAGATTTGGATTGGATTTATCCTAAGAAAACCGAATTTTATTGTTGAGATTCTCCCTTGGAAAATTTGGATTTTTTGGTTATGGATAAGGGAAAATATCTTTTCCTAATCCAATTTAAATTCAGAGAATCACCTAATGCAGGTCTATAAATAGAGGTCCTGCCACTCCAGTTCTCTTAGACCACAGACTCTCAGGTGAGCAGGCTTATTGTTGCACAGCTCATCGTGACAATAAAGTTCTTTAGAGATCTGGGTGGTCGGAAGAAGACCAGCAGTGCTAGCATACCGATCGAGGTTCAGAGTGCCCACACACTCAGCCATTCGGGAATTGGAGAATAGTAGAGAAGGCTAGTTGGTTGAAGCCTCCGGTCATTCTCCTCCTGCAAGATTGGCATCCTTGAGGTATGAGTTTTAATTGTTGTTGGTTTATTGTATATGGCATCATGAGATATTTAACGATCTAAAAATTTTTATTGTTCCGCTGCGCCACTCTGATACGATTTTACCAATTATTTTCCTACACTCAGATGTTTGGTCCGAGCATTTTGGTGATCTATTTACCAGTCTTGTGTCACGAAATGGTCGTCCGGACCAGTTTCCCAACACTGCATGTCTCATTCATATATACATATAATATGGTGGACTGGGTTCACTGTTGATCGTCCCTTTCACTGCATGAATAGTACTTAAATAGTATCGTATTTGTTTAGTCTATTCAATGGGGAAAATATACTATATTTTCCAACTTAATTACTCATTGCATATTAATTAGGTTTCATGAAATTTGAGGGTCTGTGTAATGGCTTTCTGCTCATTACATGGCCTTCAACATGGCCTCTAACAAGGGCGTGTTTAAGGTAACAAGGGCGTGTATACAGCAGACACGGGCGTGTACTAGCTGAAGTTTTTCAACACGGCCATGTTCCAAAACACAGCCTTTTACACGTTCATTAACCCGAGGGGTACATGGCCTCTTACATGGTCGTGTTCTTGACTGTGTCTCAGTACACGGCCATGTTCAGCTACACGGCTTCTCACACATTCACAACCCGAGTGGTACATAGCCTCTTACATGACCGTGTACCTGACCGTGTTCTGCTACACGGCCATGTATACTTACACGGCTACATACACGTACACAGTCTGTGTGGTACATGGCCACTTACACGGCCGTGTACCTGACCGTGTACCTTAAAAATTACACTAAAATGCATCAAATTATTCTTCAATTCTCATTAAATTGAAAATTAAAGTACATGATTAGGTCAGTCCTTACAATCTACCCCTCTTACAAAAATTTTCGTCCTCGAAAATTAGAATAAATCTGGGAAGTCTCTTTTCATATCCTCTTCCCGTTCCCATGTAGCTTCTTTGAGGTTATGATTCCGCCATAATACTTTAACAAGCAAAATCATTTTATTCCTAAGAACCTTATTTTCCCTAGCTAAAATCTGCATGGGTCTTTCTTCATAGGTTAGATCTGCAAGGACCTCAACTGACTCTTAGCTTAGTATGTGGGAACTATCCGACACATACTTCTTCAACATCGAGACGTGGAAAACATTGTGTACGGAAGCTATTTCAGGAGGAAGCGCTAATCAGTAGGCTACCTTCCCTACCCTTTTGAGGATCTCGAAAGGTCCTATATATCTAGGACTGAGCTTCCCTTTCTTCCCAAAGTGCATCACCCCTTTCATGGGTGCGACCTTGAGGAAAATTGAGTCTCCTTCTTGAAATTCGAGAGGTCTTCGTCGTTTATCCACATAACTCTTCTAGCGACTATGCACTGTATCCAGTCTCTCTCGTATAAGCTTCATAGCTTTTGTTGTATCCTTGACGAAGTCGGTGCTGGTGAGCTATTTTTCTCCGGTCTCGTGTCAGTGAATCAGAGATCAGCATCTTCTTCCATAAAGTGCCTCGTATGAAGCCATTCCAATCGAGGAATGATAGCTATTATTGTATGAGAACTCTATCAATGGTAGCTTCTGATCCCAATTCCCCTTGAAGTCTAAGACACACGCTCTCAACATATCTTCTAACATTTGTATAGTCTTCTTAGACTGACTGTCAGTCTGAGGATGGAAAGTGGTGCTGAACTTCAATTTGGTTCCCATTGCAGCTTGAATACTCTGCCAAAACCTTAAAGTGAAGTGTCCATCGCGATCTGAGATGATCAATTTGGGTACTCCGTGTAGTCTTACTACTTGAGCGACCTACATTTCTGCTAACCTCTCTACCGAGTAGCTCAACTTCATGGCTAAAAATCAAGCTGACTTCATTAGTCGATCCACAATTACCCAGATGGCATCGTTCCCGCTTGAGGTTCTGGGCAATCTGACCATGAAATCCATGGTAATTTGCTCCCATTTCCACTCTGGTAGTTCGATCTTCTGCAGCTTTCCTCCCAGTCGCTGATGTTTTGCTTTCTAGCAGGTGAGGCACCTTACTACGAACTTGACGACATCATTCTTCATGTTTGGCCACCAAAAACTTCCTTTCAAGCCCTGGTACATCTTATTTGCTCCTGGATGTATCGAGTACGGCGTGTCTTAAGCTTCTGACAGGATCCACTTCTTGAGTTCTTCATCCTTTGGAACACACACTCTATCTCTGAAATAGAATATGCCATCCTTAGAGACCTAAAACTCTTAATTCTAGCCCTTCATTACCTCCCTTTTGAGCTTGTGTAGGGATGAATCGAGGTCCTGGCTGGCCTTGATTTCCTCTATGAGCATTGACTGGAGGGTCATTTCGAACAACCTTCCTGTTAACATCTCAATCTCACTGCTTCGTAGCTCCTTTTACAGTGCTTTCGACAGGGCCTGGATGGTCATAAGCATCGAAGAGTACATCCTGCTTAACACGTCAGCCACCTTATTGGCTTTTCCTGGGTGATATAGGATTTCGCAGTTATAATCCTTTACCAGCTCCAGCCATCTTTGTTGCCTCATATTAAGCTCCTTCTGCGTGAAAATGTATTTGAGGCTCTGGTAGTCTATGTAGATCTCGCACTTGATGCCAAATAGGTAATGCCTCCATATTTTGAGTGCAAAGACCATCGCTGCAAGCTCCAAGTCATGCGTCGGGTAGTTCCTTTAGTGGTTCTTGAGTTGTCGTGAGGCGTATGCGACTACCCTACCACCTTACATTAACACAGCTCCTAGTCCAGTCTTGGACGCGTCACTATAAATTACAAAATTCCCTCGTTTAGCATCTGGTATGGTCAGGATTGGAGTGCTCGTGAGTCAGCTTTTTAGCTCCTGAAAGCTCTTTTTGTACTTGTCAGACCACTCGTACTTCTTTTCCTTCTTGGTTAGCATCGTGAGTGGTGCGGCTAGCTTTGAGAATCCTTCCACAAAGCTTCAGTAGTATCCAACTAAACCTAAGAAGCTGTGAATTTCTATTACGTTCTTTGGAGTCAGCCAATTGCTAACTGCTTCTACTTTGGCTGGGTCCACGGACACTCCCTCATGGGAGACCACATGACCGAGAAAATGAACCTTCTCCAGCCAAAATTCACACTTAGAGAATTTGGCATACAGTTGATGCTCCTTAAGCTTGAGTAGGACGGCTCTCAAAAGCTCTACATGCTCTTCCTTTGTCTTAGAATATACAAGTATGTCATCGATAAACACAATGACAAACTTGTCTAGGAACTCCTTGAATACTCGGTTCATTATATCCATAAAAGCAGCAAGTGCGTTTACTAGCCCGAACGACATAACGAGGAACTCGTAATGTCCATATCGTGTTTGGAATGCCGTCTTAGGAATGTCTACATCTCGGATCCACAATTGGTGGTACCTGGAACGTAGGTCGATTTTAGAAAATATGGCAGCGCCTCGTAGCTGGTCGAACAAATCATCGATCCATGGCAACAGATACTTGTTCTTGATCGTGATCTTGTTCAGCTCCCCGTAGTCTATGCACATTCGCAATGTTCCGTCTTTCTTCTTTACAAATAAGACCGGTGCTCCCCACGGCGAGCAGCTCTATCGGATGAAACCATTGTCCATTAGCTCCTTTAACTGAGTTTGAAGCTCCTTCAATTCTGCTAGAGCCATTCTGTAGGGGGCCTTGGATAAGAGTGCCGATCCTGGTAATAGTTCGATTTCAAATGATATTTCCCGCTTCGACGGAAGTCTTGGGAGATCTTCGGGGAATACTTCCGTGAACTCCTTTACTACTGGTACGTTGTCTAGTCTGGTTTCTGCTTCTTGGGTCGTATCTATTATGTGTACAAGAAAACTAGTGCATCCACTAGATAGTAGCTGGTGAGCCTTCATTACTGATATCATCATCTTTGGTTGCTTTGATGATAAGCCCTTGTAGACAAATTTTTTGTGTCCGCTCGGGTGGAAGATCACCTCCCGTCTTTGACAGTCTATAATGGCGTGGTACTTAGCGAGGAAATCCATTCCTGTAATCACATCGTAGTCGTACATCTTGATGATGATTAGGTCTCAGCTCGTGCTCGCTGATAACTATTGGTACGTGACGTATCCAATAGCTAGATAATAAAACTTCCTCAGAGGGAAGGGCAATTCGAAAAGTCAGGTTCATCTTATCTAAGTTCCTGCCTAACCTCCTAGCAAATTTTGATGATGCAAAAGAGTGTATAGTGCCGGAATCAAACAAAACTAGTGCAGTGGAGTTGGCGACAGAAAGCTAACCTGTCACCACGGTCAAGGTTCCAGCCTCTGCATCCTCGCGAGTAAAGGCATAAATCCTCCCTTGCGGCTCTGGAGCTTCCAATCTACCTTGGCTGATCACTGGGCCTTCGATCCTTCCTTGGGCAGCATATAGCTGTCCGCTAGTAGGGCAGACTTGACCTTGTTGATTTTGTGGGTTCGAGCGGCAGTGTTTAGCGAAGTGGCCTTCTTTGCCACATATGTAACAACCGCTAGTGCCCTGGAGGCATTCTGCTGGGTGGCTCCTTCGGCATTTTGGACAAGGTGGGTGTTGATTTCTGTTTCCTCCTCGGTTATTTTTCTTCTGAGGAAAGTTCCTTTGCTGGCCTTGATTACCTGGATTCCCTTTCCTCTTATTGTTGTTGTTGGATGGCTGGTTGTGTTGGTTGTTTCCCATACTCTGCCCTCTGTGCTAGAGTGCTGTCTGCCCTTGTTTGGTTTCGATTGGCTCTTCTCCTCTCTCTTTGCCTTGAAGATTTGTGCCCTCCTTTCTTTGTCTTGGGCTAGCCAATTCTAAGCCCGGATGGCTCTACTGACACATTCAGCCATGGTTGTTGGCCCATGGCTGCCGCTGTAGACTTGGACAGCTATATCCGTACAGAACATTTTCAGCATCCTCCTGACCTTTTCCTTCTTAGTCGGCACTAGGTCGGGGCAAAGTCAGGCTAACTGTTCGAATTTCCTTACAGCCTCCATGACCATCATGCTTCCTTGGTGTAAATTATTAAATTCATCTTGCTGGACTGCTAAAGCTTCGTTATTGAAGTACATTTCTCTAAACTCAGCGGTGAAGTCTGCCCAGTTCATTTCATTAATGTTCCTTCTGATAGCCACAGCCTTCCACCAATGGCATGCTCCTTTCCATAGGGCTAGGGATGTGCATATGACCTTTTCTCCTTCGGTCAGTCCCACGAGGTTTAGAATGACTTGAACATCAGTCAACCAATCGTCAGCTTCAATAGGGTTCATAGTTCCTTCAAATTCAGGCACCTTCATACGCCTAAACCGCTCGTATAAGTCACCCTCTCTATAGGTTGGTACGATAACATTGGCTGCTGCAGGAGTAGCCACAGCCGGTGGCGCTGGCACTGCTTGGACTGGTGGGGCTGCTTGCTCTTTGGGAGCATCGGGGGCTGCTGGTGCAACTTGGACTGGTACCTCTATGGGTTGTGGGGCCTGTTGTTGTCGGTTCATTTATTCTCTGAGCTGGTTAAGCTCCCATTGCTGATTTACCATCATTTCCTGCATCATTGCAAGACGTGCCAGTAGCTCGTCGTCTCGCGTATCTTGGTTTGTTTGGGCTTTTATTCTTGCCATTGTTACCTATGTAACCCTATCATACCACAGAAAAAGAGAACATAAGCTTCTCGAATTTTGTACTTGGGATTCATATTTACATATCATTTTCCTTCTTACTAAACAACTTCATTTTAAGCATCATAGATATATACATACTACATCTTTCCTTTCTTATCTTATTCTTATGATGTTCAATACAACTATCGCGTCGTATTGGGACATCGTTTGAGTGCCAGGAACTATCCTGTACTCTTTACCATACTTGATCATACTCATAGAAAAATCATATCTAGGCCCTCAAGGCAAAATTATACCACTTTTCATAAAACATCTCATAAAACATATATATATTTTAAATTTGGTGGGAGTAACACACACTTCTCAAAATACGATCCCATTAAGTACATTAAGTTGAGTCAGACGGGGAAAGCTACTGTTTCCCTATACTTAACTACATAACATAAATTTCCGTGAAAAGGGTTACTACTACTCAGAGGACAATCCTGACTCTGCATCGGACATTTCCTTATTCTCACTTTCACTCAGAGGAAACTCCTTGGGGTCTTCATCCTCGTCTCCCCAAGCAAAATCAACTTTATCATCACTGGCGATGATGACTTGGGACTCATACATTTCTACTCCTTCATCGTCACTGATATAATCGGGGATCTCCTCCTCCTCGTCTTTAGGTCAGGCATCAGGGATAGCCTCGTCACCGTCTTCATCCATCTGGTGTCTGGGAGACAGAGGGGCTGGTTCAGGGTCCTCCATCAGGTCTTCATTGTCTTCAGGTACTACTGGCTGTGGTTCGACTGCGAGCTCTTCATCGACCAGCTGAGGTGCGGCATTTGCCAGGTCAGGGTTGAGTGCCACTCGCTCAGCGTCCACTATGTCTCGAACCAGGCGCCTCAAGTTCTCAAGTGGCAGAGGGTAGTGGACAAGGTCCCTCACGTACCATGGAATCCCTCTCTAAAGCAAGTCGGTTACCTCTGTAAATGGCTTGTCTAAGGGGATGCTCGGCAACATGGCATCCAAAAATCGTTGATAGTAGTGTACCATGGTCTCTCCCTCGTAAATGTCTCAAATGTCAGGGAGGACCTGATATCTCCTCTCATACATATCATCCCAGATGTCTGCATCCTTAGCTCGGTCGTCGGAGTTGTGAAGGTCTTGACAGAACTCATCCCACTGCATTGCTGGACCCCTGATCCTGCGTCGATCATTCCACCATGTCATTACTGGTCCTCGCAATCGGCTGCTAGCCATTACCACCTATAGACGGGGTGGAATATGGCACCCTTCAAAGATTGTCTCCATATGATGAATCCAATAAGGGAGTTTATATGGGTTGCTGCCATCGTATGTGTGTGGTCGCATGGCGGCGAAAGCTACACTCGCTTCTCGGTCCTCTCGCACTTGCTGAGGGTTAACCAGTGCGGCCATTCTCCTATTATAACTAATCGTCAACTCGTATACTAAATTTTGAAAAACAAAAGCTAACTTACTTGGACAGATGACGTAGGCGTACGGCGATGTGACGTAGGGTGACAAGAAACCTCTCTGATACCAACTGTGATGCCCCGTACCCTCGGTAGCTTGGACCGTCACTAAAAACTAAACTTGCTTGCTTGCTTTATACTTTCTAGTAATTTATACTTAACTACATATCGTAAAATTAGGGATTTTTTTTACATGTACGTATTTACTGTATACGTACATATACCGATTATAGTTCAAAAATACTATTTAGTGATTACTATTCAAAAATACTATTTAATGGTCACTATTCAAAATACGGTTTACGGTTACTATTTAAAAATACAGTTTACGGTTACTATTCAAAAACACTGTCTGACAATTAATATTCAAAGTATTATTTAATCATTACTATTCAAAATACTGATGCTCAAATTTACGGAAGATAAACTCATGGTGTCTCCATAACCTTGCCTTCACATCCGCCTCTGCCGCCACCATCGCCCATTGGGATTTAAGCCGTAGGACGCTTACCTACAGCATGAACACACTACGTGAGCTTTACGACTAGTAACTACAACATGTTTACCGCAAAACATGTTTAAACATAGTACATACTTAAAAACATATAAGCAGTCATGTATCACATATACCACCTTAACATTTCACATACCATATATCACATATCATATCAAGGATTATAAAACTTCACACAACATGTGCATCCCAGAACATCGTGTACTGAATGCATCTAGAAGCATGGTGAACTATAACTAATGCATGATCCAGTTATGTTCATTTATGCTTCAAACTTCTCTTTTCTTTTCTTGTCTATTTAGGGCCCATGTGTCAGTACCGTGTGTGCACAGACCATCGAAAATGCCCAAGGTAAAATAACCGGAGAGCCATCAATGGATGCTCAACTTCTGCTTTAACTTAACATACTGTGAAACATCATTTAAAAGCATTTTTGTTCATGCCATAGGTGAAGTTGTACTTACCTAATTACAAGCAACTTGAAATCACGCCTTTATCAATTCACAGGTTACCACCTGTCATCAATAACGTTTCTTACTAATAGTCTCCTTGAGTCACTATTAACGGTAGTGACTATAACTTGCGTTTCTATGGGGTATCGAGACCCGTCGGTACCCTATTGGCCTATTATGGGGATTTGGTGTCTAACTCGTATCGTGTTTGATCAACCGTCTACTTGACAGATTAATCATCATTCCTAACTGTGTTGTTCGAAACGCGGCCCTTGACTAGTTTACCGCTCAGTCAACTGACCGGTTAACTCATGTGTTGGTAACTAAGTAGTCTACGAGTTACTATACATGAACTTAGTGTAGTAACCGACTGGATTACTTCGCTTGTCGGGGCGTGGTAGCCAACCGGGCTACTAAGGCTTGTTTGGTGAAATGGCCCACCGGGCCACTATGGCTTGTTTGGTGTAATGGCCCACCGGGCCACTATGGCTTGTTTGGGGTAGTAGTCTACAGGGCTACTAAGGATTGTTTGGTGTGGTAGCCTACCGGGCTACACACAATTTTACTTTGAAAAATTGTTTGGGCTGGCTTGTAAAAATCTTGGAAAAATTCTTTATTTTGAAACCGTCCCCTTATCACCCCACTGGAAGGTGGGAGACGTTTTTATAAAAACCTTGGTCATATTTTAAAGTGTTAAAAACACATCTTTATTTTGAAGTGTATAAATCACATTTTTAAAGCTTGCATTTTAAAGGTGGTTTTTGAACCATTTTTGAAAACAATTTTGAAACTTAGTCTAAACAACTTTGTTTGAAATTTTGTCCAACATGAAAGTTTTCATTCTCGACAAGATGAACAAATCTCATGTTCATCATGGAGCCTAAATCTAATTCTAATGGCTCCTAATTTCATTAAAACCGTGGGCTTGATGCCCAGTTTTTTGTAAAAATCCCAGTTTTACGTCTTTGCAAAAATGGCTCGGTTTGAGACCCGAAACGGCCAAATTTTTGACTTTTGCAAGTCATTCTCAACATCTCGACAAGATCTACAACTTTCGTGTTAAGTCCAAGAACCATTTCGGACTCTAAGGGGTCCATTTCTAGCAAAACCCGGACTAAACACTGGGTTCGGATTTTTGCTCCTAGTTTTGTCCTAGTTTTAGACATCGAGTGAAAAACACCCTAAAAACCTATCTTAGACTCATTTTTGGCCGAGGCCTATTTGTCGTAAAAACGACCGTATCGAAATTTCTATAAAACACTATGTTTTACCAAATCCTAGATTCGGACCCTAAGTGGGTCAAAATAGCCAAAATCTGTGGCTGTTTTCTAAGGAAAGATTTGTGTCCAGCCACCATCATACACATCCATGCATTCACATCCACAAACCATATGCAACTTAAAGTAAACACAACCACAACCATAATGACTTTAAGAAATGAAAGCTAAGGGCTTAATTAACTTAATACAACCTTGTGCATAAACAAATACACATAAAACCCTTAGATTGAAAATTAAAATTTTCAACCAATCACCATGAGAAGGGTTTCGGCTTTTACCTTTGGTGCTTTGGACTTAAGCATACTTTTGGCTAGGCTCGGGGCGTCAAAATGCTGTGGAAACTCAAGAGCTTGAGGTTGGTTTTATGCTAGCCAAGTTACCCAAAAAAAAAATCATTCAAACAACAACTCAAAACCAAGAATCAAAACACAAGGAAAATCGGTTTTGCACTTACCCTTGGTGCACCCGACAAGCTTGGTTCGGTCTCTCCTTGCTCAAGCTTGGAAGAGGTCAGTTTTTTGTGAGTTTTGGTCAAGGTTTTGGCTTGCAAAATGTTGGCTTTTGGGGCTGAGAAGATTCGGTAGCAAGCAAGGAAAAGAAGAAGAAAAAGACTTGTGGTTTTAGGTGTGTGGAAGCAAAAGTCCATGCCTTACGTCAAGGGTGCCTTTTATAGGCAAACCTTAACCAAACTACTTAGGCTTAATCCTACTTAATTGTCTACCAAATTAGCCAAATCTTGGGACAAATATGCTGCCAATTTTCAGAAGAAATGGGCGTGGGCTGCTCATTGGGAGGAGGAAGGCATTAAACAAATATTATTGACTACTTTTTCAAAAACCCTTGAATAAAATATTCAAGTGTGTCATGGCTAGGAAGATTATTTTAATAGCCACCTTTTAGGCTTGTGTGCTATAGATTACAGATGCTTTTACAGCAAAGGGGCATGAAAATTTAAGGCCAAATTTTATCTATGTTAGCTTCTCATCGCAACTAATTTTATACTGCGGTGTTCGGTCTTATCTCGGCAGTGTTCCAATTTTCAACAGAAAATTGGTTTTCTGAATCCGATTTTGTAAATTCCTGGTTGATTTCTACTATCTAAGAGCCCATTATGAGTCTAGATTACTATTGACGTCCTATACTATGGTTGGGTCTACACTATGTTGTCTTTTCACATGCGAACCGAGGCGTTCCCGAGCGAAATTTCAGACACAGTCTTTCTTGACTAATTTGGATGTGCTGATTCCATTTTTATCAGTTTTACGCCCATCGAAGGTCATCTAGACCAGTTTTCAGGGTCGGTGTGACCTCACCTCGAAAAACATATCAGGTTCGTGATTGACTAATTTGGGCGTTTTAAGCCCAAATATATCAGTTTCTGGGTGAGTAAAGGTCGTCTTGACCCTCATCCTGATACTGCATACTTCTCACTATTCATTAACCACCATTTTCTACTTAACTGACTGGTTTGAGTGCTCCGACTCTGATTTTGTTAGTCTCTAGGTGAGAAGAGGTCATCTGGACCATTTTCTCGATGTGGTACCCTGGCTAGGGCAATCTCTTGTTATTGTGCTCAGATGTTTGGTCCGAGCATTCTGGTGATCTATTTACCAGTCTTGTGCCAAGAAATGGTCGTCTGGACCAGTTTCCCGACACTGCATGTCTCATTCATATATACACATAATAGGGTGGACCGGGTTCACTGTCGGTCGCCCCTTTCACTGCATGAATAGTATTTAAATAGTACCGTTGTGACAATCGGGAAATTCTGGCATTCTCAGAAGAAAATGTACAAATGTATGTATATAACAATTTATACTATTTAAATAGTGAAATGAATGTATTTATATTGTTTAGACTATGAAAGGATGTTCTAACAATACTGACGGGTAAGAATTCAGTGTTGATAAAGTTCACTGAATTGAAACGGGTGGAACGGTGCCAAAAACGGCTTTGAAAACCTAATCGGTGCCTATGGTGCACTAAAAAGATGAAAAACTTTCGGAATTGATTTTGATCAAACGGAAGTAGTATAAATTGATCTAACTACACAGGAGACCTCAGAACCCGCTGGGATGATTTCAGGAAAATTTCGGCTCAATCCAACGTTGGTGAAAAAGTAGTCGAATTAATATGAATAGTGAAGTCAAAGTCAAATTTTTACTTTGCAACTATGACATCATTAAAGCATTTATTAAATAGATTAAAAATGGTGGTTGGTGGCATTAATGGCCAAGATTGAATTTGCTTTTGATCTAAAGGCTTAGATTTTGCCAAAATTAGCCAAATTAATTTTGGTGAAAACGTGGAAAGAAATGGCATGAAATGTGTTGCAATTTCATTGGTTGGAAACCAAATTAATTGGTTTTCCGTGTTGCATGAGTCGGTAAACCTTGGAACAAAAGGACCCGTAGCTTATTCAAAGCAAAACCGAGAGAAAAAAATTTTCTAAGTGTTCCTAGAGAGAACCCGTGAGCAACCAAGAGAAACCAAGCCAAACTTTCAAATTTTCTTCACCAAAGTGATAGCAAACTCATCATTGAAGTCAAGGGAAGCAAGAAATCAAGGTAGCCATCTTTGGTTTGAAAATTTTCTTGCTTTTTCATTGAAAAATCCGTGGGTTTGTTGGCTAGGAGGATGAGAAATTTTGTGGTTGATTTGGTATATGGGTTTTGCTTATGGTTTGATTAGAAGAAAAACCATGTATTTTGTTTAAAGAAAAACAAAGTTTTGGTTGGTTTTTTTTTATGGAAAATCCGTGGGTTACCTTAGTGTTTGATCATGGATTTATTGTTGGTTAAGTGTTGTAATGCTTGAAATCATGTTTTAAATTATATGGAAAGCATGATTTGCATGGTTAGAAAGCTTGGAAAAAATTTTGGTATCTAAATTCCCTAATATGGCTGTGTGGTGTAGTTAGGGTTTGGTGAACATTTTTGCATGATTAACTTGATGTTTGGATAGTTTAAATCATGCATTGAATTATAGAAATGTTGGTTATGAGGTTGAAAGCATGAAACAAAATGTTATGCATGTTTTTACTTAAAATGGTCGTGGGTTATGTGTGTTGAAAAACCCTAAGAATTGTACTGTAAAATGCATGGAAAATGGCTTGAAAATGTGCTAGGTAATAGCCTTTGAATAGCCTAAAATTTGGTTGAAAGATTGAAAATTTTTGCCTAGGTTTTGGATAGGAAAACCGTGGCTAAAACTAAGGGCAAAATTGAAAGAATTTTGTTAATTGTGGTTCAAAATGTGAATTGTTAAATGTGTGAGCTTTTATGTAAAAGTTTGGAAAAATTTTACATAAAATAGGACTTTGGTATAGTACGTGGTAGGTACATATGGTTCAAGACATACCTAACGCCGGTAGCCTTAAATTTACGCCGAAATGTTGCCGAAATTTCGAAAAACGGCATTTAGGGTAAAAAGGGAATCGAGAGTAAAAGTTTAGGGTCGGGTTGGAAACCCGAGTCCCTTGAAGAAAATTGAATAAGGGAAACCTAAGGGGTGGTTCTTGTATAGTAACCCGTCCCCTTAAAAAGGTAAAACGCGAGTGAAACTAAAAACCGACCCCGGGGGGGGGGGGGGGGGGCATTTTTGGGAAATGAAGTAAAGGTTCGAGTCGATACTGAAAATCCGAGTCTCGGAGGCTTAAATCGGGAAAGTCTAGATGAACGTTTTAAATACTAGTAAAATGTCCATTTGAGACTCCGAAACAATAGAAAATCAATAAACCGACGTAAGGGTCAGAATAGTACATCCCGAAGGTCGGGAAGGTGAAAAATGAAAATAAAATAGAAACGAACCCGATAATGAATAGAAAATAGTTAGAAAAGTTCCTGAGAGCCAAAAGTGCAGTCTAGATCGAGAAAATCCAGTCAAGGACATAATTGTAATTTTGCCAAAATACAGGGGTAAAATCGTATTTTTTCAAAAGTTGAGAAAAATGGGAAAAATGATAAATAAAGCCTAAAAAGTTATAAATAGGTTTTATTTAAGCTTTTTAATAAAAAAAATAAAAGCTATAAATGAAAATGAAATTAACAGACAAGGTTTTGTTTGTAGGATCCCATAATCAACCCACAAGGAGAGCGATTAAAGATCCAGGAAGGAAAAGGAGAAGAAACGGATAAGGTAAGTTCAGACATTTACTTGTCTGCAACATGTAGCATTATTATTGCTAACTTTGATGTACTAACTATAAGTTAGGTACATATGTGCTACGGGCACTATTATAGAATAGAGAGAGAGACAAAATGTGCTACAGGCACTATTGAAAATGGGACACATAATAAATTGTGCTTCAGACACTAGAGCGAGGTTAATGAAACTCACTCACATGAAATTAAAATGTGAACCATTCCTAACCGCAGGGCAATATGAAGTCACCGGGTTAGAACTTTAAAAAGTCGGTAATAAAACCACTTTTGGTACTAGCCTTCCGTACAGGGAGGTAAACTTTGCCATCGGGGTTCTGATGATGAGATTAAGGCTATGGAGGTCAACACTAATATACCACTCCCAGTCATGTGCACTAAAATGGTACTGCCAACATGAGCTCAAACTCAGAACATAAATAAAGATAATTACCTAAAACTAAAACTATGCCATAATTAAGCACAAGACAGTTTCGTGTACTATTGATATACTGTGTTGTGGTCAAAGTTACTATTCATAGTGAATAGTGGTTAAAGTTACTATTCATGATGAATAGTACTATTCATAGAAATTCTATTTCTTGCATGTTTGAACTTACGGAGCCTGTAGCTCACCATTTTTGCTTATGTTGCAGGCAAGCAACCAGCTCACTAGCTTTGTATGACTAGATGGCAAACGGGATAGTGAGTGTCAAATGGGATGGGAAGCCAAGGGATATGGTTCTGCAAGAGTTTTCCGCTAAGCGTTAACAAAAAGAGGAAAGAGAAACAGTCTTTTGTAATAATATATATTTTACGAAAGTACTGTATTATGTAAATTACTTTGTACTTGTAAACAAAGTGATTAGTGGATAATGTTTTACATGATGTTTTAAAAAAATCCCCTAATAATATCATGTTTTGCAAGATAGATAGATTAGCCGGTGACCCATGAGAGTACAATCTATCGCAGTTTGCTATGAAGCTTAACTGTAATAGTATTTTATGATCTCTACGAAGGGCGGGCCGCCACAGTTGGTATCAGAGCAGTGTTGACCATATCCTGATTTGACACTTCGCACATCCTGCATCACAATCCAAGTAGTTTATTTAAGTTTAGTTAATTATTTTCTTATATGAAAATAATTATCTTATAGGTAGCAAGATGACTAGACCTCCTTATGTGAGACCGCCACTACCACGACCGAGAGGGGTGTTACGGGTATGGACGAGACCTATTGTGAGGCCGCCTATTTCCTAACATCTGGTACTTAGACCCTCGGTGCCAGAGAGACCTATAGTACCAGCACCAACCCCTGTAGATGTAGTACAGCCTCGATCGGTACTTCATCCACCTGTAGTAGTAGACATTCCAGTTGTTGGTGGACGCCACCATATTGGAGTGAGAGTTTCGGCACGAGTGGTATAGGCATTTAGAGCTAGTAGTCCCCCGATGTTTGATGGTGGATGACAGTCAATGGAGACAAAGAATTGGCTCCATGCAATAGAGAGGATTATGGTGATGTGTGATATTGCTCAAGAGATGTGGATCCAGTTGGCAATAAGTATGTTTCAGGGATATACTCGATTATTCTGGGATTATTGTGATCAAGAGATTCTGTTGGGATTCAGTTGGGCTGAGTTCTGTCAGTGATTGGCTGATCAGTTTTCGCCTAAGGATCCGACACCTGTTCCAGTGCCTCCAGAGAGACGAGAGGTAGTTACACCCACGTACCCTGGATTTGATGAGGTTAGGGACTATATTCTCCGGACAGAGAGGATGGTCATGTTGTCTAGTGAGACAGTTATGTCTGACGTAGCACGATTTGAGGAGACTATTAGGAGGAGATGTCCGTTGCCCAACCTCACTGAAGCAAACTGTTGTGAGCTTTTCTGGAAAGGTTTACCTATGGAGTTGAGACAGAGAGTGATTAAGATATATCCTTCTACGCTCCAAGAGTTTGTAGTGACGATCAGGACGATCGAGAGGGAGATTTTGATTGAGCATCTGTCACAGAGTCGACGAGAGATACTGTGTCAAGATGAGATGATGGCACGCATCTTTGGGCTGAGAAGGATGATGAACGATCATGAGGCCGGACCATCTAGACCACGAGGAGGTGATGATTCAGGACAGGCAGCATTGCCTAGGGGTGGTGATGACTCAGATGATCTAGATGACGATGAGGATCCAGAAGAATATCCTTTAGTCCCAAACGCAGGAGATGTGTGACCTATAGATGTATAGATATACATAACTAGCTTATAGAGAAAAGCTCTTTTATATAGACTTATGACCAAGATGTATATGATGGCCGATGTATATATGATTGGTGATGGTTATATATGATATATAAACGTTTTGCAATGAGTGAAATATCAAAATGATTGTATGTTGTACGATGATGTGTTACGATGATGTGGCTTTACATTACCCTGAATTTCGTAAATTTATATGATTTTACGAATGTGGTCATGGAAAAGCGAACGGTAAATTGTTGTGCCATAATAGGATAATAGGCAAGATGGTGGAATTGCAAAATCAACCAGAGAGACGAGAACGACGTCCAAATCTCATGGAGAGAATAGAGCAGATACAAGCTTTACTAGAAGCTCAGATGCAAGCAAATGCTAATCTGAGACAACGAGTAGAGGAGTTAGAACAGAGGCAAGGTTCTGAAGGTGCCCAAGTAGAACAGGAAGCTGAGGTAGATCCGGTTATTCCTCCAGCTGTTGTACATAAGAGAGTTCCTGAACCGCAACCGCTAGTAAATCTGGAACCCCTCTATGAAAGATTCAGGCATATAAGGCCGCCAGAATTTGAAGGTTCTACCAATCCTCTAGAGGCTGAAGACTGGTTGTCATCATTACAATTGATCCTGGAATTCATGAATTTAACTGACCAGGAGAAGGTCGCCTGTGCGTCTTTTGTGTTGAGGAAAGATGCTCGTTTTTGGTGGGACACTGTGCGACTGAGAAGAAATGTGTCTACCATAAGTTGGACAGAATTTCTAGAAGAATTTAGCCAGAAATATTATGATCCTGCATCTATGAGACTCCAGCAAAAAGAGTTCTCAGAATTGAAGCAAGGAAATATGTCAGTGTGTGAAGTTTGCCGAAAGTTTGATCAGTTATCCCGCTTATGTCCCTATGTAGTCCCCACTGAGAGGGAGAAAATAAAGAAAATGATCGGGATGTTCAGGCCAAAAATTATGGCATTGGTATATACTGGACAGATACCGCCTACTTCTGTAGTAGATTGTGTTAGTCGTGTCATAAGAGCTGAGTTTCATGTAGCCCAACAGAAGGAGGAAAGAGAGAAGAACTGGGAGGCCAAAAAGAAGGAGAGAGCTTTGGCTAAGTCTATACAAGCTGGTCAATCTAGCAAGCCTAATCAGAATGCTAAACCAGGCCAGGGAAATAGTCAAGGATCCCAGCAAAATAAGAAGAAAGGCAATTTTACTGGAAATCGCCAGGCAAATAATCGAAACTAGCAGTGAAGAACAACTGGTAATGCGGAATCCAATATACCAAATTGTCCTACATGCGGGAAGAGACATTTTGGGCAATGCAGATTTGGGCTACTTGTTTGTTATGAATGTGGAAAGGAAGGTCATTATGCCAAGAACTGTCCAGGTAACAGGCAGGGTGTATAAGGCACTTCCCAACCGCACCAGATATGCCCATAAGCTTACTCCCTTCAGGGCAAGGTTGAAGAGTCTCCAGTAAGGCCGCAACACCAGGAGCGTGTGCCACGTGCTGATGCTCGTGTAATGGCCTACACCAAGGAGGATGCAGAGGCAGGAACATCAAATGTAGTGACAGGTCAACTCTCTATCACTAGTCATGTAGCCTCTGTACTATTCAATTCCGGTGCTACGCATTCTTTTGTTTCCTACGAATTTGCTGACAAGATAGGACTTCCTAAGGACTATATGGGAAAAATATTTAAGATAGCTTTACCCTCTTAGGAAGTATTGTTGTCCAATTACTGGTTACCTCATGTACCAGTATATGTGGCAGATAGGGAGCTATATACTGAGTTGATCGTAATGAAGATTATGGATTACGATGTGATTCTAGGCATGGAGCTACGATCGACTGCTAAAATTAAAAAATAGTATTCCAACCCGAGGAAGAAGAGAGTTTCAAGTACGTAGATGCTTCTCGAAAACCCAGGAAGATGATGATTAGTTCGCTGAAAGCAAGTAAGCTGATGGCCAGTGGTTGTATGGGATATCTGGCATATGTGATGGATACTACAGAGAAACATAAGCTTCAACCTGAAGATGTTCCTGTTGCTAATGAATTTCTTGACGTATTTCCAGAAGAGTTACCAGGGATACCTCCAGAGAGGGAAATCTCATTCGAAATTGAGTTGATGCCTAGAACGGCACCTATTTCCAAAGCACCATACCGCATGGCTCCAGTGGAGATAAAGGAGCTGCAGGAACAATTAAAGGAGCTTTTGGACAAGGGATTCATCAGACCGAGTTATTCTCTATAGGGTGCACCTGTGTTGTTCGTCAAGAAAAAGGATGGAACGTTCTGTCTGTGCATTGATTACCGGGAGTTGAATAAGGTTACGATCAAAAACAGCTATCCGTTACCTAGAATTAATGACTTATTCGACTAGTTAAACGGTGCAGCGGTATTTTCCAAGATCGACTTACGATCAGGATATCACCAGTTGAGAATTAAAGAAAGTGATATTCCTAAGACAGTGTTTAGGACTCGATATGGTCATTATGAGTTCCTTGTGATGCCATTCGGATTAACAAATGCACCAGCAGTGTTCATGGACTTGATGAACAGAATCTTTAACGAGTATTTGGATAAGTTTGTCATTGTATTCATTGATGATATTCTTATATACTCAAAGACTCATGAAGAGTACAAGGAGCATCTGAGGATCGTGTTGCATACGATAATAAATCATCAACTGTATGCCAAATTCTCAAAATGCGAGTTTTGGCTGGATAGAGTACATTTCCTCGGACTTGTTGTATCCCAGGAAGGTATTACTGTAGATCCAACGATGGTAGATGCAATTAACCAATGGCCTGCACCTAAGAGTGTGACAGAAATATGTAGTTTCTTGGGGTTAGCTGGTTATTATCGGAGGTTGTTAGCTGCACCTCTTACTGCTCTTACACGCTAGGAAAGAAAGTATGAGTAGACTATGGAATGCAAAGGAAGCTTCCAAGAGTTAATGAGACGGCTGACAAGCGCGCCAATCCTTACGCTTCCCACTGAAGGGGAGAAGTTTGTGATCTACAGTGATGCATCTAAAATAGGATTGGGAGCAATTCTGATGCAAAGCGGCACGGTGATTGCCTACGCTTCGCGTCAATTAAAGGATCATGTAAAGAATTACCCTACACGTGACCTTGAACTTGCTACAGTAGTGTTTGCACTTAAAATTTGGCGACACTATCTCTATGGAGCCCAGTGTCAGATTTTTACTGATCACCAAAGCCTGAAGTATTTCTTCACATAAAAGGAGCTCAATATGCGACAAAGACGATGGTTGGAATTGGTAAATGATTATGATTATGAAATCCTATATCATCCAGGGAAGGCCAATCGTGTAGCAGATGCTTTAAGTAGAAAGTCTACCATATCACACTAGCTACCGATAAAAAGGCTTCCAAAACCATTGCAATAAGAGATAAATTCTTTGAACTTGGAGCTAATATCTGGAAGATTGGCTGCACTCCAAGTGGAATCATCATTGTTTGAGGATATCAAGTAAGCTCAAAGACGAGATCCAAGAATGTCAAATTCCCAAGAAGGAATTTCCAAGGATGGAATGATCCTCTATCAAGGAAAGAATTAATGTTCCAGCTGATGAGGAACTTAGAAGACAGATCATGTCAGAAGCCCATGAGACACCATATTCAGTTCATCCCGAAGCTAGTAAGATGTATCAGGACTTAAAGTTACAGTTCTGGTGGAAAGGGATGAAGAATGATATAACGAAATTCGTGAGCAGATGCATGACCTGTTAGAGAATCAAAGCTGAACATAAACAACCAGCAGGAAAATTGGAACCTTTGGAGATTCCTGAATGGAAATGAGAACACATTACGATGGATTTTGTAATGGGACTACCAAAAACCCGAGAAGGTTATGATGCCATCTGGGTTATTGTGGACAGACTAACCAAGACGGCACGGTTTATAGCTGTCAAGATGACTTTTTTGTTGGAAAAGTTTGCTCAGTTGTACATAGCTCATGTCGTCAGATTACATGGAGTACCAAAATCCATTGTATCAGATCGAGATGCACGATTCAATTTGAATTTCTGGAAGTGTGTGCAAAAAGCCACGGGTACTGAATTGAGACTCAGTACGGCATTTCATCCACAAACAGACGGACAGTCGAGCGGACCATTCAAACATTAGAGGACATGCTTCGAGCTTGTGTATTGGATTTTACGGGAAATTGGAACGAGAAGTTACCATTAATTGAATTCTCGTACAATAATAGTTACCAAGCTTTCATAGGAATGGCACCTTATGAGGCCCTTTATGGTTGGAAATGCAGATCGCCAATACACTGGTATGACCTGCGAGAAAAACAGCTGCATAAGACGGATTTTATACGAGAAACTTCTGATGCCGTTGTAAGAATTCAGCGTCAAATGAAAATTGCGCGAAGACGACAAAAGAGTTATGCAGATAAGAGGCGGAGATCCTTGGAGTTTAATGAAGGAGACTTCGTGTTTCTTAAGGTATCGCCTATGAAGGGGATTATGCGTTTCGGTAAGAAGGGAAAACTGAGTCCAAGATATATCAGACCTTATGAAATTATCGAACGCATTGGAAGGGTCGCTTATAGACTAGCATTACCTCCTAAATTTTCGGCAGTGCATGATGTATTTCACGTGTCGATGCTGAAAAAGTATGTACCAGATCCATCCCATGTGTTGAAGCATGAACCTATTCAGATCCACGAGGATTTGACGTATGAAGAACAACCTATTCGAGTACTGGCTCGTGAAGAGAAAGTACTGAGGAATAAGACAATCCCACTAGTGAAGATTTTGTGGAAAAATCACAACATTGAAGAAGCTACGTGGGAACGAGAGGATGAGATGAGGAGTTTATACCCCCACTTGTTCTAATTTTCGAGCACGAAAATTTTTTATAAGGAGGGGTAAATGTGACAATCGGGAAATTTTGGCATTCTCGGAAGAAAATGTACAAATGTATGTATATAACAATTTATACTATTTAAATAGTGAAATGAATGTATTTATATTGTTTAGACTGTGAAAGGATGTTCTAAAAATACTGACGGGTAAGAATTCAGTATTAATAAAGTTCACTGAATTGAAACGGGTGGAACAGTACCAAAAACGGCATTGAAAACCTAATCGGCGCCTATGGTGCACTAAAAAGATGAAAAACTTCCGGGATTTATTTTGATCAAACAGAAGTAGTATAAATTGATCCGACTGCACAGAAGACCTCAGGAACCCGCCGGGACGATTTCAGGAAAATTTCGGCGCAATCAAACATTGGTGAAAAAGTAGTCGAATTAATATAAATAGTGAAGTCAAAGTCAAATTTTTACTTTGCAATTATGACATCATTAAAGCATTTATTAAATGGATTAAAAATGGTGGTTGGTGGCATCAATGACCAAGATTGAATTTGCTTTTGATCTAAAGGCTTAGATTTGGTCAAAATTAGCCAAATTAATTTTGGTGAAAATGCGGAAAGAAATGGCATGAAATGTGTTGAAATTTCATTGGTTGGAAGCCAAATTAATTGGTTTTCCGTGTTACATGAGTCGGCAAACCTTGGAACAAAAGAACTCGTAGCTTATTCAAAGCAAAACCAAGAGAAAAAAATTTTCTAAGTGTTCCTAGAGAGAACCCATGAGCAACCAAGAGAAACCAAGCCAAACTTTCAAATTTTCTTCACCAAAGTGATAGCAAACTCATCATTGAAGTCAAGGAAGCAAGAAATCAAGGTAGCCATCTTTGGTTTGAAAATTTTCTTACTTTTCCATTGAAAAATCCGTGGGTTTGTTGGCTAGGAGGATGAGAAATTTTATGGTTGATTTGGTATATGGGTTTTGCTTATGGTTTGATTAGCAGAAAAACCATGTATTTTGTTTAAAGAAAAACAAAGTTTTGGTTGGTTTTTTTAATGGAAAATCCGTGGGTTACCTTAGTGTTTGATCATGGATTTATTGTTGGTTAAGTGTTGTAATGCTTTAAATCATGTTTTGGTTATATGGAAAGCATGATTTGCATGGTTAGAAAGCTTGGAAAAATTTTGGTATCTAAATTCCCTAATATGGCCGTGTGGTGTAGTTAGGGTTTGGTGAACATTTTTGCATGATTAAGTTGATGTTTGGATAGTTTAAATCATGCATTGAATTATGGAAATGTTGGTTATGAGGTTGAAAGCATGAAACAAAATGTTATGCATGTTTTTACTTAAAATGGCCATGGGTTATGTGTGTTGAAAAACCTGAAGAATTATGTTGTAAAATGCATGGAAAATGGCTTGAAAATGTGCTAGGTAATAGCGTTTGAATAGCCTAAAATTTGGTTGAAAGATTGAAAATTTTTTGCTAGGTTTTGGATAGGAAAACCGTGGCTAAAACTAAGGGCAAAATTGAAAGAATTTTGGTAATTGTGATTCAAAATATGAATTGTTAAATATGTGAGCTTTTATGTAAAAGTTTGGGAAACTTTTACATAAAATAGGACTTTGATATAGTACATGGCAGGTACATATGGTTCGAGGCATACCTAACGCCGGTAGCCTTAAATTTACACCGAAATGCTGCCGAAATTTCGAAAAACAGCATTTAGGGAAAACAGGAAATCGAGAGTAAAAGTTTAGGGTCGGGTCAGAAACCTGAGTCCCTTGAGGAAAATTGAATAAGGGAAACCTAAGGGGTGGTTCGTGAATGGTAACCCGTCCCCTTAAAAATGTAAAACGCGAGTGAAACTAAAAAACCGACCCTGAGGGGGGGGCGTTTTTGGGAAACGTAGTAAAGGTCTGAGTCGGGTACGAAAAATCCGCGCCTCAGAGACCTAAATCAAGAAAGTCTACATGAATGTTTTAAATGCTAGTAAAACGTCCATTTAAGGCTCCGAAATGATAGAAAATCACTAAACCGATGTAAGGGTCAGAATAATACTTCCCAAGGGTCGGGAAGGTGAAAATGGAAATCAAATAGAAACGAACCCGGTAATGAATAGAACAGAGTCAGAAAAGTTCCTGAGAGCCAAAAGTGCAGTCTAGATCGAGAAAATCCCGTCAGGGGCACAATTGCAATTTTACCAAAATGCGGGGCAAAATCATATTTTTTCAAAAGTTGAGAAAAATGGGGAAAATGATAAATAAAGCCTAAAAAGTTATAAATAGGTTTTATTTAAGATTTTTAATAAAAAAATAAAAGCTATAAATGGAAATGAAATTAACAGACAAGGTTTTGTTTGTAGGATCCCAAAATCGACCCACAAGGAGAGCGATTAAAGATCCAGGAAGGAAAAGGAGAAGAAACGGATGAGGTAAGTTCAGACATTTACTTGTCTGCAACATATAGCATTATTATTACTAACTTTGATGTACTAACTATAAGTTAGGTACATATGTGCTACGGGCACTATTATAGAATAGAGAGAGAGACGAAATGTGCTACGGGCCCTATTAAAAATGAGACACATAATAAATTGTGCTTCGGGTACTAGAATGAGGTTAATGAAACTCACTCACATGAAATTAAAATGTGAACCATTCCTAATCACGGGGCAATATGAAGTCACAGGGTTAGAACTTTAAAAAGTTGGTAATAAAACCACTTTTGGTGTACCAGCCTTCTGTACAGGGAGGTAAACTTTGCCTTCGAGACTATGATGATGAGATTAAGGCTGTGGAGGTCAGCACAAATATATCGCTCCCAGTCATGCGCACTAAAATGGTACTACCAACATGAGTTCAAAACCAGAACATAAATAAAGATAATTACCTAAAACTGAAACTATGCCATAATTGAGCATAAGATAGTTTCGTGAGAGTACTAACCCCGTGGTTGATGTACTGTTGATATACTATGTTGTAGTCAAAGTTACTATTCATGATGAATAGTAGTCAAAGTTACTATTCATGATGAATAGTACTATTTATGATGAATAGTACTATTCATAGAAATTCTATTTCTTGCATGTTTGAACTTACTGAGACTATAGCTCACCATTTTTACTTATGTTGCAGGTAAGCAACCAGCTCACTAGCTTTGTATGGCTGGATGGCAGACGGGATAGTGAGTGTCAAATGGGATGGGAAGCCAAGGGATATGGTTCTGCCAGAGTTTTCCGCTGAGTGTTAACAAAGAGAGGAAAGAGAAACAGTCTTTTGTAATAATATATATTTTGCAAAAGTACTGTATTATGAAAATTACTTTGTACTTGTAAATAAAGTGATTAGTGGATAATGTTTTACATGATATTTTAAAAAAAATCCCCCAAAAATGTCATGTTTTACAAGAGAGATAGATTAGCTGGCGACCCATGAGAGTACAATCTATCACAGTTTGCTATGAAGCTTAACTGTAATAGTATTGTATGATCTCTACGAAGGACGGGCTGCGACAGTTGGTATCAAAGCAGTGTTGACTATATCCTGATTTGACACTTCGCACATCCTGCACCGCAATCCAAGTAAGTAGTTTATTTAAGTTTAGTTAATTATTTTCTTATATGAAAATAATTATCTTATAGGTAACAAGATGACTAGACCTCCATATGCGAGACCGCCACTACCACGATCGAGAGGGGTGTTACGGGTATGAACGAGACCTATTGTGAGGCCGTTTATTTCCCAACGCCCATTACTTAGACCCCCGGTGCCAGAGAGACCTACAGTACCAGCACCAGCCCCTGTAGATGTAGTACAGCCTCGACCGGTACTTCAACCACCTGTAGTAGTAGACATTCCAGTTGTTGGTGGACGCCAACGTATTGGAGTGAGAGTTTCGGCTCGAGCGGTATAGGCATTTAGAACTAGTAGTCCCCCGATGTTTGATGGTGGATGACAGTCAATGGAGACAAAGAATTAGCTCTATGCAATAGATAGGATTATGGTGATGTGTGATATTGATCAAGAGATGTGGATCCAGTTGGCAATAAGTATGTTTCAGGGACATGCTGGATTATTCTGGGATTATTGTGATCAAGAGATTCTGTTGGGATTCAGTTGGGTTGAGTTCTGTCTGTGATTGGCTGATCGGTTTCCGCCTAAGGATCCGACACCTGTTCCAGCGCCTCCAGAGAGACAAGAGGTAGTTACACCCACGTATCCTGGATTTGATGAGGTTAGGGACTATATTCTCCAGACAGAGAGGGTGGTCATGTTGTCTAGTGAGACAGTTATGTCTTACGCAGCACGATTTGAGGAGACTATTAGGAGGAGATGTCCGTTGCCCAACCTCACTAAAGCAAACTGTTGTGAGCTTTTCTGGAAAGGTTTACCTATGGAGTTGAGACAGAGGGTGATTAAGCTATATCCTCCTACGCTCCAAGAGTTTGTAGTGACGATCAGGACGATCGAGAGGGAGATTTTGATTGAGCATCTGTCACAGAGTCGACGAGAGACACTGTGTCAAGATGAGATGATGGCACGCATCTTTGGGCTGAGAAGGATGATGAACGATTATGAGGCCGGACCGTCTAGACCACGAGGAGGTGATGATTCAGGACAGGGAGCATTGCCTAGGGGTGGTGATGACTCAGATGATCTAGACAACGATGAGGATCCAGAAGAATATCCTCTAGTCCCAGACGTAGAAGATGTGTGACCTGTAGATGTATAGATATACATAAGTAGCTTATAAAGAAAAGCTCTTTTGTATAGACTTGTGGCCAAGATGTATATGATGGCCGATGTATATATGACTGGTGATGGTTATGTATGATATATAAACATTTTGCTATGAATGAAATATCAAAATGATTATATGTTGTACGATGATGTGTTACGATGATGTGGCTTTACATTACCCTGAATTTCATAAATTTATGTGATTTTACGAATGTGGTCATGGAAAAGCTAACGGTAAATTGTTGTGCCATAATATGATAATAGGTAAGATGATGGATTTGTGAAATCAACCAGAGAGACGAGAACGACGTCCTAATCTCATGGAGAGAATAGAGTAGATACAAGCTTTACTAGAAGCTCAGATGCAAGAAAATGCTAATCTGAGACAATGAGTAGAGGAGTTAGAACAGAGGCAAGGTTCTGAAGGCACCCAAGTAGAATAGGAAGCTGAGGTAGATCCAGTTATTTCTCTAGCTACTGTACATGAGAGAGTTCCTGAACCGCAATCGGTAGTAAATCTGGAACCCCTCTATGAATGATTCAGGCGTATGAGGCCGCCAGAATTTGAAGGTTCTACTAATCCTCTAGAGGCTGAAGACTGGTTATCATCATTGTAAGTGATCCTGGAATTCATGAATTTAACTGACTAGGAGAAGGTCGCATGTGCGTCTTTTATGTTAAGGAAAGGTGCTCGTTTTTGGTGGGACACTGTGCGACTGAGAAGAACTGTGTCTACCATGAGTTGGATAGAATTTCTAGAAGAATTAAGCCAGAAATATTATGATCCTGCATATATGAGACTCCAGCAGAAAGAGTTCTCAGAATTGAAGCAAGGAAATATGTGGGTGGGTGAAGTTTGCCGAAAGTTTAATCAGTTATCCCGCTTATGTCCCTATGTAGCCCCTATAGAGAGGGTGAAAATACAAAAAATGATCAGGATGTTTAGGCCAGAAATTGCGGCATTAGTAGATACTGGACAGATACCGCCTACTTCTGTAGTAGATTCTGTTATTCGTGCCATAAGAGCTGAGTTTCATGTAGCCCAACAGAAGGAGGAAAGAGAAAAGAACTGGGAGGCCAAGAAGAAGGAGAGAGCTTTGGCTAAGTCTACACAAGCTGATCAATCTAGCAAGCCTAATCAGAATGCTAAACCAGGCCAGGGAAATAATCAAGGATCCCAGCAAAACAAGAGGAAAGGCAGTTTTATTGGAAATCGCCAGGCAAAATAATCGAAACCAGCAGCGAGGAACAGCTGGTAATGCAGAATCCAAAGTACCAAATTGTCCTACATGCGGGAAGAGACATTCTGGGCAATGCAGATTTGGGCCACTAGTTTGTTATGAATGTGGAAAGGAAGGTAGTTATACCAGAAACTGTCCAAGTAACAGGCAGGGTGTACAAGGCACTTCCCAACCGCCCCAGATACGCCCACAAGCTTATTCCCTTCAGGGTAGGGTTGAAGAGTCTCCAGTAAGGCCGCAACGCCAGGAGCGTGTGCCACGCGCTGATGCTCGTGTAATGGCCTACACCAAGGAGGATGCAGAGGCAGGAAAATCAAATGTGGTGACAGGTCAGCTTCCTGTCGCTAGTCATGTAGCCTCCGTACTATTCGATTCCGGTGCTACACATTCTTTTGTTTCCTATGAATTTGCTGACAAGATAAGACTTCCTAAGGACTATATGGGAAAAATATTTAAGACAGCTTTAACCTCTGGAGAAGTATTGTTGTCCAATTACTGGTTACCTCAGGTACCAGTATATGTGGCAAATAGGGAGCTATATACTGAGTTGATCGTAATGAAGCTTGTGGATTACGATGTGATTCTAGGCATAGATTTCCTAGGGAAATATCAAGCTATGATCGACTGTCGAATTCAAAAAATAGTATTCCAACCCGAGGAAGAAGAGAGTTTTGGGTATGTAGATGCTTCTCGAAAACCCGGGAAGATGATGATTAGTTCGCTGAAAGCAAGTAAGCTGATGGCCAGTGGTTGTATGGGATATCTGGCATATGTGATGGGTACTACAGAGGAACAGAAGCTTCAACCTGAAGATGTTCCTATTGCTAATGAATTTCTTAACGTATTTCCAGAAGAGTTGCCAGGGATACCTCCAAAGAGGGAAATCTCGTTCGAAATTGAGTTGATGCCTGTAACGGCACCTATTTCCAAACACCATACTACATGGCTCCAGTGGAGTTAAAGGAGCTGCAAGAACAATTAAAGGAGCTTTTAGACAAGGGATTCATCAGACCGAGTTATTCTTCGTGGGGTGTACCTGTTGTTCGTCAAGAAAAAGGATGGAACGTTCCGTTTATGCATTGATTACCGGGAGTTGAATAAGGTTACGATCAAAAATAGGTATCCGTTACCTAGAATTGATGACTTATTCGACCAGTTAAACGGCACAGCGATATTTTCCAAGATCACGATTAGGATATCACCAGCTAAGAATTAAAGAAAGTGATATCCCTAAGACGGTGTTTAGGACTCGTTATGGTCATTATGAGTTCCTTGTGATGCCATTCGGATTAACAAATGCGCCAGCAGCGTTCATGGACTTGATGAACAGAATCTTTAATGAGTATTTGGATAAGTTTGTCATTGTATTCATTGATGACATTCTTATATACTCAAAGACTCATGAAGAGCACAAGGAGATCGTGTTGCATACAATAAGAAATCATCAACTGTATGCCAAATTCTCAAAATGCGAGTTTTGGTCGGATAGAGTACATTTCCTCGGACGTGTTGTATCCCAGGAAGGCATTGCTGTAGATCCGATGAAGGTAGATGAAATTAACCAATGGCCTGCACCCAAGAGTGTGACAGAAATATGCAGTTTCTTAGGGTTAGTCAGTTATTATCAGAGGTTTGTTAGCTGCACCTCTTACTGCTCTTACACGCAAGGAAAGAAAGTATGAGTGGACTATAGAATGCGAAAGAAGCTTCCAGGAGTTAAAGAGACGGCTGACAAGCGCGTCAATCCTTACGCTTCCCACTGAAGGGGACAAGTTTATGATCTACAGTGATGCATCTAAAATAGGATTGGGAGTAGTTCTAATGCAAGGCGGCAAGGTGATTGCCTACGCTTCATGTCAATTAAAGGATCATGTAAAGAATTACCCTACACATGACCTTGAACTTGCTGCAGTAGTATTTGCACTTAAAATTTGGCGACACTATCTCTATGGAGCCCAGTGTCAGATTTTTACTGATCACCAAAGCCTGAAGTATTTCTTCACGTAAAAGGAGCTCAATATGCGACAAAGACGATGGTTGGAATTGGTAAAGGATTATGATTGTGAAATCCTATATCATCCTGGGAAGGCCAATCGTGTAGCAGATGCTTTAAGTAGAAAGTCTACCATATCGCACCAGCTACCGATAAAAACGCTTCTGAAACCATTGCAACAAGAGATAAATTCTTTGAACTTGGAGCTAATATCTGGAAGATTGGTTGCACTCTAAGTGGAATCATCGTTGTTTGAGGATATCAAGGAAGCTCAAAGACGAGATCATAGAATGACAAATTCCCAAGAAGGAATTTCCAAGGATGGAATGATCCTCTATCAAGGAAGAATTAATGTTCCAGCTGATAAGGAACTTAGAAGACGGATCATGTCAAAAGCCCATGAGACACCATATTCCGTTCATCCCGAAGCTAGTAAGATATATCAGGACTTGAAGTTGCAGTTCTGGTGGAAAGGGATGAAGAATGATATAGCAAAATTCGTGAGCAGATGCATGACCTGTCAGAGAATCAAAGCTGAACATAAACATCTAGCAAGAAACTTGGAACCTTTGGAAATTCCTGAATGGAAATGGGAACACATTATGATGAATTTTGTAATGGGACTACCAAAAACCCGAGAAGGTTATGATGCTATCTGGGTTATTGTGGACCGACTGACCAAGACGACACGGTTTATAGCTGTCAAGATGACTTTTTCATTGGAAAAGTTTGCTCAGTTGTGCATAGCTCATGTCGTCGGATTACATGGAGTACCAAAATCCATTGTATCAGATCGAAATGCACGATTCAATTCGAATTTTTGGAAGTGTGTACAAGAAGCCACGGGTACTGAATTGAGACTCAGTACGGCATTTCATCCGTAAACAGACGGACAGTCAGAGCCAACCATTCAGACATTAGAGGACATGCTTCGAGCTTGTGTAATGGATTTTGCGGGAAATTGGAACGAGAAGTTACCATTAATTGAATTCTCGTACAATAATAGTTACCAAGCTTCCATAGGAATGGCACCTTATGAGCCCCTTTATGGACGGAAATGCAGATCGCTGATACACTGGTATGACATGCGAGAAAAACAGCTGCATAAGACAGATTTTATATGAGAAACTTTTGATGCCGTTGTAAGAATTCAACGTCAAATGAAAATTGCGCAAAGTCGACATAAGAGTTATGCGGATAAGAGGCGGAGATCCTTGGAGTTTAATGAAGGAGACTTCGTGTTTCTTAAGGTATCGCCTATGAAGGGGATTATGCGTTTCGGTAAGAAGGGAAAACTGGGTCCAAGATATATCGGACCTTATGAAATTATCAAACGCATTGGAAGGGTTGCTTACAAACTAGCGTTACCTCCTAAATTGTTGGCAGTGTATAATGTATTTCACGTGTCGATGCTGAGAAAGTATGTACCAGATCCGTCCCATGTCTTGAGGCATAAACCTATTCAGATCCACAAGGATTTGACATATGAAGAACAACCTATTCGAGTACTGGCTCGTGAAGAGAAAGTACTGAGGAATAAGACAATCCCACTAGTGAAGATTTTGTGGAAAAATCACAACATTAAAGAAGTTACATGGGAACGAGAAGATGAGATGAGGAGTTTATACCCCTACTTGTTCTAATTTTCGAGCACGAAAATTTTTTATAAGGAGGGGTGAATGTGACAACCGGGAAATTTTGGCATTCTCGGAAGAAAATGTACAAATGTATGTATATAACAATTTATACTATTTAAATAGTGAAATGAATGTATTTATATTGTTTAGACTGTGAAAGGATGTTCTAACGATACTGATGGGTAAGAATTCAGTGTTGATAAAGTTCACTGAATTGAAACGGGTGGAACGATGCCAAAAACGGCATTGAAAACCTAATCGGTGCCTATGGTGCACTAAAAAGATGAAAAACTTCTGGGATTGATTTTGATCAAACGGAAGCAGTATAAATTGATCCGACTGCACAGGAGACCTCAGGACCCCGTCGGGACGATTTCAAGAAAATTTCGGCTCAACCCGACATTGGTCAAAAAGTAGTCGAATTAATATGAATAGTGAAGTCAAAGTCAAATTTTTACTTTGCAATTATGACAATATTAAAGCATTTATTAAATGGATTGAAAATGGTGGTTGGTGGCATTAATGGCCGAGATTGAATTTGCTTTTGATCTAAAGGCTTAGATTTTGTCAAAATTAGCCAAATTAATTTTGGTGAAAATGTGGAAAGAAATGGCATGAAATGTGTTGAAATTTCATTTGTTGGAAGCCAAATTAATTGGTTTTCGTTGTTAATGAGTCGGCAAACCTTGGAACAAAAGGACCCGTAGCTTATTCAAAGCAAAACCAAGAGAAAAAAATTTTCTAAGTGTTCCTAGAGAGAACCCATGAGCAACCAAGAGAAACCAAGCCAAACTTTCAAATTTTCTTCACCAAAGTGATAGCAAACTCATCGTTGAAGTCAAGGGAAGCAATAAATCAAGGTAGCCATCTTTGGTTTGAAAATTTTCTTGCTTTTTCATTGAAAAATCCGTGGGTTTGTTGGCTAGGAGGATGAGAAATTTTGTGGTTGATTTGGTTGATTTGGTATATGTGTTTTGCTTATGGTTTGATTAGAAGAAAAACCATGTATTTTGTTTAAAGAAAAACAAAGTTTTGGTTGGTTTCTTTTTATGGAAAATCCGTGGGTTACCTTAGTGTTTGATCATGGATTTATTGTTGGTTAAGTGTTGTAATGCTTGAAATCATGTTTTAAATTATATGGAAAGCATGATTTGCATGGTTAGAAAGCTTGGAAAAAATTTTGGTAACTAAATTCCCTAATATGGCTGTGTGGTGTAGTTAGGGTTTGGTGAACATTTTTGCATGATTAACTTGATGTTTGGAAAGTTTAAATCATGCATTGAATTATGGAAATGTTGGTTATGAGGTTGAAAGTATGAAACAAAATGTTATGCATGTTTTTACTTAAAATGGCCGTGGGTTATGTGTGTTGAAAAACCCTAAGAATTGTGCTGTAAAATGCATGGAATATGGCTTGAAAATGTGCTAGGTAATAGCCTTTGAATAGCCTAAAATTTGGTTGAAAGGTTGAAAATTTTTGCCTAGGTTTTGAATAGGAAAACCGTGGCTAAAACTAAGGGTAAAATTGAAAGAATTTTGTTAATTGTGGTTCAAAATGTGAATTGTTAAATGTGTGAGCTTTTATGTAAAAGTTTGGAAAAATTTTACATAAAATAGGACTTTGGTATAGTACGTGGCAGGTACATATGGTTCAAGACGTACCTAACGCCGGTAGCCTTAAATTTACGCCGAAATGCTGCCGAAATTTCGAAAAACGGCATTTAGGGTAAAAAGGGAATCGAGAGTAAAAGTGTAGGGTCAAGCCAGAAACCCGAGTCCCTTGAAGAAAATTGAATAAGGGAAACCTAAGGGGTGGTTCGTGTATAGTAACCCATCCCCTTAAAAAGGTAAAACGCGAGTGAAACTGAAAAACCGACCCCGGGGGGGGGGGTATTTTTGGGAAATGAAGTAAAGGTCCGAGTCGGTACTAAAAATCCGAGCCTCGGAGGCCTAAATCGGGAAAGTCTAGATGAACGTTTTAAATACTAGTAAAATGTCCATTTGAGACTCCGAAACGATAGAAAATCACTAAACCGACGTAAGGGTCGAAATACTACATCCCGAAGGTCGGGAAGGTGAAAAATGAAAATAAAATAGAAACGAACCCGATAATGAATAGAAAATAGTCAGAAAAGTTCCTGAGAGCCAAAAGTGCAGTCTAGATCGAGAAAATCCAGTCAAGGACATAATTGCAATTTTGCCAAAATACAGGGGCAAAATCGTATTTTTTCAAAAGTTGAGAAAAATGGGAAAAATGATAAATAAAGCCTAAAAAGTTATAAATAGGTTTTATTTAAGCTTTTTAATAAAAAAATAAAAGCTATAAATAGAAATGAAATTAACAGACAAGGTTTTGTTTGTAGGATCCCATAATCGACCCACAAGGAGAACGATTAAAGATCCAGGAAGGAAAAGGAGAAGAAACGGATAACGTAAGTTCAGACATTTACTTATCTGCAACATATAGCATTATTATTGCTAACTTTGATGTACTAATGTGGGCGACCCCTCTAGCTTAGGTCGTCCACCTTATCTTGCTTACTTTCTTTATTCTTTGCTTAATCTTACTTAGCTTGCTTGTCTCTATAACTTTCCTCTCCTTGGGGTTTCAAAGATTTGTTCTTGAAAAACTAGGAATATATTTTTTTTTCTTTAACTGGAGGAAACTACTAATTCTTGAAAATTGTGTATACATAAATATATACGTACTTCTTAATACTTTTCCTCAAAATATATTTTGGAATCTTGTTACTTTAAAGTACGTAAAAATAGAAACATACTTTTAAGCTTGTTTCACTACTTTACATACTACACTCTTGTCTTGTCTTTATACATATATCTCACTATTACACTTTCTTTCTTTTACACCTTGAGTACAGCGAAATTCTGCAAAACGGAACTATAACCCGTCCATGACATCGCT
This sequence comes from Antiaris toxicaria, assembly GCA_035233585.1. NCBI lineage: Eukaryota > Viridiplantae > Streptophyta > Magnoliopsida > Rosales > Moraceae > Antiaris > Antiaris toxicaria. The sequence continues at coordinate 48,102,172 of CP141155.1, forward strand.
GGGATCTGCCTGCCAGTCCGCTACTCTTGCTTCATACTGCTGGTTGTTTTCCTTTATTACCTACAGCACGAATAGACTAATGAGCTAAAGCTCAGTAAGTACAAACATACATACAAGTAAATAAGCTGAATACACCACTCTAGGGTTAGTCAACTTAGGACCAATTATTTTCTTTAGTCCTATACTACTTGTTCTTTCTATTCTATTTCTTTCTTTTCTTTGCTTTACTTCATCTGCTTAATCTTTCACTTGTGGGCCCGTGGTTGGACGTACCTGGTGCGCGCAGACCAATAGAGGATCAGGGGAGCGACCCACCGATCAACCCTAAGGTCATCTCTGGACTACTGACCTTATAGGTAGTAAGTCATGCCATGAACTACCTCATTATTAACGAGGCAGCGCCACACTTCTGGGGTGGAGGCAGGAAGTTAAGCCATAAACTACCTCATTATTAACGAGGCAGCGCCACACTTCTGGGGTGGAGGCTATCTGGGAACCTCACAACTGGGGAGGCCGGTACGCCAACCTTAACTTTTAAGTCTTATTATTTGACTTAAATTATTTCTCTTTTCTTTTTCTAATCTTGCTTACTATTCTCGTGAACATGTTAGTATCGTGTCACAAACTGAATAGCTTAAATGTGTATATATATATATCACAACTTTATGGTAAGTCCATTCGTGAGTAGACAATTAAATGTCTGTACTTACCTTATCAATCTCTTCTCTTCTTCTCTCTAGGATCTTTGATCGCCCTCCTTGTAGGTCGATTTTTGGATCCTACAGACAAACTTTGTCTGTTAATTTCATTTCCATTTATAGCTTTTATTTTTCATTAAAAAGCTTAAATAGAACCTATTTACAACTTTTTGGGCTTTATTTATCATTTTCCCAATTTTTCCCAACTTTTGCAAAATTACGATTTTGCCCCTATATTTTGGCAAAATTGCAGTTTTGCCCCTGACGGAATTTTATTGATCCAGACTGCATTTTTGGCCCTCAGGAACTTTTCTGACTCTTTTCTAATCATTACCGGGTTCGTTTCTATTATATTTCCACTTTTCACTTTCCCGACCCTCGGGAAGCACTATTCCGACCCTTACGTCGGTTTAGTGATTTTCTATCGTTTCGGAGCCTCAAATGGACGTTTTACTAGTATTTAAAACGTTCATCTAGACTTTCCCGACCTAGGTCTCCGAGGCTCGGATTTTCCGTACCCGACTCGGACCTTTATTTCATTTCCAAAAACACCCCCCCTCGGGGTCGGTTTTTCCGTTTCACTCTCATTTTACATTTTTTTGGGGACGGTCTACTATTCATGAACCACCCCTTAGGTATTCCCTATTCAATTCTCCGTTAGGGACTCGGGTTTCCGACCCGACCCTAAACTTTTATTTTTAATTCCTATTTTACCCCGAAAGCCGTTTTTGAAATTTCGGCAGCATTTCGGCGTAATTTTAAGGCTTCCGGCGTTATGTACGCCTCGAACCATATGTACCTGCCACGTACTATACCACAAGCCTATTTTATGTAAAAGTTTTCCAAACTTTTACATAAAAGCTCACAAATTCCAATTTCACATTTTTTTACCACATTACAAAATTTTTTTACAATTTTGCCCTTAGTTTTGGTTTCGGTTTTCACCACCAAACCGAACCGAATTTCTCAAACTTTTCAACCACTTGTTAGGCTATTAAATGCCATTTTTCTAACACTTTTCAAGCCCATTTTCTTGTTCTTTTCAACCAAATTTCTTAGGGTTTTACCCTTGTATAACCCACGGCCATTGAATGCTAAACATGTCAAGCATTTTTGTTTCATTCTTTCAATCAAAATTTCATCATTTACATCATAAAATGCATGATTTCAATTAACCAAACATCATATGAAACATGCAAAATTTTCACCAAAACCCTAAGTAACAACCACGGCCACTTTATGTATTCCACACAATGAATTTTTTCCAAGCTTTTCATAATGAAATACAAGCTTTATTCTTCACAAAATTAAACTTAGAAAGCATGTTATCAATTAATCAAAACTTTTTCTCATTGGTTACTCAAGGTCACCCACGGATTTTCCTTTTGAAAACCAACCAAAAATTGGTTTTTTTCTTTTAACCAATTACATGGTTTTCTTACTTATTACAACCTTAACAAAACCCAACATCCATTTCCATGAAAAACAACCAAAATTTCTCCATCTTTTTCTCACTATTCACCCACGGATTTCATGAAGAAAAACTAAGAAAATTTTCAATCCAAGGGAAGTTACCTTACTCACTTTCTTCCTTTGTCTTCAAGTGATGTTTTGCCACACTTTTTGTGAAGAAATGTTGAAGGAATACTTGGTTCTCCTTTGGTCACCCACGGCTCCCCATGGAAAACAACTTAGCAAAATTTTTTGTTATGTTTTGCTTCCAAAATGGTCTCGGCCACTTATCCCTCAAGATTTGCCGACTTAATCCACCAAAAAGACCAATTAATTTGGCTTCCACCAATGAAAATTAGACACCTTTCACCCTAATACTTTCTCCATTTTTCAAAAATTAAAAAGGCATATTTTTGGCCAAATCTTGGCCTTTGGATCAAAAAGCAAATGAATCATGGCCATTCATCCTACCTAACACCAATTTCTTTCCATTTCTTAAATGGATTTATGATGTCATAATTACTAAAGTGAGAGTTGACTTTGACTTTCACTATTCACATTAATTCGACTACTTTTTGACCGATGCCGGTTCGAGTCGAAATTTTCCTGAAATCTTCCCGGCGTGTTCCTGAGGTCTCCTGTGCAGTCGGATCAACTTAAATTGCTTCCGTTTGATCAAAATAAATCCCGGAAGTTTACCGCCTTTTATTGGCTCGGTTAGGGTTTTCAATGCCGGTTTTGGCACCGTTTCACCCGTTTCAACTCAGTGAATTTTTCCAACACTGAATTCTTACTCGTCAGTATTGTTAGAACATTTTAATATATTCTAAACAATACAAATACATCTATTTCACTCTTTAAATAGTACAAATTATTATATACATATATTTGTACTTTTCTTACTGTGCTCTTACTTTGACTTGCCATATTCTTATCTTTATACTGTTCAGATACCGAAACTACTCCTTTTTGAGCGTTTTGGGCCTGAATTCACTTTCTTACTCATATACTTTATTCTCTACTTATTTTTTGGAGATTTTAATTTCCTCCAAAACATTTATTTATTTCTATCAACACTATAATTTGTCTAATTATAACCATAGTGTTTCTTTACATTCTTACTTACAGAACTCATAGAAAACCCTAGATTAAACTAGGTCATACCGCTAAAATTCTCTGGTCGTCACATTCACCCCTCCTTAAAAATTTTCGTCCTCGAAAATCAGAACAGGTGGGGATATTTGGCCCTCATCTCATCTTCTCTTTCCCACGTGGCCTCTTCTACATTATGATTTCTCCATAGAACTTTGACTAGCGGAATGCTTTTATTTCTTAATATCTTCTCTTCTCGAGCAAGTATTTGCACTGGTTGCTCTTCGTAAGAGAGATCCTCTCGAACTTGGATTGGCTCATAATCTAGGACATGTGAAGGGTCCGAGATATACTTTCTTAGCATAGATACATGAAAGACATTATGCACTGAAGATAATTCCAGTGGCAAAGCTATCTTATAGGCTACTTTCCCAACCCGGCTAATAATTGGGAAAGGTCCTATGTATCTTGGGCTCAGCTTTTCTTTCTTTCCAAAACGCATGACACCTTTCATTGGTGCTACTTTTAAGAATACGAAGTCACCCTCGTTAAACTCTAGGAATCTTCGTCTTTTATCTGCGTAGCTTTTCTGACGACTTTGTGCAGTTTTCATTCTCTGCTGAATCTTTTGGACCGCGTCTATCGTTTCTTGGATAAACTCGGTTTTATGAAGTTCTTTCTCCCTGAGTTCATACTAATGAATGGGAGATCTACACTTTCGTCCATATAATGCCTCATAAGGAGCCATCCCGATGGACGCTTGATAGCTGTTGTTGTAGGAGAATTCTATCAACGGCAGCTTCTTGTTCCAGGCTCCCTTGAAATCTAAAATACAAGCACGAAGCATGTCTTCTAGCGTTTGGATCGTACGCTCAGACTGTCCGTCAGTCTGAGGATGAAATGCAGTGCTGAATCTTAGTTCGGAGCCCATTGCCTCTTGTACACTTTTCCAGAATTTGGATGTGAACCGACTGTCACGATCTGACACTATTGTTGTCGGTATTCCATGTAATCTCACAATGTTGGAAATGTACAATTCTGCGAATTTCTCTAATGTGTATGTCATCTTTACGGGTATAAAGTGAGCAGATTTGGTCAATCGATCCACCACTACCCATATCATGTCAAATCCTTCACTTATCTTGGGTAGCCCGACCACGAAATCCATGGTTACGTGCTCCCACTTCCACTCTGGAATCTCTAATGGTTGCAGCTCTCCGGCTGGCCGCTGATGCTCTGCTTTGACTCTTTGACATGTTAAGCAGCTGCTGATGTGTTTAACAATGTCATTCTTCATCTTTTTCCACCAAAAGTGCTGCTTTAGATCCTGATACATTTTCGTACTGCCCGGATGCACTGAATATGGAGTGTCATGGGCCTCTGTCAGGATTCTTTTCTTCAAAACTTCTTCATCTGGTACACAAATTCTTCCTTGGAAGAGTAAAGTTCCGTCTTTGGAGAGATGGAACTCTGACCTGTCATTCCTAGAGGCTTTTTCTTTAAGCCTTTTGAAAGCAGCATCTAGCTCTTGAGCCTCTTTAATCTCCTCAAGAATTGTTGGTTTGAGTTGCATTGCCGCTAATTTTCCTGAAATTATCTCTACTCCCAACAAGGAGATCTCATGTTGAAGTGGCTTGGGCAACTTATCGATGACTATTTGCTCTGGCATCGTTGATTTACGACTCAACGCGTCTGCTACTCTGTTTGCCTTACCGGGGTGATATAAGATTTCACAATCGTAATCTTTTACCAACTCCAGCCATCTTCTTTGTCTCATGTTAAGCTCTTTCTGAGTAAAGAAATACTTTAAGCTCTGGTGGTCGGTGAAAATTCTGCACCGAACTCCATATAGGTAATGTCGCCATATCTTCAAAGCAAATACGACGGCTGCTAACTCCAAATCATGAGTCGGATAGTTCTTTTCATGCTCTTTGAGTTGTCTTGATGCATAGGCTATTACTTTTCCATCCTGCATCAGCACAGCTCCTAGACCTGTCCTGGAGGCATCGCTATAAATGTCGAAGTCTCCTTCATCCTTTGGAATTGTGAGAATTGGAGCACTGGTCAACCGATTCTTCAACTCTTGAAAGCTTTCTTCACACTTCTTTGTCCACTCGAACTTCTTCTCTTTGCGTGTGAGAGCAGTGAGAGGGGCAGCTAATCTGGCAAATCCCTCTACAAATCTCCGATAATAGCCCGCTAATCCGAGAAAACTCCGGATCTCGGTCACATTCTTTGGAGGAGACCATTTGCTTACCGCTTCGATCTTTGTTGGGTCTACTGAAATTCCGTCTTTGGAAACGACATGTCCTAAGAAGTGGACCTTACCTAGCCAAAATTCACATTTGGAGAACTTTGCATATAGCTGATGCTCCTTCAGAGTGCGTAACACAATCCGAAGATGCTTCTCATGCTCCTTCCAATCTTTCGAGTATATAAGGATGTCATCGATAAACACAATGACAAACTGGTCTAAAAATTCCTTGAATACTCGATTCATCAGATCCATAAAAGCGGCTGGTGCATTCGTTAATCCAAAAGGCATAACGAGAAATTCGTAGTGCCCATACCGTGTTTGGAACGCGGTCTTTGGAATGTCTCTTTCTTTAATTTTTAACTGATGATAGCCGGATCGAAGATCAATCTTCGAGAAGACGGTGGCTCCTTTTAGCTGATCGAATAAATCATCGATCCTTGGTAGAGGATATTTATTCTTGATCGTGACTTTGTTGAGCTCACGATAATCTATGCACATTCGGAGGGTTCCATCCTTTTTCTTCACGAAGAGAACTGGAGCTCCCCACAGCGAATAACTAGGCCGTATAAAACCTTTCTCTAACAACTCCTTCAGCTGAGCTTGTAATTCTTTAAGCTCGGCCAGTGCCATTCTGTAAGGGGCCTTTGAAATCGGAGACGTTCCTGGCAGCAACTCGATTTCGAAGGTAATCTCTCGATCAGGAGGAAGTCCTGGTAATTCTTCTGGAAATACCTCCACGAACTCGTTGATCACTGGTACCTCGTTCGGTTGTAGTTCTACCTTCTTGGTGGTGTCCTTGACATAAGCTAGATATCCAGTACAGCCACTAGATATCAGCTTTCTTGCCCGCAGGGAACTGATCAGCATTTTCGACTGCTTCTGAGAATGCCCTTGATACTCAAACTGGTCTTTTTCTCCAGACTGAAACACTACTTTTCGTCGTCGACAGTCAATGGTCGCTTGATATTTTGCAAGGAAATCCATTCCAAGGATAACGTCATAATCGACTAACTCTAAGACGACTAAGTCGACATACAACTCCCTATCAGCAACAATTACTGGCACGTGACGTAACCAGTAATCAGATAATAATACCTCACCAGACGGTAAGGTGGTTTTAAACACTTGGCCAATTTTATCCTTTGCATGACTAACTCTTTCTACAAAGCTAAGTGAGGCAAATGAATGCGATGCACCAGAGTCAAATAAAATAAGTGCAGGGCTTTGGGCGACAAGAAGCTGACCTGTCACCACATTCGAGGTGCCTGCCTCTACATCTTCCCTAGTGTAGGCTAATAGATGTGCCTCGGTCTTTGGTATATTCTCCTGGCCTCCAGGTTGAGTATGCGATCCTTGTATAGCATGGACCTGGCTCGTCTGTTGGGACTGAAAGGATCCCGGCTGGTTCTGTGGGTTGGATGGGCAGACTCTAGCATAATGGCCTTCTCTACCACAAACATAGCATGCGGTATTCCCCAGCTTGCACTCGCCCTTGTGCAGTCTTCCACATTTTGGGCATGGCTGTCGGTTCTGTACTCCTTCTAGGCCTTGCCTTTGCTGAGTGTTGCGAGTGTTTTGGCCCCAATTTTCATTTGGGTTTCCCTTTCGCTTATTAGTATTTTGCTGGTTCTGGTTATTTTTCTGACCAGGCTTCATTCCTTGACCAGATTTATTACTTTGGCCAGCTTGGTTGTTCTTCTGAGTCTGCTTCACAAGATCTCTTTCTTTCTTCTTCTCCTCCCAGACTTTTGTTCTTTCTTCCTTAACTCGGTTCAGACGATTCTCGGCCCTCATAGCTCTGCTTACACAGTCTGCTACAGTGGTTGGCAGGGTCTCGCCACTTTCCACATTTAGGGCTATATCTTGTCGGAACATATTGATCATCCTCCGTACCCGCTCTTCTTCTGTGGGTACCAAATGTGGACACAGTCGAGCTAATCTGTCGAATTTACGACAGGCTTCGGTCACTGTCATCTCGCCTTGCCTCAGCTCATCGAACTCTCTTTGTTGAGCTCGTAGGGTGTCAAGGTTGAAATACTTCCTGTTAAATTCTCCTAGGAAGTCATTCCAGGTCATCCTTCTAACGTCCCTTCGCATCTTTACTGTCTCCCACCAATAACGAGCATCCTTCGTTAATATGCAGGAGGCGCAAAGGACCTTCTCTTGGTCTGTTAGGTCCATAAACTCAAAAATGGTCTGTAGTGAAGCTAACCACTCTTCAGCCTCTAAGGGTTCTATAGATCCCTCAAACTCTTTTGGCTTCATCTTTCGGAATCGTTCATACAATGATCCCTGGTTGGCTCCAGCTCGGGCACCTATTGCTACTTCAGGTACCATTCGGACTGGTGGTGCTACTGGTTCAGGAGCTGGTTGTGGCTCCGGTACTGGTGCTTGAGGTGGAGGGAAATTCGCTTGGGCCCCATTCCTCTGTTCCAGTAGCTCTTGCAGTCTCTGGTTCTGTGTTTCTTGTGCCTCTAGCCGAGCTTGTATGTTGGCTAGGACGGCAGCTAAATCGGCTTCTTGAGCTTGTGCAGCTCGTGTACGAACCATGTTGCTGTGTCTGACCTATAACAATAGCGACATGGTTTAGTGCTAAATTAGATATTGATTATCTAAAATTAACTTACTTGGACTGAGCAGGTGCAGATGCTGAGATGTCATGGAAGGTTGATAGTAGAACCGCTCGCTCTGATACCAACTCTTGTGGGCGACCCCTCTAGCTTAGGTCGTCCACCTTATCTTGCTTACTTTCTTTATTCTTTGCTTAATCTTACTTAGCTTGCTTGTCTCTATAACTTTCCTCTCCTTGGGGTTTAAAAGATTTGTTCTTGAAAAACTAGGAATATATTTTTTTTTCTTTAACTGGAGGAAACTACTAATTCTTGAAAATTGTGTATACGTAAATATATACGTACTTCTTAATACTTTTCCTCAAAATATATTTTGGAATCTTGTTACTTTAAAGTACGTAAAAATAGAAACATACTTTTAAGCTTGTTTCACTACTTTACATACTACACTCTTGTCTTGTCTTTATACATATATCTCACTATTACACTTTCTTTCTTTTACACCTTGAGTACAGCGGAATTCTGCGAAACGGAACCATAACCCGTCCATGACATCGCTGGGATCTGCCTGCCAGTCCGCTACTCTTGCTTCATACTGCTGGTTGTTTTCCTTTATTACCTACAGCACGAATAGACTAATGAGCTAAAGCTCAGTAAGTACAAACATACATACAAGTAAATAAGCTGAATACACCACTCTAGGGTTAGTCAACTTAGGACCAATTATTTTCTTTAGTCCTATACTACTTGTTCTTTCTATTCTATTTCTTTCTTTTCTTTGCTTTACTTCATCTGCTTAATCTTTCACTTGTGGGCCCGTGGTTGGACGTACCTGGTGCGCGCAGACCAATAGAGGATCAGGGGAGCGACCCACCGATCAACCCTAAGGTCATCTCTGGACTACAGACCTTATAGGTAGTAAGTCATGCCATGAACTACCTCATTATTAACGAGGCAGCGCCACACTTCTGGGGTGGAGGCAGGAAGTTAAGCCATAAACTACCTCATTATTAACGAGGCAGCGCCACACTTCTGGGGTGGAGGCTATCTGGGAACCTCACAACTGGGGAGGCCGGTACGCCAACCTTAACTTTTAAGTCTTATTATTTGACTTAAATTATTTCTCTTTTCTTTTTCTAATCTTGCTTACTATTCTCGTGAACATGTTAGTATCATGTCACAAACTGAATAGCTTAAATGTGTATATATATATATCACAACTTTATGGTAAGTCCATTCGTGAGTAGACAATTAAATGTCTGTACTTACCTTATCAATCTCTTCTCTTCTTCTCTCTAGGATCTTTGATCGCCCTCCTTGTAGGTCGATTTTTGGATCCTACAGACAAACTTTGTCTGTTAATTTCATTTCCATTTATAGCTTTTATTTTTCATTAAAAAGCTTAAATAGAACCTATTTACAACTTTTTGGGCTTTATTTATCATTTTCCCAATTTTTCCCAACTTTTACAAAATTACGATTTTGCCCCTATATTTTGGTAAAATTGCAGTTTTGCCCCTGACGGAATTTTATTGATCCAGACTGCATTTTTGGCCCTCAGGAACTTTTCTGACTCTTTTCTAATCATTACCGGGTTCGTTTCTATTATATTTCCACTTTTCACTTTCCCGACCCTCGGGAAGCACTATTCCGACCCTTACGTCGGTTTAGTGATTTTCTATCGTTTCGGAGCCTCAAATGGACGTTTTACTAGTATTTAAAACGTTCATCTAGACTTTCCCGACCTAGGTCTCCGAGGCTCGGATTTTCCGTACCCGACTCGGACCTTTATTTCATTTCCAAAAACACACCCCCCTCGGGGTCGGTTTTTCCGTTTCACTCTCATTTTACATTTTTTTGGGGACGGTCTACTATTCATGAACCACCCCTTAGGTATTCCCTATTCAATTCTCCGTTAGGGACTCGGGTTTCCGACCCGACCCTAAACTTTTATTTTTAATTCCTATTTTACCCCGAAAGCCGTTTTTGAAATTTCGGCAGCATTTCGGCGTAATTTTAAGGCTTCCGGCGTTAGGTACGCCTCGAACCATATGTACCTGCCACGTACTATACCACAAGCCTATTTTATGTAAAAGTTTTCCAAACTTTTACATAAAAGCTCACAAATTCCAATTTCACATTTTTTTACCACATTACAAAATTTTTTTACAATTTTGCCCTTAGTTTTGGTTTCGGTTTTCACCACCAAACCGAACCGAATTTCTCAAACTTTTCAACCACTTGTTAGGCTATTAAATGCCATTTTTCTAACACTTTTCAAGCCCATTTTCTTGTTCTTTTCAACCAAATTTCTTAGGGTTTTACCCTTGTATAACCCACGGCCATTGAATGCTAAACATGTCAAGCATTTTTGTTTCATTCTTTCAATCAAAATTTCATCATTTACATCATAAAATGCATGATTTCAATTAACCAAACATCATATGAAACATGCAAAATTTTCACCAAAACCCTAAGTAACAACCACGGCCACTTTATGTATTCCACACAATGAATTTTTTCCAAGCTTTTCATAATGAAATACAAGCTTTATTCTTCACAAAATTAAACTTAGAAAGCATGTTATCAATTAATCAAAACTTTTTCTCATTGGTTACTCAAGGTAACCCACGGATTTTCCTTTTGAAAACCAACCAAAAATTGGTTTTTTTCTTTTAACCAATTACATGGTTTTCTTACTTATTACAACCTTAACAAAACCCAACATCCATTTCCATGAAAAACAACCAAAATTTCTCCATCTTTTTCTCACTATTCACCCACGGATTTCATGAAGAAAAACTAAGAAAAATTTCAATCCAAGGGAAGTTACCTTACTCACTTTCTTCCTTTGTCTTCAAGTGATGTTTTGCCACACTTTTTGTGAAGAAATGTTGAAGGAATACTTGGTTCTCCTTTGGTCACCCACGGCTCCCCATGGAAAACAACTTAGCAAAATTTTTTGTTATGTTTTGCTTCCAAAATGGTCTCGGCCACTTATCCCTCAAGATTTGCCGACTTAATCCACCAAAAAGACCAATTAATTTGGCTTCCACCAATGAAAATTAGACACCTTTCACCCTAATACATTCTCCATTTTCCAAAAATTAAAAAGGCATATTTTTGGCCAAATCTTGGCCTTTGGATCAAAAAGCAAATGAATCATGGCCATTCATCCTACCTAACACCAATTTCTTTCCATTTCTTAAATGGATCTATGATGTCATAATTACTAAAGTGAGAGTTGACTTTGACTTTCACTATTCACATTAATTCGACTACTTTTTGACCGATGCCGGTTCGAGTAGAAATTTTCCTGAAATCTTCCCGGCGTGTTCCTGAGGTCTCCTGTGCAGTCGGATCAACTTAAATTGCTTCCGTTTGATCAAAATAAATCCCGGAAGTTTACCGCCTTTTATTGGCTCGGTTAGGGTTTTCAATGCCGGTTTTGGCACCGTTTCACCCGTTTCAACTCAGTGAATTTTTTCAACACTGAATTCTTACTCGTCAGTATTGTTAGAACATTTTAATATATTCTAAACAATACAAATACATCTATTTCACTCTTTAAATAGTACAAATTATTATATACATATATTTGTACTTTTCTTACTGTGCTCTTACTTTGACTTGCCATATTCTTATCTTTATACTGTTCAGATACCGAAACTACTCCTTTTTGAGCGTTTTGGGCCTGAATTCACTTTCTTACTCATATACTTTATTCTCTACTTATTTTTTGGAGATTTTAATTTCCTCCAAAACATTTATTTATTTCTATCAACACTATAATTTGTCTAATTACAACCATAGTGTTTCTTTACATTCTTACTTACAGAACTCATAGAAAACCCTAGATTAAACTAGGTCATACCACTAAAATTCTCTGGTCGTCACAACTAACTATAAGTTAGGTACATATGTGCTACGGATACTATTATAGAATAGAGAGAGAGATAAAATGTGCTACAGGCACTATATGTGCTACGGATAAGGTAAGTTCAGACAAAATATACTATATTTTCTAACTTAATTACTCATTGTATAGTAATTAGGTTTCGTGAAATTTGAGGGTCTATGTAACGGCTTTCTGCTCATTACGCGGCCTTCAACACGGCCTCTAACATGGGCGTGTTTAAGGTAACACGGACGTGTATACACTGAACACAGGTATGTACTAGCTGACGTTTTTCAACACGACCATGTTTCAAAACACGGCCTTTTACACATTTATTAACCCGAGGGGTACACGGCCTCTTACACGGTCGTGTTCTTAACCGTGTCTCAGTACACGGCCATGTTCAGCTACACGGCTTCTCACATATTCACAACCCGAGCGGTACACGGCCTCTTACACGACCGTGTACCTGACCGTGTTCTACTACACGGCCGTGTATACTTACACGGCTACGTACACGTACACAGTCTATGTGGTACACAGCCACTTACACGGCCGTGTACCAAACCGTGTACCTTAAAAATTACACTAAAATGCATCAAATTATTCTTCAATTTCTCATTAAATTGAAAATTAAAGTACATGATCGGGGCGGTCCTTACAAAAACAATCCCATTAGTCAAGGTGCTGTGGAGAAATCACAACGTTGAAAAGGCTACATGGGAACGCGAAGACGAAATTAGAAATTTGTACCCCCACTTGTTCTAAATTTTTTAGGACGAAAATTCTATAAGGAGGGGTGAATGTGATAACCGGGAATTTCAGACTCTCGGAGTAGATTAAAATTGTATGTATATATTAATTTTAATGAATAAAATATGTAAAAGTTGTGTTTTGATACTGTTGAGAATACTGTGAAAATGTTCCGGCAGTGTTAGAATGAGTGAGTTCGGGGATAGAAAATCTTACCGAACATTTTTGGTGTGACGGTTCGAAATCAGAGCCAAAAACCCTAGAGAATGCATCAAAATGCATTAAAATAATAGAAATTTACGGTAGAAAATTCTGACCAAACGGAAGTAAAATAATACAAACCAATCGCACCAGAGGCGCCCGGAACCCGCCTGCGCGATTTTGGTAAAGTTCCGTTCGATTCAGTTTTCGATCAAAATTTGACTATGAATTAATTAGTGAATTAATATGAATAGTAGGATGACATCATCATGTTGATGTCATAAATCCATTTTATTTTTATTTGGTTTGGAAAGTATTTGAAAGGTGTATAGCTAGGATTATCCCATCTTTTGATAGGATCTTGCCAAAATGATGAAAAAAAAAAATTTATAGATTTTTTTAAAGGCCATTCGACCATGTGGAAAGGGAGAAAGAAAAAAATTCTATTTTGGCCCCAAAATCATAACTTTTTGGTCCTTGAACAATTAACAAATTGTTGAAAAAAATTGCTAAATGGTCCTTGATTTTTGCCTATAAATAGGCATCAAAATTCATAAGAAAAAAATTAAAAAAAAAAACTAGCCAAACTCTTGCCCATTTCTTGCAGCCAAAAATCGTGGCCTTTCTCCCCTTATCAAGCCAAAAATTTCCAAAAATTTCACACCAAAATAAGCTTCCATCTCATTTCTAGTATCAAGCCAACAATTAGTTAAGGTGAGCTTCTAAATTGAAGCATTTTTCCTTGATTTTCTTTAGAAAATCAGTGAGTTTGAATTATGGAAAAACAATCAAAAATAATTGATGTTTTGTTGGTTATATGATTGGTTTCATGTTCTAGGGTTTAAAGCATGATTTAGGGTTTAGAAACAAGCAAAATTTTGCATGTTTCCATAAGAAATCCATGGCATTAGGGGTGTGAAAAATGATTGGGAATTGATGATTTGGTTTAGTATTTATGTTCATTTAATTATATGTTAAATTAAGCATGAATTAGAATAAGGAAACAAGAAAAATTAATGTGAAATTTCATGCTAAAACCCTGGGTAATGAACACTAGGAAATGGAAGTTTTTAATGTTGAAAAATGTTGATAAAAACCCTAGTAAAGAAAACAAAATTTTCTTTGTGATTTGAATGAAAAATCCGTGGCTAATACTAGGGTTGGAATGAAAATTTTGTTAGGTTTTGGTGTTGTTTTATACATTAGAAAACCTAAGAGTGATATGTGATATTTGAAATGTTGCAATGAAAAACTTTAGTGATGTTTAACATGATAAACCTTGGTTGGTTTGGAAAAATTGTTGATTGTGTATGGATTTTTGAATATTGATTTATGTGGAAAATTTTTATACAAAGTTTGGAAACTTTGTATAAAATAGGCCTCTGGTATAGTACGTGGCAGGTACAAAGGTTCTGAGGCGTACTTAACGCTGGGAAACCTTAAAATATAAGCGGAAATGCTACCGAAATTTCTAAAACGGTACAAGAGCATTTCGGGGAACGAGGGGTAAAAATATAGGAATTGGGAAGGAAACCGAGACCCCTCGGTGGATTAGGGTTAGAAATGGAAAATCAACCCAAAAAGAATAGTAAACCGACCCTGAATGACTAAAATGCCTAAAACAGGAAAAAAAATCCATGTTAGGGTTATTTTGGGAAACAAGGGAAAAATTTAGGTTAGGAAAAGAAACCCGAGCCTCTCGAGGACCGAGGGCCGGGAATGGGATGAAAATTATTTTAAGAGTAGTGAAATGGCCATTTGAGACTCCGAAATGCTCGAAAAATGAGAAACGACTCTAGGTAATGGATGAATAGTAATCGAGGGTCTGAAAATGAGCAATTAGGGGTTTTAGCACCAAAAAGCTGTAAAACGATACAGAAGCCTAGGGAATGTTATTTTAAGATAATTGGGCTTAGAAAATTAGAGAAAAACGATAGAACGGTATAATTATGATCCCGAGACCCGATAGGGACAAAATGGTTATTATGACCAAAAATTTCCTAAAGGCTCGGAAAGATCCGTGAAGGATCTAGAATAACTTAAATAAAATTCTAGGATCCAAAATGAAGATTTTAAAGTTAAAAATCTAGAGTATAAAACATACACGGGTGTGTACAGTGAAACATGGCCGTGTAAAATAAAACCGAGAGGTACACAGTTAAGGACATGGACGTGTTACAGACCGTGTACCATATAATGAATTGAAATATTTTATAAAATTTATCACAAAATAAATATATGTCAAGTGATAATTAATAGAGAATATTAACAGACAATATTATGTCTGTAGGAAGTCAAACTAGAAATAGAACTGTAGAGGAGTTCCGAAAGTGGACATTAGAGCAGTATTGGTAAGTTCAAGCATTTTCATGTCTGCAACATAAAATACTGTATTATTTTATTATGTACTAGATGTATACTAGGCATAAAGTCATATGGATATTTGGGGATCAGTTAGTATAACATATCCCATATAATAACAAAAGAGAATATGTAAGGCCTACGGGCGATGGAAGCTAGTGATCTTGAGGTTGTTAGGAAATGCCCTAAGTATTAGAGACATTTTGATGTATTCATTTTGAACTGGATAATAAAATTATACATAGAGGTTATTCATTACATTGCTATCTGTCCTCGTCTTATTTACATGTTAAAGTAAATGTAAGCAAATATGGCTCACTGACTGCTTGTGTTAAAACTGTTAGAACGTTGCATGCAATGGACTTTTGTATGCGAGAAGACAATGTTCTAAAGTTAGCAGTCTAAACTATGGTCTATAGTCTATGGGGTTAGACCGAGCATCTAACTCATGTTAAGACTATTATGTTGTCTAAAGCCTTAGAGGGGACGGTCTGTCTTGACTGTCTGGAGCTGGACTCCCAAGTAGAGACATGGATATGTTGCTTGGTGGTGACATATTAGACCGGGACTAAAGCGTGATTGATCTACGTAGTCCGCTATGAGTGGATCAATCTGCTTTTGACGTTCATTGTGCAATAACCTTAATCCTGAGTAAATGAACTACTTCATGTATATGACTTGTGTACTTTGATGTTCCAATGGCTAAAGCGTCTCAGAGGTAGTAAGCTTATAGACCGGTTCGTTGGGTGCATGACTTGTATACGATGAAGGGTTTGTTTGCAGATATCGGAATCATAGCTCTGAGGAGTTAAAGGTATCCTCTTAAAGGCATTATACTGAATGTGAAAATGGACAAGGCCTTGGGTCGTCTGCTGGGCGGATGACTTCTTATTCACATTTGGTGAATAATCATTTTCTAGATTCGGTAATATAATGGAACTTTAAGATAGCCTGATTAGTAGGATTAAACGGACTTTGACCTAAGGCTGATCATGGATATCATATGAGGGTTTTGCATATATGACAAGGTCATTGGATGGTAGCTCGTCACAGGCTTACGTAATACGGTATATAATTGGGAGTTCAGTTTCAGGTTTATAGTGGTGTGACTCTGAAATTAGTGATCATATGATTGAGTTGTTCGGTACAGAATGATGATCATATGGAATCACGGGAGCCCGATTATATATGTCCAATCAGTCCCTCTACTAGCTCCACATAATTCCTTAACGTTTGGCAAATTGATTTGTGTATGCTATTGGCTAGTTTATTATGCATGGATGGTGATGACACAGGATTAGGATGGTAGACAAGATTCTCTCCGGTTGGATTCAGATTTTGTTTTGGATAATAGAGTACACAATTATTCGAACTCCAAATAAAGTTGCCATGATTTTATTTGAGATTGGATTGGAGTTGTAGAAAATTATCCATGAGAACAAGAATATGAAACACAACCGTTTTGTGGAATTTGAAATTTGAATTTTGAAATTTGAAATTTGAATTTTGAAATTTGAAATTTGAATTTTGAATTTGAAATTTGAATTTGAAATTTGAATTTGAAATTCGAATTTGAAATTTGAATTTGAAATTTAAATTTGAAATTTGAAATTTGAAATTTGAAATTTGAATTTGAAATTTGAAATTCAAATTTTGAATCACAGTCCAAGTAGGATTCGAATTTGTTGTGGAAAATCCACAAGGTTTGAAATTCGAATTTGAGTTGGATTAGGAGAGGATAATCTTGTTAGAATCCTACTTGAATTTTGAATCCAAATCCCAACAAATAAGGGACGAAATTTTTGAGGATAATGCTCATGAAAATTTCGGATTTTGTGGATAAGATTCAAGGGTAAATTCAAGCTTGAATCCTAGTTGAATTTGGATTCTCTTCTTCCCTAAAAGTGGCCGAAATTTTGGAGCCTAAATCCAAGGAGAATTCGGTTATTTTTTGGATAAGGTTGAGATGAGATTTAGCTTGAAAATCCTAGTGGAATTTTGATTCTCCCTTATCCATAATGGCCGAAATCTTTTGGAGGATTTTCTCCTTGTGAATTTCGGATTTTTTGGTTGAAAAAAGGGAGATAAGATTCTAGTTAAAATCTTGTTGAGATTTGGATTGGATCTATCCTAAGAAAACCGAATTTTTAGTGGAGATTATCCCTTGGAAAAATTCGGATTTTATGGGTTTGGATAAGGGAAAATATCCTTTCCTAATCCAATTCAAATTCAGAGATTCACCTCATGCAGGTCTATAAATAGAGGTCCTGCCACTCCAGTTCTCTTAGACCACAGACTCTCAGGTGAGCAGGCTTATTGTTGCACAGCTCATCGTGACAATAAAGTTCTTTAGAGATCTGGGTGGTCGGAAGAAGACTAGCAGTGCTAGCATACCGATCGAGGTTCAGAGTGCCCACACACTCAGCCATTCGGGAATTGGAGAATAGTAGAGAAGGCTAGTTGGTTGAAGCCTCCGGTCACTCTCCTCCTGTTCATTGGCGTCCTTGAGGTATGAGTTTTAATTGTTGTTGATTTATTGTATATGGCATCATGAGATATTTAACGATCTAAAAATTTTTATTGTTCCGCTGCGCCACTCTGATACGTTTTTACCGATTTATTTTCCCACAATTGGTATCAGAGCCATCTCATGACTATGCCATGTACATAAATTAGACAATTACTTAGTCTTTTTATTTATGTATGGATTTGATATTTAGAGAGTGGCATTCTAGGGTTCCTTTATGTTGTTATCATGTATTATGTATAAAGTATGTGGTTATTTTAATTTTTTGAATTATTATAAGCATGCTTGTTTATACTGGTTATGGTTCCTTAGAATTTAGAAAAATTGTATCTAGGAATTTTTTATGTAACCATGGGAGCAGTTTATTAACACTGTGTTTTTCACATGGATTTTAATTTTTTTCTCTTAGAATTTTTATGGATAGAATTTTGTACACCGGAAACGGTATAGGAATTTTTTATGTAATTATTCTTGGAGGAGATTGAAGATTGAAGACCGTAATTTATTTTTCCCAAAAGTTAAATTTAATTTAAAGGTTGAAATTTTGATTGTGTGGAAAATTTCAATTTAATTGGGATTCAAATTAATTTTTGGAGATCCTAAAAGATAAATTGGAATATGGCACGAAAAACGAGACACGACCCCTCGGGATAGGCCGACAAACCTTGGTGGGGCTGCAGTCCCTGCCCTCGGGCAGGATGGGGCTGCGGCAGCCCCGTACAGGCCCACACCACCCACGGCCGCAGGCTCTGCCTGCAGCCAGGGGTGGCCGTGGCCTGCCCAAGGCTGGCCGCAGCCTGGGCGTGCAGCCTCTGGCTGCAGGCGATGCCTGCAGCCTGCCGGCTGCTGCGCCCAGTCTGGGCGTGCAGCCTGGTGCTGCAGGCTGCACAAGGGGCGGCCGTGGGCTGCCAGCCCCTCCGGGGTTGGTGGCTGCCCACGGCGGCTGTCGCCTTCATGGGCGGCGGTGCGGCGGTCCAAAATTTGAAAATTTTGATTTTTAAATTTGAGATTTAATTTTAAATCATGTTTAAAAATATGTAATTAAAAATTTGAAATTTTTGAAATTACATATTATTACACATGATGATTAAAATTGTTTAAAATTTGAATTAGAAATTTAAATTTGAAATTCGAATTTGGAGTTTGAATTTGAAATTTAAATTTTTGGAAATTTAAATTTTAAATAATTCTTGGGATGAGAAATAAATGGAGAGGCTACATAAAGATGGATACAAGAAGACGGAACAAAATTCAAGACCCAAAGAATGCTTTGGATGGAATTTTGTAATCTTTATTTTCTTTGTTCTAGGATGGAACCATGGCTTGGTTATTCTGTCAATTTTTTTTCTGTGATATGTCATGGATGTATAAATATATATTGATGGATGTTTTGTATGCATATTTGATAACATGTCATATATGATAGGTGAGTGCCGCTCATACTATATTGATCATACATAATTTGTCAAAACTTGCATGTTTTTCAAAATATTGAGTGGGAGAGGGTTTCAAACAAAACCCACGGCCTCCATTGTTGATCCATATGTGAAAGCATGGTAACGCCTCGCGTCAGTTCTGACCTGACCACACCCCTCGGTAGGTGTTTACCGCCGCCGGTATACTAGATTGGATCTCCTATGTGGAAAACGTGTTCGGGTGCGATCCTATTCATGACCACCCCTCGGTGGCTTGGTAGGACGTGGATCGGGCTACGTAAACAATGGTTATACACTCAAGACTCGTTTAGTTATTAACCTTCCCTAGAAGCTCTGTTAACTAAACTGGTGGCCAAATAAGCGGTTATTAATATATGTCTTAACCTTGGAGGATTTAAGGTAACATATATTAATTGGACGGGGTCCATGTTCCGGCTATTTGTTCTCATGACCACCCCTCGGTGGCTTGGGGCAATAGGTGCTGAGAATTACCGTTGCAATGCTACATGTTTTTTCAAGTTTCATGTAGGAACATACTTGTATGTTTTTATTTGCTAAATTATCTGCATATTTGCTTGGGCTTTGTAATGATGTCTAGTATAATTTTATTTCAGTTCAAAATGTCACCGACACCCCTCATTTCGATACTTACTGAAAATAAGTTGAATGGCGACAATTATAAAGATTGGAAAAGAAATCTATTAATAGTTCTCAACTGCGAGAGACACAAGTTCGTACTGGACGAACCATGCCCACCTGGGCCCAAACCTGACACACCACTTGAGGAGGTCCCGGTTGCCTATAATCGTTGGAGAGAATCCAATGAGATAGCTCGATGCTACATCCTTGCTAGCATGACGAGTGCTTTACAAAAGCAGCATGAGACTTATCAAGTTGCTGGGGAGATCATGGAAAATCTGGAGGACATGTTCGGAGGTCAAGAAAAATTGGCTCGACAGTCCGCTATCACCAGCATTATGAACTCTAAGCAAAAGGCGGGTGCTCCGGTGAAGGACCATATGATCACTCTAATGGGATTCTTCGCTGAGGCTGCCGAGAATGGTGCTGAGTTGGACTATAACACCCAGATCAAGATGGTGTTCAAGACTCTGTCTAAAGATTTTGTGGGGTTTAAGGCCGCATACAATCTGGCGACAAAGGAGTTAGGACTAACCGAGCTCATGAAGCAACTACAGGCTTATGAGCGGATGATCAGGGATGAGGATGCAGTCCGACCTAAAGGAGAGGCCAATTTGGGAGAATCTTCCAATCCCTCACGGAAGAGGAAGAGGCCAAATAAGAAGCAAGTGGCTTCCAGTTCTTCTAATCCTCCTGTCTCGGACGGGAAGAAGAAGAAGAAGAACAAGAAGCCGAAGGACCCTAAAAAGTCCAAATGCTTCCACTGTGGGAAGGTAGGTCACTTCAAGAAGGCTTGCCGGGAATTCCTAGCCTCCAAGGGCAAGGAAGGTAAGGAACTTCATTACTTAGAAGCGTGTTTGGTGGAAGAATCGAAAGACACATGGGTCATTGATTCGGGCGCCACTAATCATGTTTGTGTTTCTATGCAGGGGTTCGTGGAAACGAGAAGTCTACATGATAGGAGCCTCTCGTTGCGGACTGGAGATGGTAGCTTTGTGGTGGCTGAGGCAGTGGGAGACGTTCATCTTTATTTGATCAATTTAGGTTTATTTTATTGAAAGACTGTTTTTATGTTCCTAATTTTAGGAGGAACCTTATATCGGTAGCTTGTTTAATAAAGGATTCTTATTCAGTTTCTTTTAGTAAAAGAGTTGATATTCGTAGAAATAAGTCTTTTATCTGTTCTGGATGGATGGATGGAAACCTATATTTGATCAGACCAAAGATGTACTCACTGCTTGACACTGAATTAATTGATAACTCTAAAAGGTTGAAAGTTTCTCACTCTAACAAGGCGTATCTTTGGCATTTAAGACTTGGTCATATTAATCAGGATAGGATTCAAAGATTGGTGAAAGACGGTCCTCTGGAATCTCTGGAGGAGGTACGACTTCCCCAATGTGAGTCTTGTCTAGAGGGTAAGATGACTAAGAGGTCTTTTGGAGCTAAGGGTACAAGGGCACAGGAGCTCTTAGAAATTGTGCACACTGACGTATGTGGCCCCATGAACGTCACAGCACGAGGAGGGTTCGAGTACTATGTCTCTTTCATAGATGATTACTCGAGGTATGGATATGTGTATCTGATGCACCGCAAAAGCGAAACCTTTGACAAGTTCAAAGAGTATCGTGCGGAAGTGGAAAAGCAATTGGATAAATCCATAAAGACACTTCGATCTGATCGAGGTGTCGAATACCTCTCCGATGAATTTCTAGGACATCTTGTAGAGAATGGGATATTATCCCAATTGACTGCACCTGGTACTCCACAACAGAATGGTGTAGCCGAAAGGAGAAACAGGACCTTATTGGATATGGTACGGTCCATGATGAGTTACTCAACGCTGCCATTATCATTTTGGGGACATGCTTTACAAACGGCGTGCTATATTCTGAACCAGGTTCCGAGCAAATCAATTCCTAGAACTCCGTATGAATTGTGGCGTGGCAGGAAGCCCTCCCTTGGACATATGAGAATATGGGGCTGCCCGGCACATGTACTGGATGGGGATGCGAAGAAGTTGGAACCAAGATCAGAATTGTGCATGTTTGTAGGGTATCCAAAGGGAAATAAAGGAGGTCTGTTCTATAACCCGAAGGAACAAAAGGTCATTGTCTCAACCCATGCGACATTCTTGGAGGAAAGTCACATGAATGACTTTAAACCTCGAAGCAAAGTGGTGCTAGAGGAGTTATCGGGTGAAAGAACTGCTCCACAGATTTCGGTCTTGGACGCAAGTCCAAGTTCCAGTGAAAGACCTGCAGACGATCAACAATTTAGGGTGCCTCGTCGTAGTGGGAGGGTTTCTAAGAAACCTAATTTCTTTATGTATGATGCTGAGGTATACCAGGCCGAGGCTCATGAGCATGAGGAAGATCCGGTCACATATGATGAAGTTATAAAGGATGTTGATTCTAGATCTTGGAAACAGGCTATGAACAATGAAATGGATTCTATGAAATCCAACTCTGTTTGGGAACTTGTAGATTTGCCGGATGGGATAAAACCCATTGGATGCAAATGGGTCTACAAAAGAAAGAAGGATGCGAAAGGGAGAGTGGAAACTTTCAAAGCTAGACTGGTTGCAAAGGGATACACGCAAAAGGCTGGAATCGATTACAAGGAAACCTTTTCGCCTGTTGCTATGCTGAAGTCTATCCGTATTCTTCTGTCCATTGCTGCGGCTCTCGATTACGAGATCTGGCAAATGGATGTCAAGACGGCATTCTTGAATGGCCATCTTGAAGAGTGTATCTATATGATACAGCCCGAAGGGTTCGTAGCAAAAGGCCAAGATAGGAAAGTCTGCAAGTTGCTTAGATCCATTTATGGATTAAAGCAGGCATCCCGCTCATGGAACCAGAGGTTTGATCAAGCGATTAAGACATTTGGTTTTGAGCAGAACGTTGATGAACCTTGTGTTTATAAACGTATTAAGGATGGAAAAGTAGTCTTTCTGATACTCTATGTCGATGATATACTACTCATTGGGAATGATGTAGGGAACTTATCATCGGTCAAGCTTTGGTTACACCAACAGTTTGACATGAAGGACTTGGGAGAAGCTAATTATGTTCTAGGCATTCGTCTCTTCAGAGATCGAAAGAACAAAATGATAGCGTTATCCCAAGCTTCATACATAGATAAAATAATTGACAAATATGCAATGCTAGAGGCAAAGAAAGGCTCACAACCTTCTATTGCCGGTTTAACTCTTTCATTGGATGACTGTCCCAAGACATCGGAAGAAAGAGAGCGTATGAGTAAGGTCCCTTATGCATCCGCTGTGGGTAGCCTTATGTACGCTATGCTTTGCACTCGCCCGGACATATGTTTTGCAGTAGGTATGGTGAGTCGATATCAAGCGAATCCTGGAACCAAGCACTGGCAAGCAGTAAAGCATATACTCAAGTATCTTAAGAGAACGAGGGATTATATGCTAGTGTATTCTGGAGGGGACCTAACACCCGTAGGATACACGGACTCAGACTTCCAGACTTGTAAGGATTCGAGGAAATCGACATCTGGATCAGTGTTTTTGCTCGGAGGAGGCGCCATTGTGTGGAGGAGCGTGAAGCAGGGCTGCACAGCTGACTCTACTATGGAGGCTGAGTATGTGGCTGCGGCTGAGGCATCTAAAGAAGCGGTTTGGCTCCGCAAGTTCTTTAGAGACCTTGAGGTCATTCCGGGTGTTGACAAGCCTATCACACTTTACTATGATAATACAGGGGCTATTGCCAACACAAGGGAATCTCGGCACCACAAGAGGACCAAGCACATCGATCGGAGGTATCACATAATTAGAGGGCATGTGGAGACAGGACAAGTGGATGTATGTAAGATCGCGTCCGAGGACAACATCGCTGATCCCTTTACTAAGACTTTGGTAGCTAGAAGCTTTGAGAGGCATGTAGAGGCGATGGGGATGCGTAACATGGCACATCTGCTGGCTTAGGGCAAGTGGGAGATTGTTAGGAAATGCCCTAAGTATTAGAGACATTTTGATGTATTCATTTTGAACTGGATAATAAAATTATACATAGAGGTTATTCATTACATTGCTATCTGTCCTCGTCTTATTTACATGTTAAAGTAAATGTAAGCAAATATGGCTCACTGACTGCTTGTGTTAAAACTGTTAGAACGTTGCATGCAATGGACTTTTGTATGCGAGAAGACAATGTTCTAAAGTTAGCAGTCTAAACTATGGTCTATAGTCTATGGGGTTAGACCGAGCATCTAACTCATGTTAAGACTATTATGTTGTCTAAAGCCTTAGAGGGGACGGTCTGTCTTGACTGTCTGGAGCTGGACTCCCAAGTAGAGACATGGATATGTTGCTTGGTGGTGACATATTAGACCGGGACTAAAGCGTGATTGATCTACGTAGTCCGCTATGAGTGGATCAATCTGCTTTTGACGTTCATTGTGCAATAACCTTAATCCTGAGTAAATGAACTACTTCATGTATATGACTTGTGTACTTTGATGTTCCAATGGCTAAAGCGTCTCAGAGGTAGTAAGCTTATAGACCGGTTCGTTGGGTGCATGACTTGTATACGATGAAGGGTTTGTTTGCAGATATCGGAATCATAGCTCTGAGGAGTTAAAGGTATCCTCTTAAAGGCATTATACTGAATGTGAAAATGGACAAGGCCTTGGGTCGTCTGCTGGGCGGATGACTTCTTATTCACATTTGGTGAATAATCATTTTCTAGATTCGGTAGTATAATGGAACTTTAAGATAGCCTGATTAGTAGGATTAAACGGACTTTGACCTAAGGCTGATCATGGATATCATATGAGGGTTTTGCATATATGACAAGGTCATTGGATGGTAGCTCGTCACAGGCTTACGTAATACGGTATATAATTGGGAGTTCAGTTTCAGGTTTATAGTGGTGTGACTCTGAAATTAGTGATCATATGATTGAGTTGTTCGGTACAGAATGATGATCATATGGAATCACGGGAGCCCGATTATATATGTCCAATCAGTCCCTCTACTAGCTCCACATAATTCCTTAACGTTTGGCAAATTGATTTGTGTATGCTATTGGCTAGTTTATTATGCATGGATGGTGATGACACAGGATTAGGATGGTAGACAAGATTCTCTCCGGTTGGATTCAGATTTTGTTTTGGATAATAGAGTACACAATTATTCGAACTCCAAATAAAGTTGCCATGATTTTATTTGAGATTGGATTGGAGTTGTAGAAAATTATCCATGAGAACAAGAATATGAAACACAACCGTTTTGTGGAATTTGAAATTTGAATTTTGAAATTTGAAATTTGAATTTTGAAATTTGAAATTTGAATTTTGAATTTGAAATTTGAATTTGAAATTTGAATTTGAAATTCGAATTTGAAATTTGAATTTGAAATTTAAATTTGAAATTTGAAATTTGAAATTTGAAATTTGAATTTGAAATTTGAATTTGAAATTTGAAATTCAAATTTTGAATCACAGTCCAAGTAGGATTCGAATTTGTTGTGGAAAATCCACAAGGTTTGAAATTCGAATTTGAGTTGGATTAGGAGAGGATAATCTTGTTAGAATCCTACTTGAATTTTGAATCCAAATCCCAACAAATAAGGGACGAAATTTTTGAGGATAATGCTCATGAAAATTTCGGATTTTGTGGATAAGATTCAAGGGTAAATTCAAGCTTGAATCCTAGTTGAATTTGGATTCTCTTCTTCCCTAAAAGTGGCCGAAATTTTGGAGCCTAAATCCAAGGAGAATTCGGTTATTTTTTGGATAAGGTTGAGATGAGATTTAGCTTGAAAATCCTAGTGGAATTTTGATTCTCCCTTATCCATAATGGCCGAAATCTTTTGGAGGATTTTCTCCTTGTGAATTTCGGATTTTTTGGTTGAAAAAAGGGAGATAAGATTCTAGTTAAAATCTTGTTGAGATTTGGATTGGATCTATCCTAAGAAAACCGAATTTTTAGTGGAGATTATCCCTTGGAAAAATTCAGATTTTATGGGTTTGGATAACGGAAAATATCTTTTCCTAATCCAATTCAAATTCAGAGATTCACCTCATGCAGGTCTATAAATAGAGGTCCTGCCACTCTAGTTCTCTTAGACCACAGACTCTCAGGTGAGCAGGCTTATTGTTGCACAGCTCATCGTGACAATAAAGTTCTTTAGAGATCTGGGTGGTCGGAAGAAGACTAGCAGTGCTAGCATACCGATCAAGGTTCAGAGTGCCCACACACTCAGCCATTCGGGAATTGGAGAATAGTAGAGAAGGCTAGTTGGTTGAAGCCTCCGGTCACTCTCCTCCTGTTCAGTGGCGTCCTTGAGGTATGAGTTTTAATTGTTGTTGATTTATTGTATATGGCATCATGAGATATTTAACGATCTAAAAATTTTTATTGTTCCACTGCGCCACTCTGATACGTTTTTACCGATTTATTTTCCCACAGAGGTGACGATTAATATCACTTGGTCAAAACTATAAGTGAAAGATAGTAATAAAAACCATTAAGGCATATCGTCCCTTCAACATATTGATGAAGGTCTATCAGGTCCTACGGGAATATAAGAGTTGTGAAAGCCGAAGCTCTAGGGTCGCTCCCTAGGCCCTCCCAGTCAGCGCACAAGATTAATAACGGTATTGCCATAAAAAGAGCTCTATACTAGAAAGTAAATAGAGAATGAACCATCATTAATATGATGAAAACCATAATTGAGCATAACCAAAAAATATACTAAGTATAGTGATTTCGGTTAGGATATGTGAATGGTAACCAGTTAAGGTAACAGTTACTATTCATTGGTCAAAAATCAAAGTCATTATTCATGGTGAATAGTATTATTTATGATAAATAATACTATTCATAAGAGATTGAATTTTCAATGTTTTTGAATCCGTGTGATTCTTACTAAGTATGTTTGAACTTACTGAGCCTGTTA
This sequence comes from Antiaris toxicaria, assembly GCA_035233585.1. Taxonomy (NCBI): domain Eukaryota; kingdom Viridiplantae; phylum Streptophyta; class Magnoliopsida; order Rosales; family Moraceae; genus Antiaris; species Antiaris toxicaria. Next base: position 48,128,988 of record CP141155.1, read on the forward strand.
GCTCACCAATTTGTTCATGTTACAGGTAAGAAACCTGTCCAGTAGATATATGGATGGCGGCAGGATGTGCGCGTGTCAAGGGATAGGATTTCACTGTGGATTGGTTCCTGCCAACAGACTTCCGTTGAGCTTTTTACGTTAGTGAATTAAAGAGTTTGTGAAACAAAAATGCAGTATAAATATTTTGTATATTATACATTATGTTATACTCTAAAAGATAACTGAAAGTTAGTATTATATTTTACATGACTTTCATACTTAGCATCCTTTTCAAAAAAGTATGTATTAAAAAGAAAAAAAATATTATGGGTGAAATTTTTGGACCCTGAAAAATGAAAGTTTAAGAGAAAGAGTTTTAAATTGACAACCCAGATTCAGCACACGAGCTGTCTTGGTCGACAATAGTGTCAGTTCATGACAGTTGCGGGTGATCGGAGTCGGGGGCTTCACAATATATGTTTTTACCTTTATGATATGAATAATATGTTACATATGTACATATTACATGATATTTTGCACCAAGTTTTTGAACTAAACATTTTGTGAGATAATGGATGTATTTACTAAGCATTTGCCTAATCTAGTTCCTTGCATATTGCATATAAGGTATGAAGCTATATTTAAAGTATATTTATTTCAAGAGTTATAAAAATTTAAAGAAATTGGATGGATAAGTATATTTATTTCTCAATGTTTAATCAAGTCGATGCTAAGATTGCTCTAAATTATTTTAAAGATATGTTTTTTGCTTTCATGATTTTGTTAAAACCTAGCTTTTCTATTTAATTGCTCGAATATGAGTTAAGTAACTAAAATTTTAGCATCTATTATTATGATAAAAAAATTATATTTTCTGCATTGATGCGTTAAACAGTATTTATTTCGTTATTATTGTTATTTCCACAAACATTAGCCTATAAATAATGCTAAAATATAGTAAACTATGATATCCCATTAAGATGTGTTAAATTTTAACAACAATATCATTGTGATACAGATATCCGAATCATGCACTACACTAAGTTGTACGTGTTCGATCTCCAACAAAAAATACATTAACTAGAACTATAAAAAAATACTAACCCATCTTATCAGATGTGATTTTTTTTTTCTTAAAAAAAAAAAAAAGATGTTCGTAGGTGAAAACTTTTACTAGGCCTCTACAACAAAAAATGATACTGGTATTGGTTTCAATAATATATGTTTATTAATATCTTGTAGGAGAGCCGTTCCGTTTACTCTTCCCACACCCTTATTGTTTCGTTTTATTTCTACTAAATTGCCTATAAATAGAATCACTTTTAAGAATAAAAGTTCTTAAAGATACTATACACACACCTCACTCTAATAATTAAGAAAAACAAATACGCCTTTTTAAATATAGTATAGATTGAACACTAATTAGTAAATACAATATATTTAGAGTACAACTTCTGGTGAAAATAAAATTCATAAACCTTATTTTCTACTTTTAAATATCATTTCTCATTCAGTTTGTTGACATGTTTTTTTATTTTTTATTTTTAAAAAAATATGGTGCTATGAGAAACGAAGAAAACTTTGGCTTTTATTTTTTCTGTAGAACAATATATATATTTTTTTTTTTGGGAATAGCAAAATATTGAAACGAATGATTTAAAACAGCCTAGGACAAAGAAAAGAAAGGAGATGTAAAATAAAAGATTGATCTGAAACAATAAGAACATTTTTTAACTATAAAAAGCATGATCTTAGAAAGAAAAAAAAATGAATCTTATACATCGATTGATATCGTCTGATACGTAAAACAATATATATGCATAATGTGATTCTATTAATGATAAAAAAAAAGTAAAAACTATGTACTAATCTTATAACTTGGATTATTACAAAAATTCTAATAACGTAGAAAGAAAACAAAATTGAAAAGAAAAAAACAAGTTTGTTTAGGAAAAGGAAGGATTGATGGTTGATGGGTGGGAAAAGGATTGAAAATACAAATTATCTATCAGGAATTTTTTGTGGGAGTATATAACGTAATAATTAGAATTTAAACTTTGACCGATAGCTAGGTGGTTTAAAAAATAGGAAGAGAAAAGTAAACTGAGAAATGTCAATATACGTTCCCTATCAGGTGACATCGTAATTATATTATTTGAATCGTATGTGGAAATTTGACAAAGTCACTTAAAACTTAGCGGCTTAAGATTTTGCATAGGCCGTATGATTTTTTCCCCTTATCATATATACCGAAAAAATTCCCCTTATTTTTTTGAGTTAGTTCACTCTTTTATTATTCAACTTTTATTAAACTAGGTTTAGATCTTCAGCATTAAATAAAATCAAAACATTATGAATCAATTTGGATTTTTGTATTGCGTTCAAGGGGTGTTTGGGAGATGTTTTGGAGGCTTGGTTTTGGGGATTAGAGACCAAAACAAGTTTAGCTTATTTGTTTCTCCAAACCTTTAACAGTGCATACATGCATTCCTAAGCATTGATTTTTTATCACATATTTTAAAATTTCTATACACTAATTTCTATAATAACTTTTTTCCAAAAATATTTATCCAAAACACTTTCTCCAAAATCATATATAGTTTTTAAAACTAACATATCTAAAAACACATCTCCAAAACTCCCCCAAACACCCCCTAAATTTAAATTTGTAAGCAAATCCAAGATAAGATCTTTACGTAAGAAAATTTGTATTAAATGTAGTTGATACGTAAAATAATTAATCAATATGAACAACAATGAAATCCAATTTTGTAAAAGTTGATGGAATATTGGAAATCAAGTCCTCTCCACAATCAAATTAAGAATTCTAAAGAATGTTTATGATTTCAGCAGAGTCACTATATGGAAACCAGCTCTAATTTCTTAAAATAAAATATGAGGTTGTATTATTAATTATAAAGGTTATAGTAATACATTTTCCATTTGGGCAAAATATTCGTTCATATACGTATATATGAGATTTATTTGATACATTACACTACAGTTGATTAATATTTCCTTTTTTTTTTTTTTTTGGTGATGAATGTATGGTGATGAATGTATCTATTGTTTTTTATTTTTTTTGTTCAAAGTGCAAATATATGAAGTTGAATATGTGTTATTTATTAGTTGTATCAAAATAACAGGACTCGCCTAACCTTCTCTCTTTTGCAATACAGGGCACTGTCGTAAGAAGTTATGAAAGGATACTCTATTGTTATTGTATGATTCAAAGTTAAATTTTGATCAAGTTTTACTACATTTCTCTTTTGTTCCAGAACCGTTTAATATTTGATAGAGTGCAAATGTGTGTGTATATATTAATGGTTTACCACATAGTTTTTCCTTTGTATATTTTACTTATACAGTCGCATTTCAAGGGATAAACAAAACTCAACTAATTTTAAGAAGAAGAAGACGATGATGATGATGATTGCACGCAAGCACATATATAAAGGGGCAGCGTAGTCTCATCATAGGATTTTGTGGAGAATAGCTATCATAAGAAATGGAGGGCCCAACAAGATTAGGTTAATTGGGTCCCATCCCATCAAGTTGTAGCTAGTTGTATATTTGTTTCTTTTATATAATCACGTGCCATATATATATATATTTTGAGTGGATAAAATATATAAATATATATATGTATATCCTGATTGTACCAAAGCAGAAGGCTTTGATGCAGTTTTGGTTTTTGTTTTACCTTTCTTATTTTAATTTTTTCCTTTTCTTTTTCCCCTTCATTTTGCTCTTTTTTTTTTCCTTCTTCTGATTTCTTTTATTTTCTTGCCTTTTTATTTTTATTTTACTTCCTTTTTTTTTCTTCGCTTTGCTTTTTCTTTGCTTTTACTCTTTTTGGGTTCCTTTTGTGTTTAATTTTTTAATTTTTAATTTTACTTTTTTTAAATAAATTCATTATTGTTTTCTAAATGTATTCCTATGTAAGTGTTTTTTTCCCCCTAAAAATTCATATTTCTAAATATATATTTGAAAAACTTTTAAACGTAATTTTTATTCTTCATACACACAAAATATTTTTTTTAAATATTAAAACAAAAATTATCAACATCAATTATAGAATCTGTATCCTATAAATTATTATAGCATATATATCACAAATGCAAAGCATGTGCTGAAGCATATATGGACTTTTTAAAGAATCTGAGTGATCTGGCCCCTACTTGTTTGGTTTAGAAAACACAAAAAACTTTTGGAAGCATAGAAAACAACAAAATTTAGCACTGCAACATCCCACTCCAAACAATTCAATTGAAAAAAAAAATAAAATAAAATAAAACCCAAACCGCGTGTGTTTAGAAAGTGCAAACCGCTCTTCCAATGTAGACGGGGTGAGTGAGGGATTTTTTTTTTTTTTTTTTTAAAGTTTGCAAGTACACCGAGAGAGAGAGAGAGAGAGTCCCATATCCTTTCATTTTTTTTTTTTTTTTTTTCGGAGAGGGATGAGTATACTATATGATGCGGGTCATTAAAGTCAGTTTTAGGATTTTAATTAGACAATATAGTGTAATGGTGTTGTTCTTCTCGTAGTATTCAACGGCGTATTATATACATCAATTAACTTAAATAGAGTTATATTGCCTCACTCCTCTTAATTTTTCACACCTTATTTTTAAATATACACCCCTCTTAATTGTAAAGTAATTAAATTTATTTAATACACACCCTTATATATATTATAAAATTACTCATAGCTAGTTCCTTAAAATAAATATTATTTTGTTACTTTATATATTCCAACATCCAAAATTTTATTTAACTATATTTACGTTATTATTCTCCATTCTCTCTCTCTTTTTTTTTTTTTTCTAATTTGTTGTAGTTGTAGAGCCATTTTTTCATACGTAACTAAATTGAAAATTTTAACAAATAAATATATTTACTAATTATCATTTATATGAGTTTTTTTTTAAATGTGTATATATACAATATACTAATTAACTTAAAATTTTTCAAGAAAAAAGAAGTTTGCAAAAAATAAAAAAGAAAAAGTGATTATTGAAAAATGAAAATAAATGTCTGGTTCTGGATTTTTTTTTAAAATCTATATAAACATTTTTATCTATACATATATTTTACAATGAAAACAGCCTAAAAAGTAAGACATTAAAGTTTTATACAAAAAGGTAAAAATCTCTAAATATTAATATATGTGTAACTAATGCTATACTATAAAATGTTATATAACTTTGTTCTATATATATGAAACAATGCAAAAGCAAATTACAGTTTTATATAAGAAAAATATTAAATACGAATTATAATTTTGATTAAAGTAAATGAAATAAAAGTGTTTCTTTTCTTTGAAATATATTCCCATGGTGTTTTAAATAGTCCTTAAAAATGAAAGTTTTTTAATTTTATTTCTAAAAATTTGAAATTAAAGTTTGGATTTTAGATATTAAAATAGAAAGAATTTTATTTTTTATGTATAATAATTTATTCATGTCAATTAGAGTAATGCCCTTTTTGTCTTTTTATATAAAGGTCTTTTGTATAATAAATTTTAATTTAAAGAAGTGTGTCAAGAGTAAAATGGGGTGTGTGAACACCCTAAATTAAATTATAGGATTACGATTAAGGATCATATTAAGCCCTATATTAGGATGCTCCCACTCTAAAATCTATGGAAGATAACAATATTTATAATAGAAGCTTTAAGGAAATAATGATGCCGCTTGCATGGTTATTACCCTAAGTATATATTAGTACAACTGATTTATGAATTTATTTATTTATGTTTTTGCGTAACAGTTGTTATTAATCAACTTTAAATGGCATTTAAGGATTAAATCATAACCTACACATTTCCATGCCAAAGTTTTTTTATACCTTGAAAACATGATTGTTTTAACAAGCTCTAATGTCGGCCTCATTTGATTCATGAGTTCGAATCCAAATTTTTTTGTTTCAGTTTTACTCTTTTCTAAAAAGTTAATAAAAATTATAATTGAGTCAATCAATTTGAATTTAAAAATTTTATTTTATTTCAGACTCAACCTATAAATCAAATGAACCCATAATTATGCAAAACTAATATTTAAAACCATATCAATCAATATCATGATATTTCGATACATTTAATTTTTTTAGCCATTTCAATTTTTCCTTACCTTATCATCGTCTGGAGTACCTTCAGATGCAATCAATTTGGTGAGGTACTTTTAGAGTTTCATGACATATCTAGTGTATCAAAGACCTTGAAATATTCATCCGTGCATTTATGTTTAATTGTATTTAATTGAAAATACCTTGACCTATATGCGTCCAACAAAGTCCAATAAATTTCAATGTTTTTGTTTAAACTCGTAAAAATAGATAATCAAAGCTAGAAAAATGTCATAAGCAGTAATTTTGATTCTTAATTAGAATTGGTATTCTTATGTGTGTGGATACATGCAAGTATCCATTCTTAATAGGATGAGTGTGACCTTTAATTTCCCCAGGTCGGGGAGGGACTATGGCGGAGGAAGCTCTCCTGTCCTTGTCCCGAGATATCGAGGCTTTTAAGCAAACCAACTAGACTGCACCTAATTGAGAAACTCATTCCCTACAAAATGAATGTCATAAATAAAGGGGAGCAACAAAACGGCCTAAATTGAGCCAAAACCTGCATAGGAGTTATTTACGTAAATGTCTAAATTGAAGATTATGATTTAAAAAATATTCATTTTTAATTTATATGAATATCAAAATTGATATGTATAAACACCACATTATCCTTTCATAAAGAATTGAAAATAAACAAACAAAGAATCAATAAAAAATGAAATAAAAAATTTGTAAAAAAAAATGTTAGACTAAGCAAATCTTTTATAAAAGAAAATTAAAACCATTTTACATGATTTATTATAAAGAAAAAAGATCATTGCAGATATATGTTGTATAGTATGTGACAAATAATCATTTCATAAAGATAAAAATCACAACGATGTATAAAAAAAACTAAATAGTTATTAAAAAAATATAATGTGACAACCGAGAAATTTCACCATTCTCAAAAAATAGGTATATTAAATGTATATTATGATTTTTAGGTTTAAAATGTGAATTGAATGATTTAATATTGTTTAGAACGTGATAAAATGTTCTGACAATGTTAAAGGTGAGAAATTCGGTTGTGAAAAAATATCACATAACCGAAACTAGAATAAACGGTGCCATTTCCGTATCGAGAGCCCTAGAAGGTGACTTGTGGTAAGACAAGTCCACCAAAAGATGAAAGAGTTACGGTAGAGATGTTATATGTGTGTGCGTGTGTGCTACACGCAGTATCAAGAAATTAGTCAAGATGATATTTTCTTGATATAAAACTGATATATTTAGAACCAGTACGCTCAAAATAGTCAATTGAGCATAAAATGTAAATTTTGACCGGGAAATATGCAGTACCAGAAACTGGTCAAGATGGCATCAGATGAAAATAAAACTGATAAAGTTGGGTTCAGTACACCCAAATTAGTCAGTATAGTCTATCAGAATGTTCAAATTAGTTAATTGAGTACAAAGGTAATTTTTGATTGGGAATTCGCAGTATCGGAAACTGGTCAAGATGACCTTAGATGAAAACGAAACTGATATATTTGGGTTCAACATGCCCAAATTAGTCAGGATAGCTCATGTTGAAATTTTGGACAAAAAAGTCTATAAATGGTCGAAATTACAGAAAAGGCCCCATAATTTCCCTTTTCTATATTTTTCCCCACATACAACCCCAAAAGTGAACAGTGACCGACCATCGAAAATGGTGTCTGTTTTCGACACTGCTGGTCTCGTTGGAAAGCTCTCGCCAAGCTGAGTCCAACGGTGTGCCGAATCGACGGAACCGACGCCGGATAACGCCGCACGCGCCGCCCGAACACCATCGGAGACGAAAATTTCGATCGACCGTTTCTCTGCCGTCCGACGTCCAAATGCCACGATTTCGGTCCCAATGGATTCGTGGTGAAGAGTAGAACAAAACCCAAGTCTCATTTTAGCTTAACAATCGTCGAATTGGTTCGCCCAACATCGCGTCGTTGCCGCCGTGGAATCTATCGATTCCGACGAAGTTGAGCCACACCACCGGTCTCAAAATGCTCAGAGAAGAACGGGGACCAAAAGCCCCAAGGTAATTTTAGGCAACAACCCTGGTACGGTGGAGATTGAACAACGCCGCCGCCGTCTGATTTTTCGAGGCTCGATTTCTGACCATAGAAGCCTCGAATCGAGAAATTGACACCACCAATGGGTTCCTCTCGTCGATATCTATGTTTTGGTACCAAGCTTGACCCAAACCGCCGCCAGTCAACAACGGTCAACGCCGGTCAACAACGGTCAACGGCGACCCGATGACCAAAAATTGAAAAATGGCCCATTGGCCTATTTTTGACATTCAGGACACATCCGCAGTATCGGAATTGCAAGACAGAATTTCAAATGTGAAGAACGGAGAATCAAAGTTTGTGCACGTGAGACCAAACGGTTCGTTCAATCGTCGATGGGATGATTTCGGCAGGGATTTCGGTCCCTTCATTCCTTAAATTATATTTTGGAAAGATTATGAATTAATTATGTTTTTTATCATGTGAAATTGTAAGAAAAATGGATGAAAATGATGGATAAACAAATGTATGGGAATGTGAAGATTTTTAAGTAAAAGTTCAGTTTTATGTAAAAATATAGGCCTCTGGTATAGCACGTGGTAGAATAGAATTTGGTTAGATGGTTTTGAGGCGTTTCTTAAACGCCGGGAACCTAAAAAATAAAGCAGAAATGCTGTCGAAATTTATAAAACGGCACAAAAGGGTATTTTAGGAACCAAAGGGTAAAAATGTGATCTGGATGGAAACCCGAGCCCCCTCGGTGACCTAGGGTCGGAATAATGCCACCTGAGGGTCAGTAAATAGTAAATCGAGAATTTCAATAATTAATGCTGTAAAAGCTCGATAAGGTCTAAGAAATATTATTTTATGATTTTTGGGCATAGAATAACCTGATAGAATGTTAAAGTGAAAATGATACGGTCCCAAGACCTGTCAGAGGTAAAATGGTCATTTTGACCAAAAATTTCTGAAACGTTCGAAAATGATTGAAAATGTCTAAGAATAGTTAAAATAATATTCTAAGGGCTAAATTTAGGTTTTAAACCAACAGAAAGTGGATTCACAATGAGAAAAGTAAAATAGGGTTAAAATGGTTATTTAGTCAAAAATTAGGGGTAAAATAGTCATTTTGTTAAAAATTGGGAGAAGGGCCATTAAGACTAGAAATGATGCCCTAAGGCCATATTTGAGAATTTTAAGACCCAGTTCAAGAATTAAGAAAGGAAAAGTGAGAAAATCCCGCTAGGGTCAAAATGGTAATTTTACCAAAAATTAGCGGAAAAGTGAAAAATGAGATTTTATATCCCTAAGTTTATGATTGAGAAATAAAACGTAGAATTTTTACGTTTTATCTAGTTTATGTATGAAATAAGATTGAAAATAACCGTTGATTTTCTGATTATAGGAATCCGATTCAGACGCAACGAAGGAACGTCTGCGGACCCGGGAAAGGAGATACCCACAAAAGTATCTGTAAGTTCAAGCATTTAATTGACTGCAACATGAATGGACTGGCCATGTTATGTGTTATGTGTTCTGTAGGATAATAAATCGGTAAAAATGTATCAGAGTGGCACAGTGGAACAATAAAAATTTTTAGATCGTTAAATATCTCATGATGCCATACACAATAAACCAACAACAATTAAAACTCATATCTCAAGGACGCCAATCTGCAGGAGGAGAATGACCGGAGCGCATCAACCAACTAGTCTTCTCTACTATTCTCCAATTCCCGAATGGCTGAGTGTGTGGGCACTCTGAACCTCGATCGGTATGCTAGCACTGCTAGTCTTCTTCCGACCACCCAGATCTCTAAAAAACTTATTGTCACGGTAAGTTGTGCAACAATAAGCCTGCTCACCTGAGAGTCTGTGGTCTTAGAGAATTGGAGTGGTAGGACCTCTATTTATAGACCTGCATGAGGTGATTCTCTAAATTCAAATTGGATTAGGAGAAGATATTCTCCCTTATCCATAAGCACAAAATCTGAAATTTTCAAGGGGAAAATCCCAACAATAAATTTGGCCACTTTAGGATAATTCTAATCCAAATCTAAATAAGATTTGAACTAGAATTTTATCTCCCTTTTTCAACTAAAAAATCCGAAAATCCAAGGGGAAAATCTCCACCAAAATTTCGGCCACTTTTGGATAAGAGAGAATCAAAATTCCACTAGGATTTTCAAGCTTGAATCTTATCTCATCCTTATCCAAAATAATTGAAAATCTCCTAGGAGATTTACTCCAAAAATTTGGCCATTATCAGGGAGGAGAGAATCCAAATTCAACTGGAGATTTACTCCAAAAATTTGGCCATTATCAGGGAGGAGAGAATCCAAATTCAACTGGGATTGAAACTTGAATTTTTCCTTGAACCTTATCCACAAAAATCTGAAAATTCATTGAGGATAATCCTCAAAATTTTCGTCCATATTTGGTTAGGATTTGGATTCAAAATTCAAGTAGGATTCTAACAAGATTTTCGTCTCCATATCCAACTCAAATTCGAATTTCATTCCTTGTGGATTTACCACAACAAATTCGAATCCCACTTGGACTGTCATTCAAAATTTGAATTTAAATTTCAAATTCAAATTTAAATTTCAAATTTCAAATTTCAAATTTCAAATTTCAAATTCGAATTTTAAATCCAAATTTCAAATTCGAATTTCAAATTCAAAATTCAAATTCAAATTTCAAAATTCAAATTTCAAAATTCAAATTTCAAAATTCAAATCTCAAAATCCACAAAACAGTTGTATTTCTAATTCTTGTTCTCATGGATAATTTTCTACAACTCCAATCCAATCTCAAATAAAATCATGGTAACTTTATTTGGAGTTCGAATAATTATGTACTCTATTATCCAAAACAAAATCAGAATTCAACTGGAGAGAATCTTGTCGACCATCCTAATCCTATATCAACACCATCCGTGCATAATAAATTAGCCTATAGCATACACAAATCAATTTGCCAAACATTAAGGAATTATGTAGAACTAGTAGAGGGACTAATTGGACATATATAATCGGGATCCCGCAAATCAATATGATCATCATTCTTTACTGAACAACTCAATCATATGATTACTAATTTCAGAGTCACACCACTATAAACCTAAAACTGAACTCCTAATTATATACTGTATTATGTAAGCCTGTGACAAGCTATCGTCCAATGACCTTGTCATATATACAAAACCCTCATATGATATCCACAATTAGCCTTAGGCCAAAGTCCGTTTAATCCTACTAATCAGGCTATCTTAAAGTTCCATTATACTACCGAATAAAGAAAATGATTATTTACTATATGTGAATAAGAAGTCATCCGCCCAGTAGACGACCTAAGGCCTTGTCCATTTTCACATTAAGTATAATGCCTTTAAGAGGATACCCTTAACTCCTCATTAGAGCTATGATTCCGATATCTGTAAACGAACCCTTCATCGTATACAAGTCATAAACCCAACGAACCGGTCTATAAGCTTACTACCTCTGAGACGCTTTAGCCATTGGAACATCAAAGTACACAAGTCATATACATGAAGCTATCCTTTTACTCAGGATTAAGGTTACTGCATAATGAACGTCAAAAGCAGACCGATCCACTCAAAGCGGACTTCGTAGATCAATCACGCTTTAGTCCTGGTCTAATATGTCACCACCAAACAACATATCTATGTCTCTACTTAGGAGTCCAGCTCCAGACAGTCAAGACAAACCGTCCCCTCCAAGGCTTTAGACAACATAATAGTCTTAACATGAATTAGATGCTCGGTCTAACCCCATAGACTACAGACCATAGTTTAGACCGCTAACTTTAGAACATTGTCTTCTCGCATACAAAAGTCCATTGCATGCAACGTTCTAACAGTTTAACACAAGCAGTCAGGGAGCCATATTTGCTTATATTTACTTTAACATGTAAATAAAATGAGGACAGATAGCAATGTAATGAATAACCTCTATATATATAATTTTATTATCTAGTTCAAAATAAATACATCAAAAATTCTCTAATGCTTAGGGCATTTCCTAACAATCTCCCACTTGCCCTAAGCCAGCAGATGTGCCATGTTACGCATCCCCATCGCCTCTACATGCCTCTCAAAGCTTCTAGCCACCAAAGTCTTAGTAAAGGAATCTGCAATGTTGTCCTCGAACTTGATCTTACATACATCTACTTATCCTGTCTCCACGTGCCCTCTAATGTTGACTTCCTCGAATCCTTGCAAGTTTGGAAGACTCAGTCTGTGTATCCTACGGGTGTTAGGTCCCCTCCAAAATACACCAAAATATAATCCCTCGTTCTCTTAAGATACTTGAGCATATGCTTTACTGCTTGCCAGTGCTTGGTTCCAGGATTCGCTTGATATCGACTCACCATACCTACTGAAAAACATATGTCCGGGCGAGTACAAAGCATAGCATACATAAGGCTACCCACAGCGGATGCATAAGGGACCTTACTCATACACTCTCTTTCTTCTGATGTCTTGGGACAGTCATCCAATGAAAGAGTTAGACCGGCAATAGAAGGTTGTGTACCTTTCTTTGCCTCTTGCATTGCATATTTGTCAATTATTTTATCTATGTATGAAGCTTGGGATAACGCTATCATTTTGTTCTTTCGATCTCTGAAGAGACGAATGCCTAGAACATAATTAGCTTCTTCCAAATCTTTCATGTCAAACTATTGGTATAACCAAAGCTTGACCGATGATAAGTTCCCTACATCATTCCCAATGAGTAATATATCATTGACATAGAGTATCAGAAAGACCACTTTTCCATCCTTAATACGTTTATAAACACAGGGTTCATCAACGTTCTGCTCAAAACCAAATGTCTTAATCGCTTGATCAAACCTCTGGTTCCATGAGTGGGATGCTTGCTTTAATCTATAAATGAATCTAAGTAACTTGCAAACTTTCCTTTCTTGGCCTTTCGCTACGAACTCTTTGGGCTGTATCATATAGATACACTCTTCAAGATGGCCATTCAAGAATGTCATCTTGACATCCATTTGCCAGATCTCATAATCGAGAGTCGCAGCAACGGACAGAAGAATACGGATAGACTTCAGCATAGCAACAGGCGAAAAGATTTCATCGTAATCGATTCCAGCCTTTTGCGTGTACCCCTTTGCAACCAGTCTAGCTTTGAAAGTTTCCACTCTCCCTTCCGCATCCTTCTTTCTTTTGTAAACCCATTTGCATCCAATGGGTTTTATCCCATCCGGCAAATCTACAAGTTCCCAAACAGAGTTGGATTTCATAGAATCCATCTCATTGTTCACAACCTGTTTCCAAGATTTAGAATCAACATCATTTATAGCTTCATCATAGGTGACCGGATCATCCTCATGCTTATGAGCCTCGGCCTGGTATACCTCAGCATCATACATGAAAAAAATTAGATTTCTTCGAAACCCTCCCACTACGATGAGGCACTCCAAATTGTTGATCGTCTGCAGGTCTTTCACCGGAACTCAGACTTACGTCCAAGATCGAAATCTGTGGAGCAGTTCTTTCACCCGATAACTCCTCTAGCACTACTTTGCTTCAAGGCTTAAAGTTATTCATGTGACTTTCCTCCAAGAATGTCACATGGGTTGAGACAATGACTTTTTGTTTCTTCAGGTTATAGAACAGGCCTCCTTTAGTTCCCTTTGGATACCTTACAAACATGCACAATTTTGATCTTGGTTCTAATTTCTTCGCATCCCCATCCAGTAAATATGCTGGGCAGCCCCATATTCTCATATGTCCAACGGAGGGTTTTCTGCCACGCCACAATTTATATGGAGTTCTGGAAATTGATTTGCTTGGAACCTAATTCAGAATATAGGACACCGTTTGTAAAGCATATCCCCAAAATGATAATGGCAGCGTTGAATAACTCATCATGGATCGTACCATATCCAACAAGGTCCTGTTTCTCCTTTCGGCTACACGATTCTGTTTTGGAGTACCAGGTGCAGTCAATTGGGATAATATCCCATTCTCTACAAGATGTCCTAGAAATTCATCGGAGAGGTATTCGCCACCTCGATCAGATCGAAGTGTCTTTATGGATTTATCCAATTGCTTTTCCACTTCCGCACGATACTCTTTGAACTTGTCAAAGGTTTCGCTTTTGCGGTGTATCAGATACACATATCCATACCTCGAGTAATCATCTATAAAGGAGACGTAATACTCGAACCCTCCTCGTGCTGTGACGTTCATAGGGCCACATACATTAGTGTGCACATTTTCTAAGAGCTCCTAAGCCTTTGTACCCTTAGCTCCAAAAGAACTCATAGTCATTTTACCTTCTAGACAAGACTCACATTGAAGAAGACGTACCTCCTCCAGAGATTCCAAAGGACCGTCTTTTAGCAATCTTTGAATCCTATCCTAATTAATATGACCAAGTCTTAAATGCCAAAGATACACGTTGTTAGAGCGAGAAACTTTCAACCTTTTAGAGTTATCTATTAATTCGGTGTCAAGCAGTGAGTACATCTTTGGTTTGATCAAATATAGGTTTCCATTCATCCATCCAGAACAGATAAAAGACTTATTTCTACGAATATCAACTCTTTTACTAAAAGAAACTGAATAAGAATCCTTTATTAAACAAGCTACCGATATAAGGTTCCTCCTAAAATTAGGAACATAAAAACAGTCTTTCAATAAAATAAACCTAAATTGATCAAAATAAAGATAAATATCTCTCACTGCCTCAGCCAGCACCAAGCTACCATCTCCAGTCCACAACGAGAGGCTTCTATCATGTAGACTTCTCGTTTCCACTAAACCCCTGCATAGAAATACAAACATGATTAGTGGCGCCCGAATCGATGACCTAAGTGTCTTTCGATTCTTCCACCAAACACGCTTCCAAGTAATGAAGTTCCTTACCTTCTTTGCCCTTGGTGGCTAGGAATTCCTAGCAAGCCTTCTTAAAGTGACCTACCTTCCCACAACGAAAGCATTTGGAATTTTTAGGGTCCTTGGGCTTCTTGTTCTTGTTCTTGTTCTTCTTCTTCCCATCCGAGACAGGAGGATTAAAAGAACTGGAAGCCACTTGCTTTTGGTTTGGCCTCTTCCTCTTCCGTGAGGGGTTGGAAGATTCTGCCAAATTGGCCTCTCCTTTGGGTTGGACTGCATCCCCATCCCTGATCATCTGCTTATAAGCTTGGAATTGCTTCATGAGCTCGGTTAGTCCTAACTCCCTTGTCGCCAGATTGTATGCGGCCTTAAACCCCACAAAATCTTTAGACAGAGTTTTGAACACCATCTTGATCTGGGTGTTGTAGTCTAACTCAGCACCGTTCTCGGCAGCTTCAGTGAAGAATCCCATTAGAGTGATCATATGGTCCTTCACCGGAGTACCTGCCTTTTGCTTAGAGTTCATAATACTGGTTATAGCAGACTATTGAGCCAACTTTTCTTGGCCTCCGAACACGTCCTCTTAATTTTCCATGATCTCCCCAGCAACTTAATAAGTCTCATGCTGCTTTTGTAAAGCACTCGTCATGCTAGCAAGCATGTAGCATCGAGCTATATCATTGGATTCTCTCCAACGAGTATAGGCAACCGGGACCTCCTCAAGCGGTGTGTCAGGTTTGGGCTCTGGTGGGCATGGTTCGTCCAGTACGAACTTGTGTCTCTCACAACTGAGAACTATCAACAGATTTCTTTTCCAATCCTTATAATTATCACCATTCAGTTTATTCTCAATAAGTATTGAAATGAGGGGTGTCGGTGACATTTTGAAATGAAATAAAATTATACTAAACATCATTACAAAGCCCAAGCAAATATACAGATAATTTAGCAAATAAAACATACAAGCATGTTCCTACATGAAACTTGAAAAACATGTAGCATTGCAACGGTAATTCTTAGCACCTATTGCCCCAAGCCACCGATGGGTGGTCATGAAAACAAATAGCCGGAACATGGACCCCGTCCAATTAATATATATTGCCTTAAATCCTCCAAGGTTAAGACATATATTAATAACCGCTTGTTTGGACACCAGTTTAGTTAACAGAGCTTCTAGGAAAGGTTAATAACTGAACGAGTCTTGAGTGTATAACTATTATTTACGTAGCCCGATCCACGTCTTACCAAGCCACCGAGGGGTGGTCATGAATAGAAACATACCCGAACACGTTTTCCTTATAGGAAATCCAATCTAGTATACCGGCGGCGGTAAACACCTACCGAGGGGTGTGGTCAGGGCAGAACTAAAGCGAAGCGTTACCATGCTTTCACATATAGATTAACAATGGAGGCCGTGGGTTTTGTTTGAAACCCTCTCCTACTCAATATTTTGAAAAACATGCAAGTTTTAACAAATTATGTATGATCAATATAGTATGAGTGGCACTCACCTATCCTATATGACATGTTATCAAATATGCATATAAAACATCCATCAATACATATTTATACATCCATGACATATCACAGAAAAAATAATTGATAGAATAACCAAGTCATGGTTCCATCCTAGAACAAAGAAAATAAAGATTACAAAATTTCATCCAAAGCATTCTTTAGGTCTTGAATTTTGTTATGTCTTCTTGTATCCATCTTTATGTAGCCTCTCCATTTATTTCTCATCCCAAGAGTCATTTAAAATTTAAATCTCCAAAATTTAAATTTCAAATTCAAATTCCGAATTCGAATTTCAAATTCAAATTTTAACTTCAAATTTTAAACAATTTTAAACATCACGTGTAATAATATGTAATTTCAAATTTTCAAATTTTCAATTACATATTTTTAAACATGATTTAAAATTAAATCTCATATCTTAAGGACGCCAATCTGCAGGAGGAGAATGACCGGAGGGCTTCAACCAACTAGCCTTCTCTACTACTCTCCAATTCCGGAATGGCTGAGTATGTGGGCACTCTGAACCTCGATTGGTATGCTAGCACAGCTAGTCTTCTTCCGACCACCCAGATCTCTAAAGAACTTATTGTCACGGTTAGTTGTGCAACAATAAGCCTACTCACCTGAGAGTCTGTGATCTTAGAGAACTGGAGTGACAGGTCCTCTATTTATAGACCTGCATGAGGTGATTCTCTAAATTCAAATTGGCTTAGGAGAAGATATTCTCCCTTATCCATAAGCACAAAATCTGAATTTTCCAAGGGGAAAATCCTAACAATAAATTCGGCCACTTTAGGATAATTCCAATCCAAATCTAAACAAGATTTTAACTAGAATTTTATCTCCCTTTTTCAACCAAAAAATCTGAAAATCCAAGGGGAAAATCTCCACCAAAATTTTAGCCACTTTTTGATAAGGAAGAATCAAAATTCCACTAGGATTTTCAAGCTTGAATCTTATCTCATCCTTATCCAAAATAACTAAAAATCTCCTAGGAGATTTACTCCGAAAATTCGACCATTATCAGGGAGGAGAGAATCCAAATTCAACTGGGATTGAAACTTGAATTTTTTCTTGAACTTTATCCACAAAAATCTGAAAATTCATTAAGGATAATCCTCAAAATTTTCTTCCATATTTGGTTAGGATTTGGATTCAAAATTCAAGTAGGATTCTAACAAGATTTTCTTCTCTATATCCAACTCAAATTCGAATTTCATTCCTTGTGGATTTACCACAATAAATTCGAATCCCACTTGGACTGTGATTCAAAATTTGAATTTCAAATTTAAAATTCAAATTTAAAATTTCAAATTTCAAATATCAAATTTAAATTTCAAATTCAAATTTCAAATTCGAATTTCAAATTCAAATTTCAAATTCAAATTTTAAATTCAAAATTCAAAATTCAAATTTTAAAATTCAAATTTCAAAATCCACAAAATAGTTGTATTTGTAATTCTTGTTCTCATGGATAATTTTCCACAACTCCAATCCAATCTCAAATAAAATCATAGCAACTTTATTTGGAGTTCGAATAATTGTGTACTCTATTATCCAAAACAAAATCAGAATTCAACTGGAGAGAATCTTGTCGACCATCCTAATCTTATGTCAACACCATCCATGCATAATAAACTAGCCTATGGCATACACAAATCAATTTGCCAAATGTTAAGGAATTATGTGGAGCTAGTAGAAGGACTAACTGGACATATATAATCGGGCTCCCGCAAATCCATATGATCATCATTCTTTACCGAACAACTCAATCATATGATCACTAATTTCAGAGTCACACTACTATAAACCTGAAACTGAACTCCCAATTATATACTGTATTACGTAAGCCTGTGACAAGCTATCGTCCAATGACCTTGTCATGTATGCAGAACCCTCATATGATATCCATGATCAATCTTAGGCCAAAGTCTGTTTAATCCTACTGATCAGGCTATCTTAAAGTTCCATTATACTACCGAATAAAGAAAATGATTATTCACTATATGTGAATAAGAAGTCATCCGCCCAGCAGACGACCCAAGACCTTGTTCATTTTCACATTCAGTATAATGCCTTTAAAAGGATACCCTTAATTCCTCATTAAAGCTATGATTCTGACATCTATAGACGAACCCTTAATTGTATACAAGTCATGCACCCAACGAAGCAGTCTATAAGCTTGTTACCTCTGAGACGCTTTAGCCATTGGAATATCAAAGTACACAAGTCGTATACATGAAGCTGTCCATCTACTCAGGATTAAGGTTACTGCACAATGAACATCAAAAGCAGATCGATCCACTCAAAACGAACTTCGTAGATCAATCACGCTTTAGTCCCGGTCTAATATGTCACCACCAAGCAACATATCTATGTCTCTACTTGGGAGTCTATGCTCCAGACAGTCAAGACAAACCGTCCCCTCTAAGGCTTTAGACAACATAATAGTCTTAACATGAGTTAGATGCTCAGTCTAACCCCATAGACTATAGACCATAGTTTAGACCGCTAACTTTAGAACATTGTCTTCTCGCATACAAAAGTCCATTACATGCAATGTTCTAATAGTTTAACACAAGCAGTCAGGGAGCCATATTTGCTTACATTTACTTTAACATGTAAATAAAACGAGGACGGATAGTAATGTAATGAATAATCTCTATATATATAATTTTATTATCCAGTTCAAAATAAATACATCAAAAAGTCTCTAATGCTTAGTGCATTTCCTAACATGTTCTATGTAGTCAGTTCTTACATTGAACTGTCTGCAACATGAACAGACTATTATGTCTAAGTATCATATGTGATAAGTTCAAATATTGCATTGTCTGCAACTTGAATGACTATTATGTTTATGCACAATATGTTGTAAGTTCAGACATTTATTTGTCTTTAACAGGTAACATTATTATTGCTAACTTTGATGTATTAACTATACGTTAGGTACATATGTGCTACAGGCACTATGATAAAATAGAGAGAGAGAGACGAAATTTACTACGGGCACTATTGGCAGATGAGACACATAATAAATTGTGCTTCGGGTACCAGAGTAAGGTTAATGAAACTCATTCACATGAAATTAAAATGTGAACCATTCCTAACCACGGGGCAATATGAAGTCACTGGGTTAGAACTTTAAAAAGTCGGTAATGAAACCACTTTTGGCGTACCAGCCTTCCGTACGGGGGAGGTATACTTGCCTTCGGGGCTATGATGATGAGATTAAGGCTGTGGAGGTCAGCACTAATGTACCACTCCCAGTCATGTTCACTAAAATGGTACGGCCAACATGAGCTTAAAACCAGAACATAAATAAAGATAATTGCCTAAAACTAAAACTATGCCATAATTGAGCATCAGACCGTTTTGTGAGAGTACCAACGTTGAGGTTGATGTATTGCTGATATAATGTGTTGTGGTCAAAGTCACTATTTATGATGAATAGTGGTCAAATTACTATTTATAAATGAATAGTACTATTCATAGAAAATTGTATTTTTGATATTTTGAAAATATGTGATTCATGGTACGAGTATTTTATATGTATAAATGTTATTACTACTAGTATATGATACTAGTATGCGATGTGTTATGAAATAAGCTTACAGAATGTAAGTAATTTGAAGTATGATGTGATGTCAAGTATGCTTGTTAGGAAATGCCCTAAGTATTAGAGACATTTTGATGTATTCATTTTGAACTGGATAATAAAATTATATATAGAGGTTATTCATTACATTGCTATCTGTCCTCGTCTTATTTACATGTTAAAGTAAATGTAAGCAAATATGGCTCACTGACTGCTTGTGTTAAAACTGTTAGAACGTTGCATGCAATGGACTTTTGTATGCAAGAAGACAATGTTCTAAAGTTAGCAGTCTAAACTATGGTCTGTAGTCTATGGGGTTAGACCGAGCATCTAACTCATGTTAAGACTATTATGTTGTCTAAAGCCTTGGAGGGGACGGTCTGTCTTGACTGTCTGGAGCTGGACTCCCAAGTAGAGACATGGATATGTTGCTCGGTGGTGACATATTAGACCGGGACTAAAGCGTGATTGATCTACGTAGTCCGCTATGAGTGGATCAATCTGCTTTTGACGTTCATTGTGCAATAACCTTAATCCTGAGTAAATGAACTACTTCATGTATATGACTTGTGTACTTTGATGTTCCAATGGCTAAAGCGTCTCAGAGGTAGTAAGCTTATAGACCGGTTCGTTGGGTGCATGACTTGTATACGATGAAGGGTTTGTTTGCAGATATCGGAATCATAGCTCTGAGGAGTTAAAGGTATCCTCTTAAAGGCATTATACTGAATGTGAAAATGGACAAGGCCTTGGGTCGTCTGCTGTGCGGATGACTTCTTATTCACATATGGTGAATAATCATTTTCTTAATTCGGTAGTATAATGGAACTTTAAGATAGCCTGATCAGTAGGATTAAACGGACTTTGACCTAAGGCTGATCATGGATATCATATGAGGGTTTTGCATATATGATAAGGTCATTGGATAGTAGCTCATCATAAGCTTACGTAATACGGTATATAATTGGGAGTTCAGTTTCAGGTTTATAGTGGTGTGACTCTGAAACTAGTGATCATATGATTGAGTTGTTCGGTAAAGAATGATGATCATATGGAATCACGAGAGCTCGATTATATATGTCCAACCAGTCCCTCTACTAGCTCCACATAATTCCTTAATGTTTGGCAAATTGATTTGTGTATGCTATAGGCTAGTTTATTATGCATGGATGGTGATGACACAAGATTAGGATGGTAGACAAGATTCTCTTCGGTTGGATTCAGATTTTGTTTTGGATAATAGAGTACACAATTATTCGAACTCCAAATAAAGTTGCCATGATTTTATTTGAGATTGGATTGGAGTTGTAGAAAATTATCCATGAGAACAAGAATTTGAAACACAACCGTTTTGTGGAATTTGAAATTTGAATTTTGAAATTTGAAATTTGAAATTTGAATTTGAAATTTGAATTTGAAATTTGAATTTGAATTTCGAATTTGAAATTTGAATTTGAAATTTAAATTTGAAATTTGAAATTTGAAATTTGAATTTGAAATTTGAATTTGAAATTTGAAATTTGAATTTTGAATCACAGTCCAAGTAGGATTCGAATTTGTTGTGGAAAATCCACAAGGTTTGAAATTCGAATTTGAGTTGGATTTGGAGAGGATAATCTTGTTAGAATCCTACTTGAATTTTGAATCTAAATCCCAACAAAAGTGGACGAAATTTTTGAGGATAATCCTCAATGGAATTTCGGTTTTTATGGATAAGGTTCAAGGGAAAATTCAAGCTTCAATCCTAGTTGAATTTGGATTCTCTCCTTCCCTGAAAAGTGGCCGAAATTAGGGAGAAAATCTCCTAGGAAAATTCGGTTATTTTGGATAAGGTTGAGATAAGATTCAAGCTTGAAAATCCTAGTGGAATTTTGATTCTCCCTTATCCATAATGGCCGAAATTTTTAGGAGATATTCTCCTTGTAATTTTCAGATTTTTTGGGTAGAAAAAGGGAGATAAAACTCTAGTTAAAATCTTGTTTAGATTTGGATTGGATTTATCCTAAGAAAACCGAATTTTATTGTGGAGATTCTCCCTTGGAAAATTCGGATTTTATGGTTATGGATAAGGGAAAATATCTTTTCCTAATCCAATTCAAATTCAGAGAATCACCTCATGCAGGTCTATAAATAGAGGTCCTGCCACTCCAGTTCTCTTAGACCACAGACTCTCAGGTGAGCAGGCTTATTGTTGCACAGCTCATCGTGACAATAAAGTTCTTTAGAGATCTGGGTGGTCGGAAGAAGACTAGCAGTGCTAGCATACCAATAGAGGTTCAGAGTGCCCACACACTCAGCCATTCGGGAATTGGAGAATAGTAGAGAAGGCTAGTTGGTTGAAGCCTCCGGTCATTCTCCTCCTGCAAGATTGGCGTCCTTGAGGTATAAGTTTTAATTGTTGTTGGTTTATTGTATATGGCATCATGAGATATTTAACGATCTAAAAATTTTTATTGTTCCGCTGCGCCACTCTGATACGTTTTTACCGATTTATTTTCCCACAATGCTTACCATGATATGTATGTATGTTTCAAAGCAATGAATGGTGTATGCCATATGTTTTTTAATGCTCTAATGCTGTAGTTGGGGACAGAGCTACGATATATGTTATGATTACTCTAATGCCACAGCTGGTATCAGGTAGGCTCGTTGCTATATGGTAAGAGTTTTTATATGTCATGTATTTATGTTTGAACTTACTGAGCTTTAGCTCACAAGTTTGTTCAATGTTGCAGGTAAGAAACCTATATCTGTCCAGTAGACTACCTGGATAATGGTGGGATTTGCGTGTGCCAATGGGGATAGGAACTCCACTGTAGATATGGTCCTGTTGTTAGGAAATGCCCTAAGCATTAGAGACATTTTGATGTATTCATTTTGAACTGGATAATAAAATTATATATAGTGGTTATTCATTACATTGCTATCTATCCTCATCTTATTTACATGTTAAAGTAAATGTAAGCAAATATGGCTCCCTGACTGCTTGTGTTAAACTGTTAGAACGTTGCATACAATGGACTTTTGTATGCGAGAAGACAATGTTCTAAAGTTAGCAGTCTAAACTATGGTCTATAGTCTATGGGGTTAGACCGAGCATCTAACTCATGTTAAGACTATTATGTTGTCTAAAGCCTTGGAGGGGACGGTTTGTCTTGACTATCTGGAGCTGGACTCCTAAGTAGAGACATAGATATGTTGTTTGGTGATGACATATTAGATCGGGACTAAAGCGTGATTGATCTACGAAGTCCGCTTTGAGTGGATCGATCTGCTTTTGACGTTCATTATGCAGTAATCTTAATCCTGAGTAAAAGGACAGCTTCATGTATATGACTTGTGTACTTTGATGTTCCAATGGCTAAAGTGTCTCAGAGGTAGTAAGCTTATAGACCGGTTTGTTGGGTGCATGACTTGTATACGATGAAGGGTTCATTTACAGATATCGGAATCATAGCTCTAATGAGGAGTTAAGGGTATCCTCTTAAAGGCATTATACAGAATGTGAAAATGGACAAGGCCTTGAGTCGTCTGCTGGGCGGATGACTTCTTATTCACATATGGTGAATAATCATTTTCTTTATTCGGTAGTATAATGGAACTTTAAGATAGCCTGATCAGTAGGATTAAACGGACTTTGGCCTAAGGCTGATCATGGATATCATATTAGGGTTTTGCATACATGACAAGGTCATTGGAAGATAGCTTGTCACAGGCTTACGTAATACGGTATATAATTGAGAGTTCAGTTTCAGGTTTATAATGGTGTGACTCTGAAATTAGTGATCATATGATTGAGTTGTTCGGTAAAAGAATGATGATCATATGGATTTGCAGGAGCCCGATTATATATGTCCAATCAGTCCCTCTACTAGCTCCACATAATTCCTTAACGTTTGGCAAATTGATTTGTGTATGCTATTGGCTAGTATATTATGCATGGATGGTGATGACATAGGATTAGGATGGTAAACAAGATTCTCTCCGGTTGGATTCAGATTTTGTTTTGGATAATAGAGTACACAATTATTCGAACTCCAAATAAAGTTGCCATGATTTTATTTGAGATTGGATTGGAGTTGTAGAAAATTATCCATGAGAATAAGAATTTGAAACACAACTGTTTTGTGGATTTTGAAATTTGAATTTTGAAATTTGAAATTTGAATTTTGAAATTTGAATTTTGAATTTTGAATTTGAAATTTGAATTTGAAATTCAAATTTGAAATTTGAATTTGAAATTTAAATTTGAAATTTGAAATTTGAAATTTGAATTTGAAATTCGAATTTGAAATTTGAAATTCGAATTTGAAATTTGAAATTCAAATTTTGAATCACAGTCCAATTGGGATTCGAATTTGTTGTGGTAAATCCACAAGGTTTGAAATTCGAATTTGAGTTGGATATGGAGAGGATAATCTTGTTAGAATCCTACTTAAATTTTGAATCCAAATCCTAACTAATGATGGGTGAAATTTTGAGGATTATCCTCAATGGATTTTTGGTTTTTGTGGATAAGGTTCAAAGGAAAAATTCAAGTTTCAATCCCAGTTGAATTTGGATTCTCTCCTCCCCAGAAAGTGGTTGAAATTTTGGAGCATATCTCCTTAGGAAAATTCGATTATTTTGGATAAGGATGAGATAAGATTCAAGCTTGAAAATCCTAGTGGAATTTTGATTCTCCCTTATCCTAAAAGTGGCCAAAATATTGAGGAGATTTTCTCCTTAGAATTTTCAGATTTTTTGGTTGAAAAAGGGAGATAAAATTCTAGTTAAAATCTTGTTTAGATTTGGATTGGATTTATCCTAAATGGCCGAATTTTATTGTTGGGATTTTCCCATGGAAAATTCAGATTTTATGGTTGTGGATAAGGGAGAATATCTTCTCCTAATCCAATTCGAATTCAGAGAATCACCTCATGTAGCTCTATAAATAGAGGTCCTGCCACTCCAGTTCTCTTAGACCATAGACTCTCAGGTGAGCAGGCTTATTGTTGCACAACTCATCGTGACAATAAGTTCTTTAGAGATCTGGGTGGTCAGAAGAAGACTAGCAGTGCTAGCATACCGATCGAGGTTCAGAGTGCCCACTCACTCAGCCATTCGGGAATTGGAGAATAGTAGAGAAGGCTAGTTGGTTGAAGCCTCCGATCATTCTCCTCCTGCAGATTACCGTCCTTGAGGTATGAGTTTTATTTGTTGATGGTTTATTGTATATGGCATCATAAGATATTTAACGATCTAAAAATTTTATTGTTCCGCTGCGCCACTCTGATACGTTTTTACCAATTTATTTTTCTTACACCTGTTACCAGTCTTCCGCTGAGCGATTTGAAAGAGAGATTTGAAGAAAAGAGAATTGATGTGTAATTCCCAAAAAAAAATTTCTGTAAACTATATTTTGCTTTATAGAAATATATTATGAAAAAAAAAAATTTTATTCCCTATTTTCATGTTCAAATGGGAAGTTAAAATAAGCGTATTAAAGAAAGTATGATAAAACTAAGTTACCAGCCGCCACAGGTGGTATTAGAGCAAATTAAAAATAAGTTTAAGTATGTTGCTGATGACCCATCGAGGCGACCGTCCATCGCAATCGACTATGGTGCCTGATAGCGATGGTATTAGTTAGCCTATAAGAAGGCGGGCCATCACAGTTGGTATCAGAGTAGGTTTACGATGGGTCTAGTTTAGAGTACTAACTGTTGTCACAGTTGGTATCAGAGTAGTTCGACCATATTCCTCCTGACACAAAGCGCAGCCTGCTCATCAGTCTAAGTAAGTTAGTTTATTTTAAATTTGTAAATGTTTATTAATTGAAGATAAACATTTTATAGTAATGAGATGACGAGATCTAAGATGAAAATGATGAGATGATAAGATCTAAGATGACAAGGATGAGATGATGAGATAACGAGACCACTGTGCATGAAATCACGACTATACAGTGCTAAAAGACTGACCAGAGTAGGAACGAAGATTCTGCCGAACTGTGCCCTCAAAACTAAGTGGCAAACAACATCGTACCACTCTATGGGAACGCGGGATTGGTTTTATACCATCAGGTTGAATTCCCCGATTATACGCCATTGATTAGGATAACTGAGTCCTGTTGGCTGTTGATATCTCTCAGGAAGATACTCTCATGTGTATTAGGATTCTTGTGACCAGGATGAGCTCTTAACTGTGTCGATTTCGCCATACCACGATCGAGTAAATCTCCGAGAGGAGTCTAGCATCAGCCTTTGTTTCTTGTTTCTTATGGGCAAGCGGGGAAGTGAAATCAGCAAAGTTCCCTAGAGTTGCGAATATACGTGAATTCATTCATCGAGCTGAGAAACTGTAGCCAATGTCTAGTGACACAGTTCTAACGTATGCTGTGCTCTACGAGGAACTGATGGGGACTTCTGTAACAAGTTCTGTAGATCGTTGCTAAGGAACTGATGAGTTTTCTCTAACTTACAATGGAACTAAAGCCGAGGCAAATGTGATTTAAGAAATATCCACCATAGACCAGGAAAATTCGATGAACAAGGCTAACATATATATAGCCTGTAGTTATGTTGAAATGTCTGAAATGATATGTACATGTTATGTAATGATACAATAAGAATCATTACATCATAGAGTAGAATATATGCTAAATGTTAAGACTTGTTGCCATGTTAAGGTATGTCGAAATGATTCTTGTTGTTCTACCCTAACTAAAAGGGCAGAATATACGATAAATGGGTTATGGACATTTATCACGCTAGAATGGATACAAGAGGATAAGGTCAATGGATACAGGAGGGCGACGTCCTATATGTCCTAACATTATTCGAACGAGGAAAAGAGCCACTCTACGAACGTTTGATCTGACGGAAATATGAGGGTTCAACAGATGAAGCTGCCAAAATGTAAAAGGTTGGTAACCCCTTGAAGTAGAAGAGAAGATGCTAACAAATAACATGATTCCACTGGTCAAAGTACTATGGAAGAATCATAGCATTGGGGAGGCTATGTAGGAAAGTGATGATGAAATGAAATCGTTGTACCCCTGCTTGTCTCACTTTTCGAGGATGAAAATTTTATAAGGAGAAGTGAATGTGACAACCGAGAAATTTCACCATTCTTGGAAAATAGGTATATTGAATGTATATTATGATTTTTAGGTTTAAAATGTGAATTGAATGATTTAATATTGTTTAGAACGTGATAAAATGTTTTGACAATGTTAAAGGTGAGAAATTCGTTTGCGGAAAAATTTCACAGAACCGAAACTAGAATAAACGGTGCCATTTCGGTATCAAGAGCCCTAGAATGTGACTTATGGTAAGACAAGTCCACCAAAAGATGAAAGAGTTATGGTAGAGATGTTATATGTGTGTGCGTGTGTGTTACACGCAGTATCAAGAAATTGGTCAAGATGACCTTTTTTTGATATAAAACTGATATATTTAGAATCAGTATGCTTAAAATAGTCAATTGAGCATAAAATGTAAATTTTGACCGGGAAATATGCAGTACTGGAAACTAGTCAAGATGACATCGGATGAAGATAAAACTGATAAAGTTGGGTTCAACATGCCTAAATTAATCATTATAGCCTATCAGAATGTTCAAATTAGTTAATTGAGCACAAAAGCAATTTTTGATTGGGAATTCGTAGTATCGAAAACTGGTAAAGATGACCTCGGATGAAAACAAAACTGATATATTTAGGTTCAGCATGCCCAAATTAGTCAGGATAGCTAATGTTGAAATTTTGGATAAAAAAGTGTATAAAAGGTCTAAATTGCAGAAAAGGCCTCATAATTTCCCTTTTCTATATTTTTCCCCACACACAACCCAAAAGTGAACAGTGACTGACCATCGAAAACGGTGTCCGTTTTTGACACCGCCGGTCTCGTTGGAAAGCTCTCGCCGAGCTAAGTCCAACGGTGTGCCAAATCGACAGAACCATCGCCGGAGAACGCCACACGCGCCGCCCAAACGCCGCCGGAGACGAAAATTTCGATCGGCTGTTTATCTGCCGTCTGATATCCAAATGCCACGATTCTAGTCCCAATGGATTCGTCGTGAAGAGTAGAACAAAACCCAAGCCTTATTTTAGCTCAACAATCGTCGGATTGCGCTGCCCAACATCACACCGTCGCCGCAGTGAAGCCGCTGTGGAATCCATCAATTCTGGCAGAGTTGAGCCACACCACCGGTCTCAAAATGCTTAGAGAAGAATGGGGAGCAAAAGCCCCAAGGAAATTTTAGGCAACAACCTCGATACGGCGGAGATTGAACAATGCCGCCGCCGTCCAATTTTTCGAGGCTCGATTTCTGACCATAGGAGGCTCGAATCGAGAAATTGACACCACCAATAGGTTCCTCTCGCAGAGATTTACGTTTTGGTACCAAGCTTGACCCAAACTGCCGCCAGTCAAAGCCGGTCAATGGTAGGTCAATGTCGGTCAACAACGGTCAACGGTGACCCGATGACCAAAAATTGAAAAATGGCCATTGGCTTATTTTCGACGTTCTGAACACATCCGCGGCGTCGGAATTGCAAGACGGAATTTCAAATGTGAAGAATGGGGAATCAAAGTTTGTACACGCGAGACTGAATGGTTCGTTCGATCGCCGATAGGATGATTTCGGTAGTGATTTCGATCCCTTCATTCCTTAAATTATATTTTGGAAAGATTATTTGGTTAGATGGTTTTGAGGCGTTTCTTAAACGCCGGGAACCTAAAAAATTAAGCAGAAATACTGTCGAAATTTCTAAAATGGCACAAAAGGGTATTTTAGGAATTGAAGAGTAAAAATATGGTCGGGATGGAAACCCAAGTTCCCTCGGTGACCTAGGGTCGGAATAATGCCACCCGAGGGTCGGTAAATAGTAAATTGAGAATTTCAGTAATTAATACTGTAAAAGCTCAATAAAGCCTAAAAAAATATTATTTTATGATTTTTGGGCATAGAATAACCTGATAGAATGTTAAAGTGAAAATGATACGGTCCCATGACCCGTCAGGGGTAAAATTGTCATTTTGACTAAAAATTTTTGAAATGTTCGGAAAGGACCGAAAATGTCTTAGAATAGTTAAAATAATATTCTAAGGGCTAAATTTAGGTTTTAAACCAACGGAAAGTCGGTTCACAGTGAGAAAAGTAAAATAGGGGTAAATGGTCATTTTGTCAAAAGTTAAGGGCAAAATGGTCATTTTGTTAAAAATTGGGAGAAGGGCCGTTAAGGCTAGAAATGATGTCCTAAGGCCATAATTGAGAATTTTAAGACCCGGTTCAAGAATTAAGAAAGGAAAAGTGAGAAAATCCCGCTAGGGTCAAAATGGTAATTTTGCCAAAAGTTAGCAGAAAAGTGAAAAATGGAATTTTATATCCCTAAGTTTATGATTGGGAAATAAAACGTGGAATTTTTACGTTTTATTTAGTTTATGTATGAAATAAGATTGAAAATAACTGTTGATTTTCCGGTTATAGGAACCCGATCCAGACGCAACGAAGGAACGTCTGCGGACTCGGGAAAGGAGATACGTGCAAAAGTATCTGTAAGTTCAAGCATTTAATTGACTGCAACATGAATGACTGGTCATGTTATGTGTTATGTGTTCTATGTAGTAAGTTCTTACATTGAACTGTCTGTAACATGAACAGACTATTATGTCTAAATGTCATATGTGATAAGTTCAAATATTGCATTGTCTGCAACTTGAATGACTATTATGTTTATGCACGATGTGTTGTAAGTTCAGATATTTATTTGTCTGCAACAGGTAACATTATTATTGTTAACTTTGATATACTAACTATACGTTAGGTACGTATGTGCTACGGGTAATATGATAAAATAGAAAGAGAGACGAAATGTGCTACGGGCACTATTGGTAGATAAGACACATAATAAATTGTGCTTCGGGTACCAGAGTGAGGTTAATGAAACTCACTCACTGAAATTAAAATGTGAACCATTCCTAACCACATGGCAATATGAAGTCACCGGGTTAGAACTTTAAAAAGTCGGTAATGAAACCACTTTTGGCATACCAGCCTTCCATACGGGGGAGGTATACTTGCCTTCGGGGCTATGATGATGAGATTAAGGCTGTGGAGGTCAGCACTAATATACCGCTCCCAGTCATGTGCACTAAAATGGTACGGCCAACATAAGCTCAAAACCAGAATATAAATAAAGATAATTACCTAAAACTAAAACTAAAACTATGCCATAATTGAGCATAAGACCGTTTTGTGAGAGTACTAACATTGAGGTTGATGTATTGCTGATATACTGTGTTGTGGTCAAATTCAGTATTCATGGTGAATACTGGTCAAATTTATTATTTATAGATAAATAGTACTATTCATAAAAAATTGTATTTTTGATATTTTGAATCTATGTGATTCATGGTATGAGTATTTTATATGTATGAATGTTATTGCTACTAGTATATGATATTAGTATGCGATGTGTTATGAAAAAAGCTTACGGAATGTAAGTAATTTGAAGCATGATGTGATGTCAAGTATGCTGACCATGATATGTATGTATGTTTCAAAGTGATGAATAGTGTATGTCATATGTTTGTTAGTGCTCTGATGCCATAGTTGGGGACAGAGCTACGATATATGTTATGATTACTCTGATGCCACAGCTGGTATCAGATAGGCTCGTTACTATATGGTAATAGTTTTTATATGTCATGTATTTATATTTGAACTTACTGAGCTTTGGCTCACGAGTTTGTTTAATGTTGCAGGTAAGAAACCTGTATTTGTCCAGTAGACTACCTGGATGACGGCGGGATTTGTGTGTGCCAATGGGGATAGGAACTCCACTGTGGATATGGTCCTACTATTAGTGTTCCATTGTGCGTTTTGAAAGAGAGATTTAAAGAAAAGAGAATTGATGTATTTGATATGTAATTCCCAAAAAAATTATTTCTGTAAACTATATTTTGCTTTACAGAAATATCTTGTGAAAGAAAAAAAAATTTATTCCCTATTTTCATGTTTAAATGGGAAGTTAAAATAAGCGTATTAAAGAAAGTTTGATAAAACTAAGATACCAGCCGTCACAGGTGGTATTAGAGTAAGTTAAAAGGAAGTTTAAGTATGTTGCCAATGACCTATCGAGGCGACCGTCCGTCGCAGTCGACAATGGTGCCCGACAGCGATGGTGTCGGTTAGCCTATAAGAAGACGGGCCGTCACATGTAAAACACTTTAAAACCTGAAAACAACATCATAATTATATAATGATTATCATAAAGGAAAAATATATCATAATGACTTATATCATAAAGAAAAAAAAACTTGTAACTTCCAAGTGTTTATATCCTAACTTAATAAGCATAGAAGTCTAAGTAATCTTAGAGTAAAGTATAAAGTGATATTGTTAATGTTTTATTAAGCTATTTAATAGGTAATAACGATAAGGGCTCTAATACGCTCGAGAAAATTCATGTTTAAAAAGATAAGTATCAATAATTTTATAAGAAAGAGTATAGTGCTATATTCAAATGAGATCTTAGTTAAGAAAATATTCTATTTAGACAAAAGTTCCTTCATCAAAGTTGTAGATCTTTTTGTTTTCCAATGCCTCATGTGTTGGTTTCGAAAACGATATTTTAAAATTTTCAAAGGAAGCGGGAGACCGATATAAC
Organism: Antiaris toxicaria; assembly: GCA_035233585.1. NCBI lineage: Eukaryota > Viridiplantae > Streptophyta > Magnoliopsida > Rosales > Moraceae > Antiaris > Antiaris toxicaria. The sequence continues at coordinate 48,160,726 of CP141155.1, forward strand.
AAAAATTTCACAAATTTTCATTATTATTCTATAACTATATTAACGTAATATATAAGAAAGAAAAATTAGAATTATACCGTCATTCGATTAGGTCGATAATTTTGAAAACACCCTCACAAAAAATCACACGAACCCGTGAACGACACATCTCCTTTGATACTACGTTCTTCCACACCTAACCTTCGTCACTTGATTGAACGAAATAAGTGGGCGTTTTCTATTGATGGAAGAATTCACACACTCACAATTTAAGTGTCTTTATTTTGGCCTTAACACATAAGAAAATAAAGAGTGTAAAAAAAAAAAAAAGTTTCTCTAAAGTTTTTCAAAAATCAAAAGTCCTTTCTACCTTAATATAAAATCCTATTTATAGAGTAAGGTAGGTTATCCTTATATTCCATCTTGAATTTAGAATATTCCAAATATTCAATACCAAGATTAATTTAAAATTAAATATTATATTATATTATCAATATAATACAATATATATTATGTTATATATATATCAAATATATATATCTGGAAACCGTGCCTCCCCTGTTATTTTTTTTAATTAAATTATATATATAATATCACATATATATATAAATATATATAATCATGAAAAAGAAGGAAACGTTTCCTTCTTTCTCTTCTCGGCTATATATATATTATAAATATTTAATTTAAAATCTAATTTTAAATATAAATATTTGTAATCTTTATAATAGAGAAAACTAAAAATAATTATCTATACTAATGAGTCACACCCATTTATAATATGCATATATATATAATAGGTCCCACCCACTATATTATTCAATTAAATAATCTCTATTAATTCTTAATTAATTGCTTGGGTAACCAAAATTATTTGTGATAATATAAGCAAATATTCTCTTATATTTTATATCACATAATTTGTGAGCATAATTACAATCCATCAAATATACTTGTTCAATTGCTAATGTAGGCGGTGTGGGGAACTATGGACCTATAATTTTAAGCTCCAATAAATTTGATAATTAATCAAACCCTTTGATTAATTTATCAATTTTATGAATTCCAATGTTACCCTACTAAAAACTTGAAATTATACTCTTAAAATTATAGATATAAAATTACTCAAAAAATAGAGTCATCCATTTGATATGATCATGACATATAGATCGATCCTCTATAAATAATTCATAATTAGAGTTAGGTAAAATCCGTTAACCTCTCTAATTACTTATTTATCTTTGAGTACCATTGATTCTATAATGAATAATAAATTTATGAAATTAATCACGAATTGAGCGCTCATACCATTCAAGCCCTGAATCAACACACAAGTGAATTATTTATCTACTTCTTAAATAAAAAGGAATGGATTCCATCTTGTAATATTAATATTCCCAGCTACTTACTTTATCATATCTCCAAAGTACAAAGAATAAGATTAAATACTCAAATCTGTACCAAGTAAATCAAAAATTATGATTTCATAAATAGGAGTCTACTAATAACTCAGGATTAAGATTATTCTATCCATGACCATCAGTTGACGTAATAAGAATCCACTATATTTAACAGAAATTATTAGTGATTCATATCTCATCATAACCCCATCCTACATAATCATATTATGTATAATGCACTCATTAAATGTCTCATCACATTAATGATTAGGATAAGATCATTCTATTCTAAATGGTAATGACATGCACTAATGATATTCAATTAAAGATTTCATACTTTAATTGCTTGATCAATTGAATAATTGATTAATTATCATGGACTATTTTAATTATCATCCTTAAATATTATACTCTAATATATAACACTTATATACAATATTTAAGGTCACATAGATAATTATGAAATTTTAATGATATTCATAAAGTATTCGAAATACATGCAAATAATTATAATGAAAATCAAATTTATTTATTTTAAAATAAATAATATCCAGTACATCATATGCTTTTGGGCATCAAACCCAACAATCTCCCACTTGCCCTATGTCACAATCGAGAAATTTTACTGTCTTCAGTATAACATGTGTACACAATAATTTTTATGTGTATAATCATAGAACATATGTTTTAATATTATTTAGAATGCAACAAAATGTTCTAACCAGGCCAAAGTGAGTGTAAGTAAGAATGGAAAATTTTACCGAACCGAAATCAGACAAATGATGCCTTTCCAGTTTGAAAATTTTTAGAAATATACTGTATGGCACTAAAGAACAAAATACTTACAGTATGAATTTTTGGGCAAACCGGAGTGAATTAAGGAAAACCAATCTCACGGACAGCCTTAGAAGCTCGTCTACGCGATTTCGATGCAAAGTCGTTCGGTTTGACTTTTGGTCAAAAAATTTGATCAAGATAAATATGTGGAGTCAAATATTGAATGTGAAACTTTGAATGGATATATGGATATATAAAGATCTAAGGGCTAGGGTTTAAAGTCACTTTGATCTAATGGCCATGATTCAAAGTCAACACCAAAAAGTCAAAAATCAAACCAAGCAATTTCAAGAGACTTCTAGGGCTTATATGTAGTGAATTTTTAGAGGGAGATCAGAAAAAAAATCTGTCCTATTTTATTTAATTGAAAAACAGCCCTTAAAGGTTTGGGAAATTGCACAAGAAGCTTGCAAAGAGGTCCCTAAAAGTATTGCAAATTGGTCCCTCTTTTTTGGCTCCATATACGCACGGTTTTGGAAAGAAAGAAACAAGAAAAATTCTAGTTTTTCAGTCCCATAGCAGCCGTGAGTCTCTCCCCTATAAAAAAAGAAATTTTCTTCAAGTTTTCTTCAAGAAAAGTGTGCAAAATCCCTCCCTAGCATCAAGAAATCAAGAAAGCAAGGTAAGCTTTCATCTTTACATGGTTTCCTCTTCTTTTTCCATGCAAAATCTGTGTGGGATATGGGCTAGTTTAAAGGGGAAAATTCAATTTTTATTTGATGGATTTTTGCTTTAAAGAATGTTAATAGCATAAGGTTAAAACAAGTAAGGAATCATAAGCATGAAAAATCAAGTTTAGAGCATTTTTACTCACAAAATCTGTAAGCTATTTATGGCATGGAAAAGTGAAATTTTTGATGTTAACTTGGTTGGTTTTTGGTGTTGAAAAGTATGTGAAAATGAAATAAAGGAAAGAGATGAAATAGAATTGAAAAACACCAACATTGATGCTTATTTTTCAAGTAAAATCCATGGTACATAATGCATGGAAAGTAAAAATGGTTGCATCAAATTTGTTGTGTTTGTGTGTTAATATGTTTTTGAGACAAAGAAAAGCTTAGAAATGAAGTTTGTTTAGTTTTGGAAACAAGAATAAAAAGTTTGATCATGGTGGCATATGAAACTGTGTATGTGTGTATGTGTATTGGTGAATGAAAATTTTATGTTAAGCTTTGATTTTTAGTGTTTTGATAATGCAGTTTGATGTAGGAAATTAATGAGAAAAGGAAGAGAACATGGAAATAAATTTTTGTGCTTGATTTTGTAGGAATAAAATTGGTAAAAATGCATTAGAACGGCGCAGCGAAACAACAAAAATTTTTCAAGATCGTTAAATATCTCGTGATGCCATATACAATAAATTAACAATAATAAAACTCATACCTCAAGAGGATGCCAATTGTAGGAGGAGAATGACTAGAGGGCTTCAATCAACTAGCCTTCTCTACTATTCTTTAATGATCGGATGGCAGAGTGTGTGGGCACTCGGTTCCTCGATCGGTATGCTAGCACTGCTAGTCTTCTTCCGACCACCCAGATCTCTAAAGAACTTATTGTCATAGTGAGTTATGCAATAATAAGCCTGCTCACTGAGAGTCTGTGATCTGAGAGAACTAGAGTGGCAGGACCTCTATTTATAGACTTGCATGAGATGATCCTCTGAATTCGAATTAGATTAGGAGAAGATTTTCTCCCTTATCCACTCACAAAAATCCGAAAATTCTAGGCCTTATCCAACCAAAAAGAATTCGGCCACTTTAAGGATTTTTCTTTCAAAATTTAAATAGGATTTTAACTTAAATTTTATCTCCTCATTCCTTTATAAAAACCGATTCCCCTTTGTGCCAAAATCATGACTAGATTCAGTCATTAAAGTGTAAGGAGAATCAGAATTCAAATAGGATTTTCTAGCTTGAATTTAATATCATGTTTATCCATTAAAACCAAAAATCTCCCTTGAGTTTATCCTCAAAATTTTCAGCCAAACTAGGGAGGAGAGAATCCAAATTGAACTGGGATTGAAACTTGAATTTTTCCCTGCAGCCTTATCCAAAAAATCTAAAAATTTCTAGGAGGACATTCCTCAACTAATTTCGGTTTTCCTAAATGGATTAGGACTCCAAATTCAAGTAGGATTCAAACAAGATTTTCTACTCCATAATCCAACTCAAATTCGAATTCTAATCTTATGGAATTATCTACAAAGAATTTGAATTCTACTTAGACTGTGATTCAAAATTTGAATTTCAAATTTCAAAGTTCAAATTTCAAAATTCAAACTTCAAATTCAAATTTCAAATTTAAATTTCGAATTCAAATTTCAAATTTAAATTTCAAATTCAAAATTCAAATTCAAAATTTAAATTTAAATTTCAAATTTCAAAATTCAAAATTCCAATTTCAAACTCCACAAAAAAGTTGTATTTCAGATTTTATTCTCATGGATAATTTTCTACAACTCCAATCCAATATCAAGTAAAATCATGGCAACTTTATTTGGAGTTCGAATAATTGTGTACTCTATTATCCAAAACAAAATATGAATTCAACCGAAGAGAATCTTGTCCACTATCCTAATCCGATGTCAATACCATCCATGCATAATCAACTAGCCAATAAGCATACACAAATCAGTTTGCCAACCGTTAAGGAATTATGTGGAGCTAGTAGAGGGACCAATTGGACATATATAATAGGGCTCTCGTGAATCCATATGATCATCATTCTGTACCAAACAACTCAATCATATGATCACTAATTTCAGAGTCACACCACTATAAACCTGAAATTGAACTCCCAATTATATATCGTATTATGAAAGCCTGTGATAAGCTAATGTCCAATGACCTTGTCATGTATGCAGAACCCTCATATGATATCCATGATCAGCCTTAGGTCAAAGTCTGTTTAATCCTGTTGATCAGGTTATCTTAAAGTTCCAGTATACTACTGAATAAGAAAATGATTATTCACCATATGTGAATAAAAAGTCATCTGGCCAGTAGACGACTCAAGGCATTGTTCATTTTCACATCCAGTATAATGCCTTTAAGAGGATACCTTTAACTCCTTAGAGTTATGATTCCGATATCTATAAACAAACCCTTCATCGTATACAAGTCATGTACCCAACGAACAGGTCTATAAGCTTACAACCTCTGAGACGTTTTAGCCATTGGAACATCAAAGTACACAAGTCATATATATGAAGTAGTTCATTTACTCAGGATTAAGGTTATTGCATAATGAATGTCAAAAGCAGATTGATCCACTCATAGCAGACTACGTAAATCAATCACGCTTTAGTCCCGGTCTAATATGTCACCACCAAGCAACATATCTATGTCTCTACTTAGGAGTCTATGCTCTAGACAGTCAAGACAAACCATTCCCACCATGGCTTTAGACAACATAATAGTCTTAACATGAGTTAGATACTCGGTCTAACCCCATAAACTATAGACTTTAGTTTGGACCGCTTACTTTAGAACATTGTCTTCTTGCATACAAAAGTCCATAGGATGCAACATTTTAACAATTTTAACACAAGTAGTCAGTGAGCCATATTTGCTTACATTTACTTTAATATGTAAATAGAATAAGGACAAACAGCAATGTAATGAATAACTTCTATATTATAATTTTATTATTTAGTTCAAAATAAATACATAAAATGTCTTTAATACTTAAGGCATTTCCTAACAATCTACCACTTGTCCTAAGCCAGCAGATGTGCTATGTTACGCATCCCCATCGCCTTTACATGCCTTTCAAAGTTTCTAGCTACCAAAATCTTTGTAAAGGGGTCGGCAATGTTGTCATCGGACATGATCTTACATACATTCACTTGTCCTGCCTCCATGTGCTCTCTTATAATGTGATACCTCCGATCTATGTGCTTGGTCCTCTTGTAGTGCCGAGATTCCCTTGTGTTGGCAACAACCTCAGTGTTATCATAGTAAAGTGTGATAGGCTTATCAACACCCGGAATGACCTCAAGGTCTCTAAAGAACTTGCGGAGCCAAACCGCTTCTTTAGATGCCTCAGTCGCAGCCACATACTTAGCCTCCATCGTAGAGTCAGCTGTGCAATCCTACTTCACACTCCTCCACACAATGGTGCCTCCTCTGAGTAAGAACACTGATCCATATGTCAATTTCCTCGAATCCTTGTAAGTCTGGAAGTCTGAGTCCGTGTATCCTATGGGTATTAGGTCCCCTCTAGAATACACTAGCATATAATCCCTCGTTCTCTTAAGATACTTGAGTATATGCTTTACTGCTTGCCATTGTTTGGTTCTAGGACTCGCTTGATATCGACTCACCATACCTACTGCAAAACATATGTCCGGGCGAGTGCAAAGCATAGCGTACACAAGGCTACCCACAGCGGATACATAAGGGACCTTACTCATACGCTCTCTTTCTTCCAATGTCTTGGGATAGTCATCCAATGAAAGAGTTAGACCAGCAATGAAAGGTTGTGAACTTTTCTTTGCCTCTTGCATTGCATATTTGTCAATTATTTTATCTATGTATGAGGCTTGGGATAACGCTATCATTTTGTTCTTTTGATCTCTGAAGAGATGAATGCCTAGAACATAATTAGCTTCTCCCAAATCCTTCATGTCAAATTATTAGTGTAGCCAAAGCTTGACCGATGATAAGTTCCCTACATCATTCCCAATGAGTAGTATATCATCGACATAGAGTACTAGAAAGACCACTTTTCCATCCTTAATACATTTATAAACACAGGGTTCATCAACGTTCTGCTCAAAACCAAATGTCTTGATTGCTTGATCAAATCTCTGGTTCCATGAGCGGGATGCTTGCTTTAATCCATAAATGGATCTAAGCAACTTGCAGACTTTTCTTTCTTGGCCTTTTTCCACGAACCCTTCGGGTTGTATTATGTAGATATATTCCTCAAAATGACCATTTAAGAATGCTGTCTTGACGTCCATTTGCCAGACCTCATAATCGAGAGTCGTAGCAATGGACAGAAGTATACGGATAGACTTCAGCATAGCAACAGGTGCAAAGGTTTTATCGTAATCGATTTCCAGCATTTTGTGTATACCCCTTTGCAACCAGTCTAACTTTGAAAGTTTCCACTCTCCCTTCCGCATCCTTCTTTCTTTTGTAGACCCACTTGCATCTAATGGGTTTTATCCAATTTGGTAGATCTACAAGTTCCCAAACAGAGTTGGATTTCATAGAATCCATCTCATTGTTCATGGCCTGTTTCTAAGATTTAGAATCAATATCATTTATAGCTTCATCATAGGTGATTGGATCATCCTCATGCTCATGAGCCTCGGCCTGGTATACCTCAGCATCATACATGAAGAAATTAGGCTTCTTCGGAACCCTCCTACTACGACGAGGGACCCTAAATTGTTGATCATCTACAGGACTTTCATCGAAACTTGGACTTGCGTCCAAGATCAAAATCTGTGGAGCAATTCTTTCACCCGATAACTCCTCTAGCACTACTTTGCTTCGAGGCTTAAAGTCATTCATGTGACTTTCCTCCAAGAATGTCTCATGGGTTGAAACAATGACTTTTTGTTCCTTCGAGTTATAGAACAGACCTCCCTTAGTTCCCTTAGGATACCCTACAAACATGCACAATTCTATTCTTGGTTCTAACTTTTTCACATCCCCATCCTGTACATGTGCCGGGCAGCCCCATATTCTCATATGTCCAAGGGAGGGCTTCCTGCCACGTCACAATTCATATGGAGTCTTGGGAATTGACTTGCTTGGAACCTGGTTTGTAATGCATAACCCCAAAATGATAACGGCAGCATTGAATAACTCATCATAAACTGTACCATATCCAATAAGGTCCTGTTTCTCCTTTTGGCTACACCATTCTGTTGTGGAGTACCAGGTGTAGTCAATTAGGATAATATCCCATTCTCTACAGGATGTCCTAGAAATTCATCGGAGAGGTATTCACCACCTCGATCAGATCGAAGTGTCTTTATGGATTTACCCAATTGCTTTTCCACTTCCGCACGATACTCTCTAAACTTATCAAAGGTTTCGCTCTTGCGGTGCATCAGGTACACATATCCATACCTCGAGTAATCGTCTATAAAGGAGATATAATACTTGAACCCTCCTCGTGCTACGACGTTCATGGGGCCACATATGTCGGTGTGCACAATTTCTAAGAGTTCCTAAGCCTTAGTACCCTTAGCTTCAAAAGACCTCTTACTCATCTTACCCTCAAGACAAGACTCATATTGAGGAAGACGTACCTCCTCCAGAGATTGTAGAGGATCGTCTTTCACCAACTTTTGAATCCTATCCTGATTAATATGACCAAGTCTTAAATGCCAAAGATACGCCTTATTAGAGTGAGAAACTTTCAACTTTTTAGAGTTATCTATTAAATCGATGTCAAGCAGTGAGTGCATCTTTGGTTTGATCAAATATAGGTTTTCATCCATCCATTCAGAATAGATAAAAGACTTATTTCTACGAATATCAACTCTTTTACTAAAAGAAACTGAATAAGAATCCTTTATTAAACAAGCTATCGATATAAGGTTCCTCCTAAAATTAGAAACATAAAAACAGTCTTTCAATAAAATAAACCTAAATAAATCAAAGTAAAGGTAAACGTCTCCCACCGCCTCAACCACCACTAAGCTACCGTCTCTAGTCCGCAACGATAGGCTCCTATCATGTAGACTTCTCGTTCTCACGAACCCCTGTATAGAAACACAAACGTGATTAGTGGCGCCCGAATCAATGACCTAAGTGTCTTTCGATTCTTCCACCAAACACGCTTCTAAATAGTGAAGTTCCTTACCTTCCTTGCCCTTGGCGGCTAGGAATTCCCGGCAAGCCTTCTTGAAGTGACCTACCTTCCCACAGCGGAAGCACTTGGACTTTTTAGGGTCCCTGGACTTCTTGTTCTTCTTCTTCTTCTTCCCATCTGAGATAGGAGGATTAGAAGAACTGGAAGCCACTTGCTTCTGATTTGGCCTCTTCCTCTTCCGTGAGGGTTTGGAAGATTCTGCCAAATTGAGCTCTCCTTTTGGTTGGACCGCATCCCCATCCTTGATCATCTGCTCATAAGCTTGAAGTTGCTTCATGAGCTCGATTAGTCCTAACTCCCTTGTCACCAGATTATATGCGACCTTAAACCCCACAAAATCTTTTGATAAAGTTTTGAACACCATCTCGATCTGGGTATTATAGTCCAGTTCAGCACCGTTCTCGATAGCCTCAGCAAAGAATCCCATTAGAGTGATCATATGGTCCTTCACCGGAGTACCTGCCTTCTACTTGGACTTCATAATGCTGGTAATAGTAGACTGCCGAGCCAATTTTTTTTAGCCTCCGAACATGTCCTCCAGATTCTCCATGATCTCTTTAGCAACTTGATAAGTCTCATGCTGCTTTTGTAAAGCACTCGTCATGCTAGCAAGAATGTAGCATCGAGCTATCTCATTGGATTCTCTCCAACAAGTATAGGCAACCGGGACCTCCTCAAGCGGTGTGTCAGGTTTGGGCCCAGGTGGGCATGGTTCGTCCAGTACAAACTTGTGTCTCTCGCAGTTGAGAACTATCAGTAGATTTCTTTTCTAGTCTTTATAATTATCGCCATTTAGCTTATTTTCAGTAAGTATTGAAATGAGGGGTGTCAATGACATTTTGAACTGAAATAAAATTATACTAGACATCATTACAAAGCCCAAGCAAATAGACAGATAATTTAGCAAATAAAACATACAAGTATATTCCTACATGAAACTTGAAAAACATATAGCATTACAACGGTAATTCTCAGCATATATTGCCCCAAGCCACCGAGGGGTGGTCATGAGACAAATAGCCAGAACATGGACCCCGTCTAATTAATATATGTTGCCTTAAATCCTCCAAGGTAAAGACATATATTAATAACCGCTTATTTTGGCCACCAGTTTAGTTAACAGAGCTTCTAGGAAAGGTTAATAACTAATATATAACCATTATTTATGTAGCCCGATCCACGTCCTACCAAGCCACCGAGGGGTGGTCATGAATAGGATCGTCCCCGAACACGTTTTCCACATAGGAGATCCAACCTAGTATACCGCGGTGGTAAACACCTACCGAGGGGTGTGGTTAGGGTAGAACTGCCGTGAGGTGTTACCATGCTTTCACATATGGATCAACAATGGAGGCCGTGGGTTTTGTTTGAAACCCTCTCCCACTCAATATTTTGAAAAACATGTAAGTTTTGACAAATATGTATGATCAATATAGTATGAACGGCACTCACCTATCCTATATAACATGTTATCAAATATGCATATAAAACATCTATCAATACGTATTTATACATCCATGACATATCACAGAAAAAAAATAATTGACAGAATAATAATCAAGCCATGGTTCCGTCCTAGAACAAAGAAAATAAAGATTATAAAATTCCATCCAAAGTATTCTTTGGGTCTTGAATTTTGTTCCGTCTTCTTGTATCCATCTTTATGTAGCTTCTCCATTTATTTCTCATCCCAAAAATCATTTAAAATTTAAATTCTAGAAATTTAAATTTCAAATTCAAATTCCAAATTCAAATTGTAAATTTAAATTTCAAATTTAAATTTTTAAACAATTTTAAATATCATGTGTAATAATATGTAATTTCAAAAATTTCAAATGTTTAATTACACATATTTAAACATGATTTAAAAATTAAATCTCAAATTCAAAAATCAAAATTTTTCGATTTTCGAACCATTGGCCCCACGGCCCCCAGAGGCCGGCAGTCACTGTGGGCAGCCCCCAGCTCCTGGGGGGCTGGCAGCCCATGGCCGCAGGTCATGTGCAGCCATGCTGGACTGCAGGCCAAGCCTGTAGCCACAGGCTACGCGCCTGGGCTAGGCGCAGCAACAGCCAGGCTACAGGCAGCGCTTGCTACCACAGGCTACGCCCCCAGGGCTACGGCCAGCCCTTGGGGGACCACGGCCACCCCCGGCTGCAGGCAGTGCCTGCGGCATGGGTGGTGCGGCCGTGGGTGGTGTAGCCGTGGACAGGGGCTGCCGCAGCCCTATCCTGCCTGAGGGTAAGGGCTGCAGCCCCACAACGGTTGGTGGTCCATCCCGAGGGGGTGGTCCTCGATTTCCACGCCATATTCCAATTTACCTATTAGGATCTCCAAAAATTAATTTGAATCCTAATTAAATTGAAATTTTCCACACAATCAAAATTTCAACCTTTAAATTAAATTCAACTTTTGGGAAAAATAAATTACGGTCTTCAAACTTCAATCTCCTCCAAGAATAATTACATAAAATTTCCTAAACCGTTTTCAGTGCACAAAAATTCTAATCATAATATTTCTAAGAGACAAAAAATTAAAATCCATAGGAAAATTGCAATGATAATAAACTGCTCCTATGGTTACATAAAAAATCCTAGATACAATTTTCTAAATTCTAAGGAACGATAACCAACATAAATCAAGCATGCTTATAATAATTTAAAAAATTAAAATAACCACATACTACATACATAATACATGATAACAACATAAAGGAATCCTAGAATGCCACTCTCTAAATATCAAATCCATACATAAATAAAAAGGCTAAGTAATTGTCTAATTTATGTACATGGCATAGTCACGAGATAGCTCTGATACCAATTGTAGGAAATAAATCGATAAAAAACATATCAGAGTGGCGCAGGGGAACAATAAAAATTTTTCAAGATCGTAAAATATCTCATGATGTCATATACAATAAATCAACAACAATTTAAACTCATACCTCAAAGGATGCCAATTTGTAGGAGGAGAATGATCGGAGGGCTTCAACCAACTAACCTTCTCTACTATTCTCCAATTCCCGAATGGCTGAATGTGTGGGCACTCTAAACCTTGATCGGTATGCTAGCACGGCTAGTCTTCTTCCGACCACCCAGATCTCTAAAGAACTTATTGTCATGGTGAGTTGTGCAACAATAAACCTGCTTACCTGAAAGTCTGTGGTTTGAGAGAACTAGAGTAGCAAGACCTCTATTTATAGACTTGCATGAGGTGATCATCTGAATTTGAATTGGATTAACAGAAGATTTCTCCCTTATCCACACATAAAAATTGAAAAAATCTAGGGCCAATAACTACCAAAAGAATTCGGCCACTTTTGGGATTTTTACTTTCCAAATTCAAACAGGATTTTTATTTGAATTTTATCTCCTCACTCATTAACAAAAACCGAATTTCCTAAGGCCATAAACTTGTCCAGATTCATCCATTAAAGTGTGAGTAGAATCAAAATCCAAATAGGATTTTCTAGCTTGAATTTTATCTCATCCTTATCCATAAATAACCGAAAATCTCCCTTGAGATTCACTCAAAATTTTCGGCCACTTCCGGGGAGGAGAGAATCCAAATTCAACTAGGATTAAAACTTGAGTTTTTCCCTGCATCCTTATCCACAAAAATTGAAAATATCTTGGAGGATTTTCATCAACAAAAATTCGGCCACTTTTGCTAGAATTAGGATTTAAAATTCAAGTATGATTCAAACAAGATTTTCCTCTTCATAATCCAACTCAAATTCGAATTCTAGCCTTGTGGAATTATCCATAAAGAATTCGAATTCTACTTGGAGTGTGATTCAAAATTTGAAATTCAAATTTCAAAATTCAAAATTCAAATTCAAAATTCGAAATTCAAATTTAAATTTCAAATTCAAATTTCAAATTTGAATTTCAAATTTAAATTTCAAATTCAAATTTCAAATTCAAAATTTAAATTTCAAATTTCAAATTTCAAATTTCAAATTTCAAAATCCATAAACAGTTGTATTTTAAATTTTTGTTCTCATGGATAATTTTCTATAACTCCAATCCAATCTCAAATAAAATCATGGCAATTTTATTTTGAGTTCGAATAATTGTGTACTCTATTATCCAAAACAAAATATAAATTCAACCGAAGAGAATCTTGTCCACCATCCTAATCCTATGTTAACACCATCCATGCATAATCAACTAGCCAATAAGCATATACAAATCAATTTGCCAATCGTTAAGGAATTATGTGGAGCTAGTAGAGGGACTAATTGGACATATATAATCGGGCTCCCGTGAATCCATATGATCATCATTCTTTACCAAAAAACTCAATCATATGATCACTAATTTCAGAGTCACACCACTATAAACCTGAAACTGAACTCCCAATTATATACAGTATTATGAAAGTCTGTGACAAGCTAATGTCCAATGACCTTGTCATGTATGCAGAAGCCTCATATGATATCCATGATCAGCCTTAGGTCAAAGTCTGTTTAATCCTACTGATCAGGATATCTTAAAGTTCTATTATACTACCAAATAAGAAAATGATTATTCACCATATGTGAATAAGAAGTCATCTAGCCAGCAGACGACTCAAGGCATTGTCTATTTTCATATCCAGTATAATGCCTTTAAGAGGATACCCTTAACTCCTTGGAGCTGTGATTTTGATATTTGTAAACAAACCCTTCATCGTATACAAGTCATGCACCTAACGAACCTATGACGCCCCTGATTCCGATCACCCGCAACTATCATGAACCAGCACTATTGCCGAACAAGACAGCTCGTGTTCCGAATCTGGGTCGTCAGTTTAAAACTCTTTTTCTTAAACTTTCATTTTTCAGGGTCCGAAAATTTCGCGCATAATTTTTTTCTTTTTTAATGCATACATTGTGGCGGCCCACCCTTCGTAGAGATCATACAATACTATTACAGTTAAGCTTTATCGCTAACTGCGATAGATTATACTCTCATGGGTCGCCAGTTAATCTATCTCTCTTTAAATCATGACGTTATTTTTTGGGGAAATTTTTTTTTTTAAAACATCATGTAAAACATCATCCACTATTTACTTTGTTTACAAGTACAAAGTAATTTACATAATACAGTACTTTTGCAAAATATATATTTACAAAAGAACTGTTTCCTTTTCCCTTTCTCTGTTATCGCTCAGCGGAAAGACTCTGGCAGGACCATATCCCTTGCCTTCTATCCCATTTGACACGCGCTATCCCGTCCGTTATCTAGTCATGTAAAGCTACTGAGCTGGTCGCTTACCTGCAACATAAGCAAAAATGGTGAGCTACAGGCTCAGTAAGTTCAAACATACAAGAAATAAAATTTCTATGAATAGTACTATTCATCATAAATAGTAACATTGACCACTATTCCTAGTAAATAACAACTTTGACCACTATTCATTATGAATAGTAAGTTTGACCATAATACAGTATATCAACAGTACATCTACCGCAATGTTAGTACCCTCACGAAACTGTCTTATGCTCAATTATGGCATAGTTTCAGTTTTAGGTAATTATCTTATATTATGTTCTAGTTTTGAGCTCAGGTTGGCAGTACCATTTAAGTGCGCATGACTGGGAGCGGTACATTTGTGCTGACCTCCACAGCCTTAATCTTATAGCCCCAAAGGCAAAATTATATATGACTGGGAGCGGTACATTAGTGCTGACCTCCACAGCCTTAATCTCATCATCATAGCCCTGAAGGTAAAATTTACCTCCTTGTACGGAAGGTTGGTGCGCCAAAAGTGGTTTCATTACCGACTTTTTAAAGTTCTAACCCGGTGACTTCATAGTACCCCATGGTTAGGAAAGGTTCACATTTTAATTTAAGGTAAGTGAGTTTCATTAACCTCGCTCTAGTGCCCGAAGCACAATTATTATGTGTCCCATTCTCAATAGTGCCCGTAGCACATTTCGTCTCTCTCTTTACTCTATAATAGTGCCCGTAGCACATATGTACCTAACTTATAGTTAGTACATCAAAGTTAGCAACAATAATGCTATATGTTGCAGACAGGTAAATGTCTGAACTTGCCTTATCCGTTTCTTCCCCTTTTCCTTTCTGGATCTTTAATCGCTCTCCTTGTAGATCGATTTTGGGATCCTACAGACAAAACCTTGTCTGTTAATTTCATTTCCATTTATAGCTTTTATTTTTTTTTATTAAAAAGCTTAAATAAAACCTATTTATAACTTTTTAGGCCTTATTTATCATTTTCCTCATTTTTCTCAACTTTTGTAAAATTATGATTTTACCCCTATATTTTGGTAAAATTGCAATTATGCCCCTAACGGAATTTTCTCGATCCAGACTGCATTTTTGGCTCTCAGGAACTTTTCTGACTCTTTTCTAATCGTTACCGGGTTCGTTTCTATTTTATTTCTATTTTTCACCTTCCCGACACTCGGGAAGCACTATTCGGACCCTTACGTTGGTTTAGTGATTTCCTATCGTTTTGGAGCCTCAAACGGACGTTTTACTAGTATTTAAAAAGTTCATCTAGACGTTCCCGATCAAGGTCTCCGAGGCTCGGATTTTCCGTACCCGACTCGGACCTTTACTTCGTTTCCCAAAAATGCCCCCCCCCTCGGGGTCGGTTTTTCAGTTTCACTCGCGTTTTACATTTTTAAGGGGATGGGTTACTATTCACGAACCACCCCTTAGGTTTCCCTTATTCAATTTTCCTTTAGGGACTCGGGTTTCTGACCCGACCCTAAATTTTTATTTTTAATTCCCTTTTTACCCCAAATGTCGTTTTCGAAATTTCGGCAGCATTTCGGCGTAAATTTAAGGCTATCGGCATTAGGTATGCCTCGAACCATATGTACTTGTCACATACTATACCACAAGCCTATTTTATGTAAAAGTTTCCCAAACTTTTACATAAAAGCTCACAAAATTTCCAATTCACATTTTGAACCACATTCCACAAAATTCTTTCAATTTTGCCCTTAGGTCTTAGCCACGGTTTTCCTATCCAAAACCTAGCCAAAACTTTTCAATTTTTCAACCAAATTTTAGGCTATTCCAATGTCATTACCTAGCACATTTTCAAGCCAATTTCCATGCATTTTACAACACAATTCTTAGGGTTTTTTTTTCACCATTATAACCCACGGCCATTTTAGGGAAAAACATGCACAACATTTGGTTCTATACTTTCAATCACATAACCATCATTTCCCTAATTCAATGCATGAATTTAACTATCCAAACATCAAGTTAATCATGCAAAAATGTTCACCAAACCCTAGTTAAAACCCACGGCCATTTTAGGGTTTTTAATTCCAAAATTTTTCTAAGCTTTATAATCATACAAAATCATGCTTTACATTTAACCAAAACATGATTTAAAGCATTTCAACACTTAAACAACAACAATTCATCATCAACTACACATGGTAACCCACGGTTTTACCCTTGGAAAACCAACCAAAATTTTGTTTTTCTTTAAACAAAATGCATGGTTTTTCTTCTAATCACACCCTTAACAAAACCCAAGCACCAAATCAACCAAGACAAACCACAAATTTTCTCAACTTCATACTATTCATCCCATGGATTTTAGGGAGAAAAATCAAGAAAAAATGCAAACCAAAGAAGGTTACCTTACTTTCTTGCTTCCTTTAACTTCAATGAAGCGTTTGACACCACTTTTATGAAGGAAACTTGAATATTTGGCTTGGTTTTCCTTGGTTGCTCACGGGTTCACCATGGACACTTAGAAGAAATTTTTTTCTCTTTGGTTTTGGCTTTGAAAGGCTACGGATTGCATTTGTAACAAAGTCACCGACTTAAGCACAAAGGAAGCCAATTAACTTAGCTTCCAACCAATGAGAATGAAACACTTTTCAAGCCATTTCTTTCCAAATTTTTCAAAAATTTAATTTGGCTAATTTTTGCCAAATCTTGGCCTTTAGATCAAAAAGTGAATCAATCTTGGCCATTAATGCCACCAACCACCATAATTTTCACATTTATTAAATTTGCTTTATGATGTCATAAATGCAAAGTAAAGTGTTGACTTTGACTATGGCGCCCCTGACCTCGGTCCACCGAAACTATTACAATCAAGCTCTTTAGCCGATTAAAATAGCTCGTGAACTTCGTCGGGTCGCCTAAATTCTTTTCTTTCCTTTAAACCCTTTGTGAAATTTGGAATCATTTTTTTTAAAATACTTTTTCTTGTTTATAAACATAACGTAATTAAACTGAACTATGTTTGTCACTTTTAAAAGTACAAACATAGTTTATACACAATACATAATTCAAATCTTTTTGCAATACATGTCTCTTTTTTCAACGCTCAGCGGAAAACTTGTAACAGGACCATATCCACAGTGAATTCCCTATCCCTTTAACACGTTCGCATCCTGCTGCTATTCGGAAATCTACTGGACAGGTTTCCTACCTGCAACATGAACAAACTGACGAGCTAACAGGCTTAGTAAGTTCAAACATACATAGTAAGAATCATATTGATTCAAAAACACTAAAGCTCAATTTCCTATGAATAGACTATTCATCATAAATAGTAACTTTGACCTTTGACCGATGAATAGTAATAGTTACCCTAACTGGTTACTATTCACTTTACTCTATCGGGATACTATTCACATACCCTAACCGAATTTACATTACTCTAACGTAAGCTTCGGTTATACTTAATTATTATTTTTATCATTTTATTGATTGTTTATTCTCTATTTGATTTCTAGTTTAGAGCTCTGTTTATGGCAGTACCGATGATTATTAGCGCGCTAACTGGGAGGGTCTAAGGAGCGACCTTAGAACATCGGCCTCCACAACCCTGATATCCTTGTAGGATCTAAGAAAAACCTCCACCACTATGTTGGAGGGGTGGTACGCCTTAGTGGTTTCATTACCATCTTTCTTATAGTTCCCCACCGGCGACATTCATATGAATCGTCCCACGGTGAAACCTTTATTGCCCGTAGGTCTTTACATTTATTTCTTTATGTGTGTTTTTAATTAACCACACTATAGTGCCCTAGCACTTCTTTATAGTGCATTATTTATACACTTTTTAATCTCTCATTTCATTAGGTGAGTTAGTTTAACTACACCGCTATTGCCCGTAGGACTTTACAAGTTTGTACGAAAAGTACTTAAATCAATCAAATAGTAATTCATGCTGCAGACATGTAAATATCTGAGCTTACCAAACATTTATCATAGCATCGCGCTATGAAACATTCATATAGCACATAAACCTAGACATAACAGATTAATTCATTCATATAATGAACAACATCAGAATGTTCATGAGTAGACAAATGAATGCTAGAACTTACACATATCACACTTAGACATAATAGTCTATTCATGTTACAGTCAATTAAATGTTCGAACTTACAGATACTTTCGCTAGCATTTCCTTCCCCGGCTCCGTAGACGTTCCTTTGCCGCGTCTGGATCGGGTTCCTATAACCGGAATAACCACGGTTATTCTAAATCTTCATTTCATATTCAAAATTTAGTAAAACGTAAAAATTCTACGTTTTATTTCCCATAAATGGTCTTAGGAATCTAAAATCCTATTTTCCATTTTTACACTAACTCTTGGCAAAATTACCATTTTGCCCCTGATTTGATTTCTCATCATAAACCTACTTTTTGTTGGTTTAAGACCCAAATTTAACTTTTGTAATTTCATTTTAACTATCCTTAGGCATTCACGGTCCTTTCCGACCCTTTCAGAAATTTTTGGTCAAAATGACCATTTTGCCCCTGACAGGTCTCGGGACCGTTATATGCTTACTGTGGCTTTTAACAGGATTTTCTAAGCCCAAATATCATAAAATAATATTTCTTAAGCTTTTATACACTTTTACAGCATCCATTGCTGTTCCATAGACGACTATTGGTCATCCGACCCTCGGGTGGTACTATTCCGACACCTAGGGTTGTTTCTCGTTTTTTCTCACGTTTTAGAGTCTTAAATGGGTATTTCACTACTCCTGAAACGTTTGTTATACTAATCCCGAGCCTTAGACACCGAGTGGGCTCGGGTTTTCATCCCGACCTCAAATTTACCTTTCGTTTCCTAAAATACCCTTGACATTGGTTTTCCCGTTCTCTTACATTTTCACAACCTCGGAGGGATGGTTTACTATTCCTCAAAGGTTCATTTTCCCATTTTTCGAGCCTAACTCATCGAAGGGTCTCGGTTTCCATTACCGAACACAATTTACCTCTCATTTTTCACAAAAATGCCTACAGTGCCGTGTTCAAAATTTTGGTAGCATTTCCGTTAAATTTCTAGGTCTTTGGCGTTTAGGAAACGCCTCAAAACCATCTAACCTATTTTATTCTACCACGTACTATACCAGAGGTCTAATTTTTATGTAAAACTCAACTTTTTACGTAAAAATATTCACATTTCCCATATATTTTCTTTTTCTGACATTTCATTCATTTTACTCTTTTTTTTCTTTTCTTTTTACAATTTGAATACAAATTACATATAAATCATTCTAATACATAAATAAGGAATCAACGGAAACGAAATCGCTACCGAAATCATCCTGTCGGCGATCGGACAAACCGTTTGGTCTCGACCGCGTAAACTTTTTGTCTCCGTTCTTCATGTTTGGAATCTCGGTTGGAAATTCTAATGCCGCGGATGTGTCCAAAACGTCGAAAATAGGCCAACGGGCCATTCTTCATTTTTCCGCCCCTGGATCGCCGTTGACTGGCATTGACCGTGTTGATCGACGTTGACTCCAGTGTTGACCGATGGCGGATGGCGGCGGCGCGAACAACGGAGGTGCCCACCTTGAAGATCTCAACGAGATGAGTCAATTGGTGGTGTCAATTTCACTATTGGAGGCTCCGATCGTCGATAATCGCCCTCGAAAACTCGACCCACGGCGGCGGCATTGAATCTCCACCGTGCCGGGGTTGTTGCCCGAAATTGTTTGAGGGCTTTTGCTCTACGCATCACTCCGAGTCTTTTGGTACCAACCACGTCACTCAACTCCGCCGGAATCGACGGATTCCACGGTAGCGATGGCGAAGCTTCGGGCGGCGCGATCTGGTGACTATTGAGCCGAAATGAAGCTTGGGTTTTGTTCTACTCTTCAAGACGAAGCTTTTGGGACTAGAATCGTGTCGATTGGAGGTCGGACAGTGGAGATACGGCCGTTTGAAATTTCCGACCACCGGCAGCTTCGAGCGGTGCGTGCGGCGTTCTCCGGCGTCGGTTCCGTCGATTCAGCACACCGTTAGACTCAGCTCGTCGAGAGCTTTCCAACGAGACCGGCGGTGTCAAAAATGGACACCATTTCTGGTGGTCGATTACTGTTCACCGATGGTGCAGGTGTGGGGGAGAAAATCTAGAAAATGAAAATTATGGGGTCTTTTCTGCAATTTCGACCTTTTATACCCTTTTTGTCCAAATTTTCAACATGAGCTATCCTGACTAATTTGGGCGTGCTGAAACCAAATATACAGTTTTGTTTTCATCAGAGATCGTTTCAACCAGTTTCCAGTACTGTGAATTCCCCGTCAAAAATTACCTTTGTGCTCAATTAACTAATTTGAGCATTCTGATAGGCTATACTAACTAATTTGGACGTCCTGAATCCAAATATATCAGTTTCGTTGTCATCTGAGGTCATCTCGGTCAGTTTCCGGTACTGTACATTTCCCGGTCAAAATTTACTTTTCGTGCTCAAATGACTAATTTGAGCATTCTGATCCCAAATATATCAGTTTTATATCAAGAAAATGTCATCTTGACTAATTTAGTGATACTGCATATCTCCGGGTCAAATATTACTTTTCATGCTCAATTGATTAATTTGAGCATACTGAATCTAAATATATTAATTTTAGGTCAAGAAGAGGTCATATAGAACAACTTCTCGATACTATGTGTAACACATACACGCACTCACGTCTAAAATCACTACTATGAGTATTTTATCTTTTTGTGCACTCAGCTTACCCTGAGTCACGTACTAGGGTTTACAGTTCACTGTTTTTCCCCAGCTCAATTCGGCATGCTTTCACATCACCGAATTCTTAATCTGTAATATCGTTAGAACATTTTATCTCATTCTACATAATATTAATCATACATTTCATATTTTAAACATGAAATTCATCATGTACATGCAATTTACCCTATTCCGAGAATAGTAAAATTTCCCGGTTATTACATTGACTTTACTATTCACATTAATTCGACTACTTTTTGACTGATGTCGGTTCGAGTCGAAATTTTCCTAAAATCGTCCCGGCGGGTTCCTGAGGTCTCCTGTGCAGTCGGATCGATTTATACTGCTTCCGTTTGATCAAAATCAATCCCGGAAGTTTTTCATCTTTTAGTGCATCGGTTAGGGCTTTCAATGCCGTTTTTGTTCGGAAATGCCCTAAGCATTAGAGACATTTTGATGTATTTATTTTGAACTGGATAATAAAATTATATATAGAGGTTATTCATTACATTGCTATCTGTCCTCGTTTTAGTTACATGTTAAAGTAAATGTAAGCAAATATGGCTCCCTTACTGCTTGTGTTAAACTGTTAGAACGTTGCATGTAATGGACTTTTGTATGTGAGAAGACAATGTTCTAAAGTTAGCGGTCTAAACTATGGTCTGTAGTCTATGGGGTTAGACCGAGCATCTAACTCATATTAAGACTATTTTGTTGTCTAAAGCCTTGGAGGGGACGGTTTGTCTTGACTGTCTGGAGCTGGACTCCCAAGTAGAGACATAGATATGTTGCTTGGTGGTGACATATTAGACCGGGACTAAAGCGTGATTGATCTACGAAGTCCGCTTTGAGTGCATCGATCTGCTTTTGACATTCATTGTGCAGTAACCTTAATCCTGAGTAAAAGGACAACTTCATGTATATGAGTTGTGTACTTTGATGTTCCAATGGCTAAAGCATCTAAGAGGTAGTATGCTTATAGACCGGTTCGTTGGGTGCATGACTTGTATACGATGAAGGGTTCGTTTACAGATATCGGAATCATAGCTCTAATGAGGAGTTAAGGGTATCCGCTTAAAGGCATTATACTGAAGGTGAAAATGGACAAGGCCTTGGGTCGTCTACTGGGCGGATGACTTCTTATTCACATATGGTGAATAATCATTTTCTTTATTAAGTAGTATAATGGAAATTTAAGATAGCCTAATCAGTAAGATTAAACAGACTTTGGCTTAAGGCTGATCATGGATATCATATGAGGGTTCTGCATACATGACAAGGTCATTGTATGATAGCTTGTCACAGGCTTATGTAATACGGTATATAATTGGGAGTTCAGTTTCAGGTTTATAGTGGTGTAACTCTGAAATTAGTGATCATATAATTGAGTTGTTCGGTAAAGAATGATGATCATATGGATTTGCGGGAGCCCGATTATATATGTCCAATCAGTCCCTCTACTAGCTCCACATAATTCCTTAACGTTTGGCAAATTGATTTGTGTATGCTATTGGCTAGTTTATTATGCATGGATGGTGATGACATAGGATTAGGATGGTAGACAAGATTCTTTCCGGTTGGAGTCAGATTTTGTTTTGGATAATAGAGTACATAATTATTCGAACTCCAAATAAAGTTGCCATGATTTTATTTGAGATTGGATTGGAGTTGTAGAAAATTATCCATGAGAACAAGAATTTGAAACACAACTGTTTTGTGGATTTTGAAATTTGAATTTTGAAATTTGAAATTCGAATTTGAAATTTGAATTTGAAATTTGAAATTTGAAATTTGAAATTTGAAATTAGAAATTTGAAAATTTGAATTTGAAATTCGAATTTGAAATTTGAAATTCAAATTTTGAATCACAGTCCAAGTGGGATTCGAATTTGTTGTGATAAATCCACAAGGTTTGAAATTCGAATTTGAGTTGGATATAGGGAGGATAATCTTGTTAGAATCCTACTTGGATTTTGAATCCAAATCCTAACTAAAGTTGGACGAAAATTTTGAGGATTATCCTCAATTATTTTTGGATTTTTTGTGGATATGGTTCAAGGAAAAATTCAAGTTTCAATCCTAGTTGAATTTGGATTCTCTCCTCCCAGAAGGTGGCCGAAATTTAGGAGTGAATTTTCTAGAAAAAATTCGATTATTTTGGATAAGGATGAGATAAGATTCAAGCTTGAAAATCCTAGTGGAATTTTGATTCTCCCTTATCCAAAAGTCTCCTTAGAATTTTCAGATTTTTTGGTTGAAAAAGGGAGATAAAATTCTAGTTAAAATCTTGTTTAGATTTGGATTGGATTTATCCTAAAGTGGCCGAATTTTATTGTTGGGATGTTCCCTTGGAAAATTCAGATTTTGTGCTTGTGGATAAGGGAGAATATCTTCTCCTAATCCAATTCAAATTCAGAGAATCACCTCATGCAGGTCTATAAATAGAGGTCCTGCCACTCCAGTTCTCACAGACCACAGACTCTCAGGTGAGCAGGCTTATTGTTGCACAGCTCACCGTGACAGTAAGTTCTTTAGAGATCTAGGTGGTCGGAAGAAGAGTAGCAGTGCTAGCATGCCGATCGAGGTTCAGAGTGCCCACACACTCAGCCATTTGGAAATTGGAGAATAGTAGAGAAGGCTAGTTGGTTGAAGCCCTCCGGTCATTCTCCTCCTGCAAGATTGGCATCCTTGAGGTATGAATTTTAATTGTTGTTAGTTTGTTGTATATGGCATCATGAGATATTTAACGACCTGAAAATTTTTTATTGTTCCGCTGCGCCACTCTGATATGTTTTTTATCGATTTATTATCCTACAATTGGTATCAGAGCCATCTCATGACTATGCCATGTACATAAATTAGACAATTACTTAGTCTTTTTATTTATGTATGGATTTGATATTTAGAGAGTGGCATTCTAGGATTCCTTTATGTTGTTATCATGTATTATGTATAAAGTATGTGGTTATTTTAATTTTTTGAATTATTATAAGCATGCTTGTTTATGCCGGTTATGGTTCCTTAGAATTTAGAAAAAATTGTATCTAGGATTTTTTATGTAACCATGGGAGTAGTTTATTAGCACCATAATTTTCCCATGGATTTTAATTTTTGTCTCTTAGAATTATTATGGTTAGAATTTTTGTACACCGGAAACGGTTTAGAAAATTTTATGGAATTATTCTTGGAGGAGATTGAAGATTGAAGACCGTAATTTATTTTTCCCAAAAGTTACATTTGATTTAAAGGTTGAAATTTTGATTGTGTGGAAAATTTTAATTTAATTGGGATTCAAATTAATTTTTAGAGATCCTAATAGGTAAATTGGAATATGGCATGAAAATTGAGACACGATCCCTCGGGATAGGCCGTCGGGCCTTGGTGGGGCTACAACCCCTGCCCTTGGGCAGGATGGGCTACGATAGCCCCTGTGCAGGCCATAACCACCCACAGCCGCAGGCTTGGCCTGTAGCTGAGGGTGGCCGTGGCCTCCCCAAGGCTGGCTGCAGCCTGGGCGTGCAGCCTGCCGGCTGCTGCGCCTAGCCTAGCATTACAGGCTTGGCCTGCAGCTCGGCAAGGCTGCACATGGGCGATCGTGGGCTGCCAGCCCCCCCAGGGCTGGTGGCTACCCACGACGGCTGCCACCTCCGGGAACGGTGGTGCGACGATTCAAAAATAAAAAAATTTTGATTTTTAAATTTGAGATTTAATTTTAAATCATGTTTAAAAATATGTAATTGAAAATTTGAAGTTTGTGAAATTACATATTATTACACATGATGTTTAAAATTGTTTAAAATTTGAATTTGAAATTTAAATTTGAAATTCGAATTTGGAATTTGAATTTGAAATTTAAATTTTTGGAAATTTAAATTTTAAATGATTCTTAGGATGAGAAATAAATGGAGAGGCTACATAAAGATGGATACAAGAAGACGGAACAAAATTCAAGACCCAAAGAATGTTTTGGATGGAATTTTGTAATCTTTATTTTCTTTGTTCTAGGATGGAACCATGGCTTGGTTATTCTGTCAATTATTTTTTCTGTGATATGTCATGGATGTATAAATATATATTGATGAATGTTTTATATGCTTATTTGATAACATGTCATATAGGATAGGTGAGTGCCGCTCATACTATATTGATCATACATAATTTGTCAAAACTTGTATGTTTTTCAAAATATTGAGTGGGAGAGGGTTTCAAACAAAATCCACGGCCTCTATTGTTGATCCATATGTGAAAGCATGGTAACGCCTCACGTCAGTTCTGCCCTGACCACACCCCTCGGTAGGTGTTTACCACTATCGGTATACTAAATTGGATCTCCTATGTGGAAAACGTGTTCGAGTACGATCCTATTCATGACCACCCCTCGGTGGCTTGGTAGGACGTGAATCGGGCTACGTAAACAATGGTTATACACTCAAGACTCGTTTAGTTATTAACCTTCACTAGAAGCTCGGTTAACTAAACTGGTGGCCAAATAAGCGGTTATTAATATATGTCTTAACCTTGAAGGATTTAAGGCAACATATATTAATTGGATGGGGTCCATGTTCCGACTATTTGTTTTCATGACCACCCCTCGGTGGCTTGGGGCAATAGGTGCTGAGAATTACCGTTGTAATGCTACATGTTTTTCAAGTTTCACGTAGGAACATACTTGTATGTTTTATTTGCTAAATTATCTGTATATTTGCTTGGGCTTTGTAATGATGTCTAGTATAATTTTATTTCAGTTCAAAATGTCACCGACACCCCTCATTTCAATACTTACTGAGAATAAACTGAATGGCGATAATTATAAAGATTGGAAAAGAAATCTGTTGATAGTTCTCAGCTGCGAGGGACACAAATTCATACTGGACGAACCGTGCCCACCAGGGCCAAAACCTGACACACTGTTTGAGGAGGTCCCGGTTGCCTATACTCATTGGAGAGAATCCAATGATATAGCTCGATACTACATACTTGCTAGCATGATGAGTGCTTTACAAAAGCAGCATGAGACTTATCAAGTTGTTGGGGAGATCATGGAAAATCTGGAGGACATGTTCGGAGGCCAAGAAAAATTGGCTTGACAGTCCGCTATCACCAGCATTATGAACTCTAAGCAAAAGGCAGGTACTCCAGTGAAGGACCATATGATCACTCTAATGGGATTCTTCACTGAGGCTGCCGAAAACGGTGCTGAGTTGGACTACAACACCTAGATCGAGATGGTGTTCAAAACTCTGTCTAAAGATTTTGTGGGGTTTAAGGCCGCATACAATCTGGTGACAAGGGAGTTAGGACTTACCGACCTCATGAAGCAAGTCCAAGCTTATGAGCGGATGATCAGGGATGGGGATGCTGTCCAACCCAAAGGTGAGGTCAATTTGGCGGAATCTTCCAAACCTTCACGGAAGAGGAAGAGGCCAAATCAGAAGCAAGCAACTTCCAGTTCTTCTAATCCTCCTGTCTCGGATGGGAAGAAGAAGAAGAAGAACAAGAAGCCCAGGGACCCTAAAAAGTCCAAGTGCTTCCGCTGTGGGAAGGTAGGTCACTTTAAGAAGGCTTACCGAGAATTCCTAGCTGCCAAGGGCAAGGAAGGTAAGGAACTTCATTACTTGGAAGCGTGTTTGGTGGAAGAATCAAAAGACACTTAGGTCATTGATTCAGGCGCCACTAATCATGTTTGTGTTTCTATGCAGGGGTTCGTGGAAATGAGAAGTCTACATGATAGGAGCCTCTCGTTGCAAACTGGAGACGGCAGCTTGGTGGTG
The DNA here is from genome assembly GCA_035233585.1 of Antiaris toxicaria. Lineage (NCBI taxonomy): Eukaryota > Viridiplantae > Streptophyta > Magnoliopsida > Rosales > Moraceae > Antiaris > Antiaris toxicaria. The sequence goes on from CP141155.1 coordinate 48,187,527, forward strand.
GCTGAGGCAGTGAGAGATATTTACCTTTACTTTGGTCAATTTAGGTTTATTTTATTGAAAGACTATTTTTATGTTCCTAATTTTAAGAGAAACCTTATATCGGTAGCTTGTTTAATAAAGGATTCTTATTCAGTTTCTTTTAGTAAAAGAGTTGATATTCATAGAAATAAGTCTTTTATCTATTCTGGATGGATGGATGGAAACCTATATTTGATCAAACCAAAGATGTATTCACTGCTTGACACTGAATTAATAGATAACTCTAAAATGTTGAAAGTTTCTCACTCTAACAAGGCGTATCTTTGGCATTTAAGACTTGGTCATATTAATCAGGATAGGATTCAAAGATTGGTGAAAGACGGTCCTCTGGAATCTCTGGAGGAGGTACGTCTTCCTCAATGTGAGTCTTGTCTAGAGGGTAAGATGACTAAGAGGTCTTTTGGAGCTAAGGGTACAAGGGCTTAGGAGCTCTTAGAAATTGTGCACACTGACGTATGTGGCCCCATGAACGTCACAAAACGAGGAGGGTTCGAGTATGATGTCTCTTTTATAGATGATTACTCGAGGTATGGATATGTATATTTGATGCACCGCAAGAGCGAAACCTTTGACAAATTCAAAGAGTATCGTGTGGAAGTGGAAAAGCAATTGGATAAATCCATAAAGACACTTCGATCTGATCGAGGTGGTGAATACCTCTCCGATGAATTTCTAGGACATCTTGTAGAGAACGGGATATTATACCAATTGACTGCACCTAATACTCCACAATTGAATGGTGTAGCCAAAAGGAGAAACAGGACCTTGTTGGACATAGTACAGTCCATGATGAGTTATTCAATGCTGCCATTATCATTTTGGGGATATGCTTTACAAACGGCATGCTATATTCTGAACCAGGTTCCAAGCAAATCAATTCCTAGAACTCCGTATGAATTGTGGCATGGCAGGAAGCCCTCCTTTGGACATATGAGAATATGGGGCTGCCCGGTGCATGTACTGGATGGAGATGCGAAAAAGTTGGAACCAAGATCAGAATTGTGCATGTTTGTGCGGTATCCAAAAGGAACTAAAGGAGGTCTATTCTCTAACCCGAAGGAACAAAAAGTCATTGTCTCAACCCATGCAACATTCTTGGAGGAAAGTTACAAGAATGACTTTAAGCCTCGAAGCAAAGTAGTGCTAGAGGAGTTATCGGGTGAAAGAACTGGTCCACAAATTTTGGTCTTGGACGCAAGTCCGAGTTCCGGTGAAAGACCTACAGACGATCAATAATTTAGGGTGCCTCGTCGTAGTGGGAGGGTTTCGAAGAAACCAAATTTCTTCATGTATGATGCTGAGGTATACCAAGCCGAGGCTCATAAGCATGAGGATGATCCAGTCACCTACGATGAAGCTATAAATAATGTTGATTCTAAATCTTGGAAACATGCTATGAACAATGAGATGGATTCTATGAAATCTAACTTTATTTGGGAACTTGTAGATTTGCCAGATGAGATAAAACCCATTGGATGCAAATGGGTCTACAAAAGAAAGAAGGATGCGAAAGGGAGAGTGGAAACTTTCAAAGCTAGACTGGTTGCAAAGGGATACATGCAAAAGGCTGGAATCGATTACGATGAAACCTTTTCGCCTGTTGCTATGCTGAAATCTATCTGTATTCTTCTGTCCGTTGCTGCGGCTCTTGATTACGAGATCTGGCAAATGGATGTCAAGATGGCATTCTTGAATGGCCATCTTAAAGAGTGTATCTATATGATACAGCCCGAAGGGTTCGTAGCGAAAGGCCAAGAAAGGAAAGTCTGCAAGTTGCGTAGATCCATTTATGGATTAAAGCAAGCATCTCACTCATGGTACCAGAGGTTTGATCAAGCGAATAAGACATTTGGTTTTGAGCAGAATGTTAATGAACATTGTGTTTATAAATGTATTAAGGATGGAAAAGTGGTCTTTCTGATACTCTATGTTGATGATATACTACTCATTGGGAATGATGTAGGGAACTTATCATCGGTCAAGCTTTGGTTACACCAACAGTTTGACATGAAGGACTTGAGAGAAGCTAATTATGTTATAGGCATTCGTCTCTTCAGAGATCGAAAGAACAAAATGATAGCGTTATCCCAAGCTTCATACATAGATAAAATAATTGACAAATATGCAATACAAGAGGCAAAGAAAGGTTCACAACCTTCTATTGCCAGTCTAACTCTTTCATTGGATGACTGTCCCAAGACATCAGAAGAAAGAGAGCGTATGAGTAAGGTCCCTTATGCATCCACTATGGGTAGCCTTATGTACGCTATGCTTTGCACTCGCCCGGATATATGTTTTGCAGTAGGTATGGTGAGTCGATATCAAGCAAATCCTGGAACCAATCACTGGCAAGCAGTAAAGCATATACTTAAGTATCTTAAGAGAACAAGGGATTATATGTTGGTGTATTCTGGAGGAGACCTAACACCCGTAGGATACACAGACTCAGACTTCCAGACTTGTAAGGATTCGAGGAAATCGACATCTGGATCAGTGTTTTTACTCGGAGGGGGCGCCATTGTGTGGAGGAGCGTGAAGCAAGGCTGCACAGCTGACTCTACTATGGAGGCTGAGTATGTGGCTGCGGCTGAGGCATCTAAAGAAGCAGTTTGGCTCCACAAGCTCTTTAGAGACCTTGAGGTCATTTCGGGTGTTGACAAGCCTATCACACTTTGCTGTGATAACACTGGGGCTATTGCCAACACAAGGGAATCTCGGCACCATAAGAGGACCAAGCACATAGATCGGAGATATTATATTATTAGAGGGCACGTGGAGACAAGACAAGTAGATGTATGTAAGATCGCGTCCGAGGACAACATTGTCGATCGCTTTACTAAGACTTTGGTGGCTAGAAGCTTAGAGAGGCATGTAGAGGCGATGGGGATACGTAACATGGCACATCTGCTGGCTTAGGGCAAGTGGGAGATTGTTAGGAAATGCCCTAAGCATTAGAGATATTTTAATGTATTTATTTTGAACTGGATAATAAAATTATATATAGAGGTTATTCATTACATTGCTATCTGTCCTCGTTTTATTTACATGTTAAAGTAAATGTAAGCAAATATGGCTCCCTGATTGCTTGTGTTAAACTGTTAGAATGTTGCATGCAATGGACTTTTGTATGCGAGAAGACAATGTTCTAAAGTAAGCGGTCTAAACTATGGTCTGTAGTCTATGGGGTTAGACTGAGCATCTAACTCATGTTAAGACTATTATGTTGTCTAAAGCCTTGGAGGGGATGATTTGTCTTGATTGTCTGGAGCTGGACTCCTAAGTAGAGACATAGATATGTTGCTTGGTGGTGACATATTAGATCGGGACTAAAGCGTGATTGATCTACGAAGTCCGCTTTGAGTGGATCGATCTGCTTTTGACATTCATTGTGCAGTAACCTTAATCATGAGTAAAAGGACAACTTCATGTATATGACTTGTGTACTTTGATGTTCCAATGGCTAAAGCGTCTCAGAGGTAGTAAGCTTATAGACCGGTTTGTTGGGTGCATGACTTGTATACAATGAAGGGTTCGTTTACAGATATCGGAATCATAGCTCTAATGAGGAGTTAAGGGTATCCTCTAAAAGGCATTATACTGAATGTGAAAATGGACAAGGCCTTGGGTCGTCTGTTGGGCGGATGACTTCTTATTCACATATGGTGAATAATCATTTTCTTAATTCGGTAGTATAATGGAACTTTAAGATAGCCTGATCAGCAGGATTAAACGGACTTTGGCCTAGGGCTGATCATGGATATCATATGAGGGTTCTGCATACATGACAAGGTCATTGGACGATAGCTTGTCACAGGCTTACGTAATACGGTATATAATTGGGTGTTCAGTTTCAGGTTTATAGTGGTGTGATTCTGAAATTAGTGATCATATGATTAAGTTGTTCGGTAAAGAATGATGATCATATGGATTTGCGGGAGCCCGATTATATATGTCCAATCAGTCCCTCTACTAGCTTCACATAATTCCTTAATGTTTGGTAAATTGATTTGTGTATGCTATTGGCTAGTGTATTATGCATGGATGGTGATGACATAGGATTAGGATGGTAGACAAGATTCTCTCCGGTTGGATTCAGATTTTGTTTTGGATAATAGAGTACACAATTATTCGAACTCCAAATAAAGTTGCCATGATTTTATTTGAGATTGGATTGGAGTTGTAGAAAATTATGCATGAGAACAAGAATTTGAAACATAACTGTTTTGTGGATTTTGAAATTTGAAATTTGAAATTTGAAATTTAAATTTTGAATTTTGAAATTTGAAATTCGAATTTTGAATTCGAAATTTGAATTTGAAATTTGAAATTGAAATTTGAAATTCAAATTTTAAATCACAGTCCAAGTGGGATTCGAATTTGTTGTGATAAATCCACAAGGTTTGAAATTCGAATTTGAGTTGGATATGGAGAGGATAATCTTGCTAGAATCCTACTTGAATTTTGAATCCAAATCCTAACTAAAGTTGGATGAAAATTTTGAGGATTATCCTCAATGATTTTCAGATTTTTTGTGGATAAGGTTCAAGGAAAAATTCAAGTTTCAATCCCAGTTGAATTTAGATTCTCTCCTCCTAGAAGGTGGCCGAAATTTAGGAGTGAATCTCCTAGAAAAAATTCGGTTATTTTGGATAAGGATGAGATAAGATTCAAGCTTGAAAATCCTAGTGGAATTTTGATTCTCCCTTATCCAAAAGTGGCTGAATTTTTTAGGAGATTTTCTCCTTAGAATTTTCAGATTTTTTGGTTGAAAAAGGGAGATAAAATTCTAGTTAAAATCTTATTTAGATTTGGATTGGATTTATCCTAAAGTGGCCGAATTTTATTGTTGGGATTTTCCCCTGGAAAATTCAGATTTTGTGCTTGTGGATAAGGGAGAATATCTTCTCCTAATCCAATTCGAATTCAGAGAATCACCTCATGCAGGTCTATAAATAGAGGTCCTACCACTCCAGTTTTCTCAGACCACAGACTCTCAGGTGAGTAGGCTTATTGTTGCATAACTCAGCGTGACAATAAGTTCTTTAGAGATCTGGGTGGTTGGAAGAAGACTAGCAGTACTGGCATACCGATCGAGGTTCAGAGTGCCCACACACTCAGCCATTCAGGAACTAAAAGAGGTCTGTTCTATAACCTGAAGGAACAAAAAGTCATTGTCTCAGCCTATGCAACATTCTTGGAGGAAAGTCACATGAATGACTTTAAGCCTCGAAGCAAAGTGGTGCTAGAGGAGTTATCAGGTGAAAGAACTACTCCACAGGTTTTGGTCTTGGACGCAAGTCCAAGTTCCAATGAAAGACCTGCAGACGATCCACAATTTAGGGTGCCTCGTCGTAGTGGGAGGGTTTCAAAGAAACCTAATTTCTTTATGTATGATGCTGAGGTATACCAGGCCGAGGCTCATGAGCATGAGGATGATCCGGTCACCTATGATGAAGCTATAAATGATGTTGATTCTAAATCTTGGAAACAGGCTATAAACAATGAGATGGATTCTATAAAATCTAACTCCGTTTGGGAACTTGTAGATTTGCCGGATGGGATAAAACCCATTGGATGTAAATGGGTCTACAAAAGAAAGAAAGATACGGAAGGGAGAGTGGAAACTTTCAAAGCTAGACTGGTTACAAAGGGGTACACACAAAAGGCTAGAATCGATTACGATGAAACCTTTTCGCCTGTTGCTATGCTGAAGTCTATCCGTATTCTTCTGTCAGTTGCTGCGCCTCTCGATTACGAGATTTGGCAAATGGACGTCAAGACGGCGTTCTTGAATGGCCATCTTGAGGAGTGTATCTATATGATACAGCCCGAAGGTTTCATAGCAAAAGGCCAAGAAAGGAAAGTCTGCAAGTTGCTTAGATCCATTTATGGATTAAAGCAAGCATCTCACTCATGGAACTAGAGATTTGATCAAGTGATCAAGACTTTCAGTTTTGAGCAGAATGTTAATGAACCCTGTGTTTATAAACGTATTAAGGATGGAAAAGTGGTCTTTCTGATACTCTATGTCGATGATATACTACTCATTGGGAATGAAGTAAGGAACTTATCATCGGTCAAGCTTTGGTTACACCAACAGTTTGACATGAAGGACTTAGGGGAAGCTAATTATGTTCAAGGCATTCGTCTCTTCAGAGATCAAAAGAACAAAATGATAGAGTTATCCCAAGCTTTATACATAGATAAAATAATTGACAAATATGCAATGCAAGAGGCAAAGAAAGGTACGTAACCTTCTATTGCTGGTTTAACTCTTTCATTAGATGACTGTCCAAAGACATTAGAAGAAAGAGAGCGTATAAGTAAGGTCCCTTATGCATCTGCTGTGGGTAGCCTTATGTACGCTATGCTCTGCACTCGCCCGGACATATGTTTTGCAGTAGGCATGGTGAGTCGATATCAAGCGAATCCTGGAACCAAGCACTGACAAGTAGTGAAGCATATACTCAAGTATCTTAAGAGAACGAGGGATTATATGCTGGTGTATTCTGGAGGGGACGTAATACCCATAGGATACATGAACTCAGACTTCCAGACTTGCAAGGATTCGAGGAAATCGACATCTGGATCAGTGTTTTTGCTCGGTGGAGGCGCCATTGTGTGGAGGAGCATGAAGCAGGGCTACACTGCTGACTTTACTATGGAGGCTGAGTATGTGGCTGCAGCTGAGGCATCTAAAGAAGCGGTTTAGCTCCGCAAGTTTTTAGAGACCTTGAGGTCATTCCGGGTATTGACAAGCCTATCACACTTTACTATGATAACACTGGGGCTATTGCTAACACAAGGGAATCTCGGTACCACAAGAGGACCAAGCACAGAGACTAGAGATATCATATTATTGGAGTGTTAAGAAATGCCCTAAGCATTAGAGACATTTTGATGTATTTATTTTGAACTGGAAAATAAAATTATATACAGAGGTTATTCATTACATTACTATTTGTCCTCGTTTTATTTACATGTTAAAGTAAATGTAAGCAAATATGGCTCCCTGACTGCTTGTGTTAAACTGTTAGAACATTGCAGGCAATGGACTTTTGTATGCGAGAAGATAATGTTCTAAAGTTTGCGGTCTAAACTATGGTCTGTAGTCTATGGGGTTAGACCGAGCATCTAACTCATGTTAAGACTATTATGTTGTCTAAAGCCTTAGAGGGGATAGTTTGTCTTGACTGTCTGGAGCATAGACTCCCAAGTAGAGACATAGATATGTTGCTTGGTGGTGACATATTAGACCGGGACTAAAGCGTGATTGATCTATGAAGTCCGCTTTGAGTGGATTGATCTGCTTTTGATGTTCATTGTGTAGTAACCTTAATCCTCAGTAAAAGGACAGCTTTATGTATATGACTTGTGTACTTTGATGTTCCAATGGCTAAAGCGTCTCAGAGGTAATAAGCTTATAAACCGGTTCGTTGGGTGCATGACTTGTATACGATGAAGGGTTCGTTTATAGATATCGAAATCATAGCTCTAATAAGGAGTTAAGGGTATCCTCTTAAAGGCATTATACTAAATGTGAAAATGGACAAGGCTTTGGGTCGTCTGCTGGGCGAATGACTTCTTATTCACATATGGTGAATAATCATTTTCTTAATTCAGTAGTATAATGGAACTTTAAGATAGCCTGATCAGTAGGATTAAACAGACTTTGGCCTATGGCTGATCATGGATATCATATGAGGGTTCTGCATACATGACAAGGTCATTGAACGATAGCTTGTCACAGGCTTACGTAATACTGTATATAATTAGGAGTTCAGTTTCAGGTTTATAGTGGAGTGACTCTGAAATTAGTGATCATATGATTGAGTTATTCGGTAAAGAATGATGATCATATGGATTTACGGGATCCCGATTATATATGTCTAATAAGTCCCTCTACTAGCTCCACATAATTCCTTAACATTTGGCAAAATTGATCTGCGTATGCTATTGGCTAGTTTATTATGCATGGATGGTGTTGACATAGGATTAGGATGGTAGACAAGATTCTCTCCGGTTGGATTTAGATTTTGTTTTGGATAATAGAGTACATAATTATTCGAACTCCAAATTAAGTTGCCATGATTTTATTTGAGATTGGATTGGAGTTGTAGAAAATAATCCATGAGAACAAGAATTTAAAATACAACTGTTTTGTGGAATTTGAAATTTGAATTTTGAAATTTGAAATTTGAAATTTGAAATTTGAATTTGAAATTTGAATTTGAAATTCGAATTTGAAATTTGAATTTGAAATTTAAAATTTGAAATTTGAATTTGAAATTTAAAATTTGAAATTTGAAATTTGAAATTTGAAATTTGAATTTGAAATTCGAATTTGAAATTTGAAATTCAAATTTTGAATCACAGTCCAAGTGGGATTCGAATTTGTTGTGGTAAATCTACAAGGAATGAAATTCGAATTTGAGTTGGATATGGAGAGGAAAATCTTGTTAGAATCCTACTTGAATTTTGAATCCAAATCCTAACCAAAGATGGACGAAAATTTTGAGGATTATCCTTAATGGATTTTCGGATTTTTGTGGATAAGGTTCAAGAAAAAATTCAAGTTTCAATCCCAGTTGAATTTGGATTCTCTCCTCCTAGATAATGGCCGAATTTTTGTAGTAAATCTCCTAGGAGATTTTCGGTTATTTTGGATAAGGATGAGATAAGATTCAAGCTTGAAAATCCTAGTGGAATTTTGATTCTCCCTTATCCAAAAGTGGCGGAATTTTTGTGGGGATTTTCTCCTTTGAATTTTCAGATTTTTTGGTTGAAAAAAGGGAGATAAAATTCTAGTTAAAATCTTATTTAGATTTGGATTGGATTTATCCTAAAGTAGCCGAATTTATTGTTGGGATTTTCCCCTTGGAAAATTCAGATTTTATGCTTGTGGATAAGGGAGAATATCTTCTCCTAATCCAATTCGAATTCAAAGAATGACCTCATGCAGGTCTATAAATAGAGGTCCTGCCACTCTAGTTCTCTCAGACCACAGACTCTCAGGTGAGCAGGCTTATTGTTGCATAACTCACCGTGACAGTAAGTTCTTTAGAGATCTGTGTGGTCGGAAGAAGACTAGTAGTGCTAGCATACCGATCGAGGTTCAGAGTACCCACACACTCAGCCATTTAGGAATTGGAGAATAGTAGAGAAGGCTAGTTGGTTGAAGCCCTCCGGTCATTCTCCTCCTATAAGATTGGCATCCTTGAGGTATGAGTTTTAATTGTTGTTGGTTTATTGTATATGGCATCATGAGATATTTAACGATCTGAAAAATTTTTATTGTTCCGCTATGCCACTCTGATACGTTTTTTACCGATTTATTATCCTATAGTTTTTGGCACCGTTCCACCCGTTTCAATTCAGTGAATTTTATCAACACTGAATTCTTACTCGTCAGTATTGTTAGAACATTTCAATGCACTCTGAACAATATAAATTTATTTATTTCACTCTTTAAATAGTACAAATTGTTATATACATACATTTGTTCATTTTCTTCCGAGAATGCCTAAATTTCCCGGTTGTCACATACATTTTCGAAAAGAAAGCTAAGTATGAAAACCATGTAAAATATAATACTAACTTTCAGTTGTCCTTTGGAGTATAAAAAATGCATAATATACAAAATATTTATACTGCATTTTATTTTTTTCACAAACTCTTCAATTCCCTAACATAAAAAGCTCAGCGGAAGTCTTTTGGCAGGACCAAATTTACGGTGAAATCCCTATCCCTTGACATGCGCACATCCTGCCACCATCCATATATCTACTGGACAGGTTTCTTACCTGCAACATGAACAAATTGGTGAGCTAACAGGCTTAGTAAGTTCAAACATACTTAGTAAGAATCACACGGATTCAAAAACATTGAAAACTCAATCTCTTATGAATAGTACTATTTATCATGAATACTACTATTTACCATGAATAGTGACTTTGACCTTTGACAGATGAATAGTAACTGTTACCCTAACTGGATACTATTCACATATCCTAACCGAAATCACTATACTTAGTATACTCTTCGTTTATGCTCAATTATGGTTTTCATTATATTATTGATGGTTCATTCTCTATTTACTTTCTAGTATAGATCTCTTTTTATGGCAATACCGTTATTAATCTTACGCGTTGACTGGGAGGGCCTAGGGAGCGACCCTAGAGCTTCGGCCTCCACAGCCCTTATATCCCCGTAGGACCTGAGAGACCTCCATCAATATGTTGGAGGGACGGTACGCCTTAATGGTTTTTATTACTATCTTTTAATTATAATTTTGACCAAGTGACATTAATCGTCACCTCAAGGTCACTATCCTCTATCGCCCATAGTCCTTACTTATTCTCTTTTCTCATTATATGGGATATGTTATACTAACTAATCCCTAAATGTCCTTAGGACTTTATATATAATGCACATCTAGTACATAATAAAAGAACTCAGTATTTTATGTTGCAGACATGAAAATGCTTGAACTTACCAATACTGCACTAATGTCCACTTCCGGAACTCCTCCGCAGTTCTATCTCTAATTTGACTTCCTACAGACATAATATTGTTTGTTAATATTCTTTATTAATTTAGCACTTTAAATATATTTACTTTGTGATAAATTTTACAAAACATTTGAATTCATTATATTGTACACGGTCTGCAACACGCCCGTGTCCCTAACCGTGTACCTCTCGGTTTTATTTTACACGGCCGTATTTCACTGTACACGCTCGTGTACTATTTAAACTCTAGATTTTTAACCTTTAAATTTCCATTTTGGATCCTAGAATTTTATTTAAGTTATTCTAGATCCTTTACGGACCTTTCCGAGCCTTTAGGAAATTTATGGTCAAAATGACCATTTTGCCCCTATCGGGTCTCAGGACCGTAATTATTCTGTTCTATCGTATTTCCCAAATTTTCTAAGCCCAATTATCTTAAAATAACATTCCTTAGGCTTATGTATCATTTTACAGCTTTTTGGTGCTAAAACCCTAATTGTTCATATTCCGACCCTCGATTACTATTCATTCGTCACCTAGGGTCGTTTCTCGTTTTTCGAGCATTTCGAAGCCTCAAATGGCCCTTACACTACTCTTGAAACGCTTTTCATCTCGTCCTTGACCCTCGTTCCTTGAGAGGCTTGGGTTTCCTATCCCGACTTAATATTTTTCCTCGTTTCCCAAAATACCCCTAACATGAAATTTTTTTCTTGTTTTAGGCATTTTAGACAATAAGAGTCGGTTTACTATTCCTTTTGGGTTGGTTTTTCATTTTCAATCCTAATCCACCGAGGGGTCCCGGTTTCCTTCCCGAGTCTAATATTTTTAACCCTCGTTCCCCGAAATGCCCTTATGTCATTTTAAAAATTTCGACAGCATTTCCGCTTATATTTTAAGGTTTCCCCAGCGTTAGGTACGCCTCAGAACCTTTGTACCTTCCACATACTATACCAGAGGCCTATATTATACAAAGTTTCCAAACTTTGTATAAAAATTTTCCACATAAATCAATATTCAAAAATCCATACACAATCAATAATATTTTCCAAACTAACCTTGGTTTTACATGTTAATCATCACCAAATAGTTTTCATCACAACATTTCAAAAAAACACATATCACTCTTAGGTTTTCTAATGTATAAAACAACATCAAAACCTTACAAACTTTTCATTCTAACCCCAGCATTAGCCACGGATTTTCATACAAATCACATAGAAAATTTTGTTTTCTTTACTAGGGTTTTTATCAACATTTTTCGACACTAAAAATTTCCATTTCCTAGTGTTGATTACCCACGGTTTTAGCATGAAAATTTACATCAATTTTTTTCTTATTTCCTTATTCCAATTCATGCTTAATTCAACATGAAATCAAATGGTTCTAAACACCAAATCAAATCAACAATTTCCACTTTACTTTTCACACCAACTATGCCACGGTTTTTTCAATGGAAACATGCAAAATTTTTGCTTGTTTCTTAACCCTAAATCATGCTTTAAATTCTACAACATCAAACAAATCATATCATCAACAAACAACAATTTTTTTTCATTGTTTTTCCACTCTTCAAACCCACGGATTTTCTAAAGAAAATCAAGGAAAAATGCTTCAATTTTGAAGCTTACCTTAACTAGTTGATAGCTTGATGCTAGAAATGAAATGGAAGCTTATTTTGGTGTGAAATTTAAACAAAATTTTGGCTGAATGGGCGGAGAAAGACCACGGTTTTTGGGCTGAAAAAGAACAAGAGTTTGGCTTAGTTTTTCTATTTTTTTCTTATGAATTTTGATGCCTATTTATAGGCAAAACTCAAGGACCATTTAACAATTCTTTTTCAACAATTTACTAATTGTCCAAGGAATAAAGTGCAAGATTTTTAGGCCAAAAACATAATTTTTTCTTTCTCCCTTTCCACATGGCCGAGTGGCCTTTAAAAAAATTCCAATAAATTTTTTTTTATCATTTTGGAAAGATCTTAGCCATTGATCAAAAAGTGATCAAATCCTAATCATACACCTTTTATCTTACTTTCGAAACCAAAAATAAAAATGGATTTATGACATCAACATGATGATGTCATCCTACTATTTATATTAATTCACTAATTAATTCGTGGTCAAATTTTGACCGAAAACCGAACCAAATAGAACTTTACCGAAATCACGTAGGCAGGTTCTGAGCGCCTCCGGTGTGATCGGTTTGTTTTATTTTGCTTCCGTTTCGTCAGAATTCTCCACCGTAAATTTCTATCATTTTAGTGCATTTCGATGCATTCTCTAAGGTTTTCGACTCTGATTTCGAACCATCATACCCAAAAATGTTCGATAAGATTTTCCATCCCCGAACTCACTCACTCTAACACTGTCGGAACATTTTCACAGTATGCTCAACAGTATTAAAATACAACTTTTTCATATTTTATTCATTAGAATTGCTATATACATACAATTTTAACCTACTCCGAGAATCTAAAATTCCCGGTTATCACATTCACCCCTCCTTATAGAATTTTCATCCTCGAAAATTTAAAACAAGTGGGGGCACAAATTTCTAATTTCGTCTTCGCGTTCCCATGTAGCCTCTTCAACGTTGGGATTTTTCCATATCACTTTGACTAATGGGATTGTTTTATTCCTCAAAACTTTATCTTTGCGTGCCAGAATTTGAACAGGTCTTTCTTTATAGGTCAGGTCTTCCTGAATTTGGATTGGTTCATGTTTCAGTACATGAGACGGATCCGTTATGTACTTCAGTAGCATCGACACGTGAAACACATTATGTACTGCAGACATTTCTGGAGGTAACGCTAATCTATTGGCAACTTTACCAATGCGTTCGATGATCTCGTATGACCCAATATATCTTGGACTCAATTTCCCCTTCTTCCCGAACCGCATTATTCCTTTCATCGGTGAAACTCTTTGGAATACAAAATCCCCTTCATTGAATTATAGGGATCTTCATCTTTTGTCTGCATAGCTCTTCTGTCGGCTCTGGGTTATCTTCATCCACTGCTGTATTTTTGTAACTGCAGCTACTGTCTCTTGTACAAAATCTGTCTTATGTAGTCGTTTCTCTTATAGGTCATACCAGTGAATCGGTGATCTACACTTCCTTCCATACAAAGCTTCATAGGGTGCCATATCGATCGAAGATTATAGCTGTTGTTATATGAAAACTTTACCAATAGAAGTTTCTCATTCCAGCTCCCTGGGAAATCTATTGTACACACATGTAGCATGTCTTCTAGCATTTGGATGGTTTGCTCAGATTGCCCATCTGTCTGCAGATGAAATGCTATGCTCAGACACACTTTTGTTCCCATAGCTTCTTGCACACATGTCCAAAAGTTTGAAGTAAATCATGGATCACGATCTAACACAATAGATTTAGGAACTCCATGTAACCTGACTATGTGGTTAACATACAAGCTCGCTAACCTTTCCAACGAGAAGGTCATTTTTACTGCAATGAACCTTGCTGTCTTTGTCAATCTGTCTACAATAACCTAAATGGCATCATAGCCTTCTCGGGTCTTTGGTAGTCCTACTACAAAGTCCATTGTGATATGTTCCCATTTCCACTTAGGAATCTCCAACAGTTCTAACTTTTCACCGGGATGACGATGTTCGGCCTTAACTTTTTGGCATGTCATACATCTGTTTACAAACTCAGCTATATCCTTCTTTATCCCTTTCCACTAGAATTGCAGTTTCAAGTCCTGGTACATCTTACTGGCTCCGGGATGTACTAAATAGGGCATTTAATGGGCTTCTGCCATAATTCACCTTCTTAATCCTTCATCATCTAGAACTTGAATTCTCCCTTGATGTAGGATTAGTCCATCTTTAGACGCTTCCTCTTGCAAACTTGCTGGCTTCGGATCTCGTTTCTGAGCTTCTCTGATATCTTCATACAACGTTGACTCCAATTGTAATGCAGCTAGCTTTCTGGCTATTAGCTCTATCTCCAGCATATTGATTTCTTGTTGCAATGGTTTTGAAATTTTCCAATCGGCAGTTGCTGCGGTGCAGTAAATTTCCTACTTAACGCATCTGCAATGCGATTGGCTTTTCCCGGATGATAGAGGATTTCGCAATCATAATCCTTTACTAGCTCTAGCCATTGTGCATGGGATAATTTTTCTCATAGTCTTTTAATTGGCGCGAGGCATAGGCAATCACCTTGTTGCCTTACATCAGGATGGCTCCTAATCCCATCTTTGAAGCGTCGCTGTATATCACAAACATCTCCCCTTCAGTCAGAAGTGTAAGTATCGGCGTGCTTGTTAATCATGTCTTCAGCTCTTGGAAGCTTTTCTCGCACTGTTCAGTCCATTCATACTTCTTTTCCTTGCATGTAAGCGCTGTGATAGGAGTAGTGAGTCGCGCGAATCCTTCAACAAATCTTCTATAATAGCCGGCTAGACTTAAGAAACTCCATATTTCTGTCACGTTCTTAGGTGCGGGCCATTCATTGATCGCCTCTACTTTTGCAGGATCTACAGCGATTCCTTCCTTGGAAACCACGTGTCCAAGAAAATCTACTCTATCCAGCCAGAATTCACATTTGGAGAATTTAGCATAGAGTTGATACTCCCTTATTGTCTACAAGACAACTTTCAGATGCTCCTCATGCTCCTAGCGAGTCTTTGAATATATGAGAATGTCATCGATAAACACAATGACAAACTTATCCAGATATTCCTTAAAGACTCGATTCATCAAGTCCATAAAAGCTACGGGTGCATTTCTTAACCCAAACGGCATCACAAGGAATTCGTAATGACCGTAGCGAGAGCGAAATGCGGTTTTGGGGATGTCACTCTCCTTGATCCTTAGTTGATGATATCCTAATCACAGATCAATCTTGGAGAATACTGTTGCACCTGTTAGTTGATCGAACAAGTCGTCAATTCTAGGTAATGGATACTTATTCTTGACTGTGACCTTGTTCAACTCCCGATAATCGATGCACATCCAAAATGATCCATCCTTCTTCTTGACAAACAGTGCTGATGTACCCCATGGGGAATAGCTTAGGTGTATAAATCCTTTGTCAAGAAGCTCTTTTAGCTACTCCTGTAACTTCTTTAATTCTACCAGTGCCATTCGGTACGGTGCCTTTGAGATAGGTGCAGTTTCGGGCATCAGCTCGATCTCAAAGGAAATTTCTCGTTCAGGCGGCAATCCTGGTAATTCCTCTGGGAAGACATCAATGAATTCCTTCACCGCTAGACATTAGCCTCCTTGCTTCCATTGAGTTGATCATTATCTTCTTTGATCTGCGTGACATATCGACGTACTCAAATCCTTCTTTTTGGTCGGGTTAAAATCTTATCTTCCACTTTTGGCAATCGATTGTGGCTCGATACTTCCTTAGGAAATCCATTCCTAGTATTACATCATAGTCGGCAAGCTTCATCACGATCAATTCTACAAACAATTCCCTATTTGCCATAATTATTGGCACATACGGTAACCAATAATTGGACATTAAGACTTCCCCTGAAGGTAGTGTAGTTCTAAACGTCATACCCATATTGTCTTAGAATATCCTATCCTATTTACAAACTGGTATGAAATGAAAGAATGTGTAGCTCCAGAGTCAAATAAAACAGACACCAAATTATTAGCAACAAAAAGCTGACCTGTCACTACATTTGACGTTTCAGCTTCCGCCTCTTCCTTGGTGTATACCATGACTCTGGTATCTACTCGAGGCAAGCATTCTTGTCTTTCCTGCCTCTCAGAATGGGATGAACCTTCAGCTTTAGCCTGCAATGAATGTGCCTGGAAACGTTGCTGTTGTGGCTGAGACGAACCCTGCACATTTTGTCTATTTTATGGAAAATTTCTGGCAAAATGATCGTCCTTCCCACATTACAAACAGGCATTTGGGGCAAATCAACATCGACCTGCATGTCTTTTTCTGCATACTACACAGTCTCTAACAGTAGGGCCAGCATTATTGTTTGTTCTCCTCTACTGGTTCCTATTTCCATAATTATTCCCCTTTCTCTTCCCCTGGGACTGTTGACTGGAAGTACTTGGTTGCCCTGCCTTGGTATTCTAATTTGGTTTGCTACTTTGTCCGGCCTAGGATCCAACTTGTACTGCTTTGGCTAACACCTTCTCCTTCTTCTTACAGTCCCAAATCTTTTCTCTCTCTTCCTTCTGTCAGACCAGATAATATTCTACCCTCAGCGCACGACTAACACAATCAACTACAGTGTCAAGTGGTGTCAACCCACTGTCCACCAATGTTGAGATCTCGAGATAGAACATTCCCAGCATCTTCTAGATTTTCTCCGTCTTAGTGGTGACAGTGTATGGGCACAGTCTGGACAACTGATCAAACTTGCTGCAGACTTTAATTACTATCATATCCCCCTGCTTCAACTCAGCGAATTCTCGTTGTTGTGGTCGTAACAGTGCAGGATTATAATATTTCTAGTTAAACTCCTCCAGAAAGTTCAACCAAGACATCGTATGCATATTTCTTCTCATCTTGACAGATTCCCACCAAAACCTTGCATCCTTTTTCAGAACAAAGGACACACACATAATCTTCTCCTGATCATTCAGCTCCATAAATTCCAATATTATGTGGAGTGATAACAACCACTCCTCTGCTTCCAGAGGGTTTGTGGAGCCCTTAAACTCTGGCGGCCTCATTCATCGAAATCTTTCATATAGTGGCTCAGGATTGGCCCTGGGTTATGTTTGGGGTTCTACTACTTCTTCTGGTACCACTGGAGGCACTTCTGGTTCTGGTGCGGCCATTTGTGGATCTTGGCCCTCACCTTGTTCTTGTCTTTGTTCCATTTGCTCGAGTCTTTGTCCTAACTCGGCATTTTCTCTCTTTGGGCTTCTATTAGAGCTTCGAATTCATCCACTCTTTCAAAAAGGACTGGACGTCCTCTCATGTTTCACAGATTCCTTGGATTCACCATCCTTCTTATTTCCTATAATCGTATGAGAGTTGATCGTTAGATTTTTACAAACATATTTTTACAATATATATATAAATAATATAGTTTTTATCATCATATAATTTTAACATTTCATCCATTGAACCTGTCAAAATATGATTGCCATTTCTTTTCATTTCAAAAGTACATCAGTTCGAAAGCTTTTCTCAAAATTGCCTTTCGATACAGTCATATATACATATGTACAAACATATATACATTAATACAACCCATGTATTTCTACACCTAATCTCCTAACTGAGGTTGTTCTGGGATCATCGAAAACTCAATTGGATCCATTTCTTCATCATCCATTCCGTTTCCGGCCTCATACGATGTTGATCCTTCAGCTGGACCCGTACCCTCTGGTTATCTTGAAGGACCTGCCTCATGGTCGTTTGCCATCGGTCCTGATCCGTACAGGTGATCTAACATTGCTTCTTGTAGCAACACGCCTCTTGTGTGCCATGTGCTCCATCATCATTTCTTCTTCTACTTTCGCTACCATAACTATAAACTCACGCAAAGTAGTAGGGTATAAAGGGGTTACCCTCTATCGTAGGTCTATGGTGAGTCCCTTCCAAAATATGTCACAAAAGTCATCATTTGTGATGTTGGGCAGAGGACACATCCTTACAACGCTATCCTGAAATCTGACTGCATACAAGAATACAGTATCGCTCAGTATCATTTATTGTCTCTCTACCTTCAGGACAAACTCTCTAACATCAGCCTACTTGGGCATGGTCGGTGGTGGCGATACTGTCCTGCTCTTAGGAGGGTCTACAATTGGTGCTGCACTCTTCTGTGGAAACTGCTATAGCATGACTTGGCGAAATTCAGCCCAATCCATTGCTAATAGCATCTCCTGATCACAATACTCCCAATATAACCGTGCGTCCTCACGGAATGTGCCAATGGCCATCAAAACCCAGCAATCCTCATCTATAACACACTGGCACATGATAACCTCGATGTCATGTAGCCAGTCCCACATAGAGATCCCCTGCTGACCTCCCTCGAATGCAAGTGGATGACTGCCTCTAAAAGCATGTACGGCTCGTACTGACACCCTAGCTCTTATACGAGCTTGATCTCCCACCACTGGAATGTCCACTACTACCGGTGGGTTTACAATCAGTCGTGGAGGTGGTGCTTGTACCGGTGCCGGTGCTACAATCCTTGGAGCTAACAGCTCAGGTACTAGTGGTCGTTGTACAGCTCGTCGCATCATGGATGGTCTGATCACGAGCCTAGTCCACACCCGGATCAGTCCTCTCAGTCGGTATGGTTGAGGTCTCATGTAAGGTGGTCTAGTTATCTTAAATCCTACAAAATATATAATTTCGAATAAATGGAAAGTTAACTAGCTTAAAGAAAGCTAACTTACTTGGATTGACGAGCAGATCGCGCTTTGTGCCAATAGGGATATTGTCAACCGCTCTGATACCAACCTGTGATGCCCCCGATTTCGATCACCTGCAACTGTCGTGAACCAGCACTATTGCCAAATCAGACAGCTCGTGTGCCGAATTTGGGTCGTCAGTTTAAAACTGTTTTTCTTAAACTTTCATTTTTCAGGGTCTAAAAATTTCACCCATAATTTTTTTTTCTTTTTTAATACATACATTTTCGAAAAGAAAGCTAAATATGAAAGCCATGTAAAATATAATACTAACTTTCAGTTATATTTTGGAGTATAACAAAATGCATGATATACAAAATATTTATGTTGCATTTTATTTTTTTCATAAACTCTTCAATGCGCTAACTTAAAAAGCTCAGCGGAAGTCTTTTGGCAGGACTAAATCCATGGTGAAATCCCTACCCCTTGACACGCACACATCCTGCCCCCATCCATATATCTACTGGACAGGTTTCTTACCTACAACATGAACAAACTGGTGAGCTCACAGGCTCAGTAAGTTCAAACACACTTAGTAAGAATCACACGGATTCAAAAACATTGAAAACTCAATCTCTTATGAATAGTGACTTTGACCTTTGATCATGAATAGTAACTGTTACCCTAACTAGTTACTATTCATATTACCTTAACTGGATACTATTCACATATCCTAACCGAAATAACTTTAGTATACTCTTCGGTTATGTTCAATTATGGTTTTCATCATATTATTGATGGTTCATTCTCTATTTACTTTCTAGTATAGAGCTCTTTTTGTGGTAATACCGTTATTAATCTTGCGCGCTGACTGGGAGGGCCTAGGGAGCGACCCTAGAGTTTCGGCCTCCATAGCTATTATATACCCGTAGGACCTGAGAGACCTCCATCAATATGTTGGAGGGACGGTACGCCTTAGTGGTTTTTATTACCAACTTTCAATTATAGTTTTGACCAAGTGACATTAATCGTCACCTCAAGGTCACTATCCTCCATCACTCGTAGGCCTTACTTATTCTCTTTTCTCATTATATGGGATATGCTATACTAACTAATCCCAAATGGCCTTAGGACTTTATATCTAATGCACATCTAGTACATAATAAAAGAACTCAGTATTTCATGTTGCAGACATGAAAATACTTGAATTTACCAATATAGCGCTAATGTCCACTTCTGGAACTCCTCTGCAGTTCTATCTCTAATTTGACTTCCTACAGACATAATATTATCTGTTAATATTCTTTATTAATTTAGCACTTTAAATATATTTACTTTGTGATAAATTTTACAAAACATTTTAATTTATTATATAGTACACGATATGCAACACGCCCATGTCCCTAACCGTGTACCTCTCAGTTTTATTTTACACGATCGTGTTTCACTGTACACGCCCGTGTACTATTTAAACTCTAGATTTTTAACCTTAAAATTTCCATTTTGGATCCTAGAATTTTATTTAAGTTATTCTAGATCCTTTACGGACCTTTTCGAGTCTTTAGGAAATTTATGGTCAAATGACCATTTTGCCCTTATCGATTCTCGGGACCGTAATTATTCTGTTCTATCGTATTTCTCAAATTTTCTAAGCCTAATTATCTTAAAATAACATTCCCTAGGCTTGTGTATCATTTTACAGCTTTTTGGTGCTAAAAACCCTAATTGTTTATTTTTCGACCTTCAGTTACTATTCATCTATCACCTAGGGTCGTTTCTTGTTTTTCGACCGTTTCGGAGCCTCAAATGGCCCTTTCAATCCTCTTGAAACGCTTTTCATCCCGTCCCCAATCCTCGGTCGTTGAGAGGCTCGAGTTTCCTATCCCGACCTAATATTTTTCCTCGTTTCCCAAAATACCCCTAACATGAAATTTTTTTCTTGTTTTAGGCATTTTAGACATTAAGGGTTCGTTTACTATTCCTTTTGGGTTGGTTTTCTATTTTCAATCCTAATCCACCAAGGGATCCTGGTTTCCTTCCCGAATCTAATATTTTTACCCCTCGCTCCCGGAAATGCCCTTATGCCGTTTTAAAATTTTCGGCAGCATTTTCGCTTATATTTTAAGGTTTCCCCGGCATTGGGTATGCCTCAGAACCTTTGTACTTGCCATGTACTATACCAGAGGCCTATTTTATACAAAGTTTCCAAACTTTGTATAAAAATTTTCCATATAAATCAATATTCAAAAATCCATACACAATCAACAATATTTTCCAAACTAACCTTGGTTTTACATGTTAATCATCACCAAATAGTTTTCATCACAACATTTCAAAAAAACACATATCACTCTTAGGTTTTCTAATGTATAAAATAACATCAAAACCTAACAAACTTGTCATTCTAACCCTAGCATTAGCCACGGATTTTCATACAATTCACGTAGAAAATTTTGTTTTCTTTACTAGGGTTTTTATCAACATTTTTCAACACTAAAAATTTCCATTTCCTAGTGTTGATTACCCACGGTTTTAGCATGAAAATTTACATCAATTTTTTTTCTTGTTTCCTTATTCTAATTCATGCTTAATTCAACATGAAATCAAATGGTTCTAAACACCAAATCAAATCAACAATTTTCACTTTACTTTTCACACCAACTATGCCACGGTTTTTTTCAATGGAAACATGTAAAATTTTTGCTTGTTTCTAAACCCTAAATCATGCTTTAAATTCTACAACATCAAACAAATCATATCATCAACAAACACCAATTTTTTTTCATTGTTTTTCCACTTTTCAAACCCACGGATTTTCTAAAGAAAATCAAGGAAAAATGCTTCAATTTTGAAGCTTACCTTAACTAATTGATGGCTTGATGCTAGAAATGAAATGAAAGCTTATTTTGGTGTGAAATTTAAGTAAAATTTTGGCTTAATGGGGGGAGAAAAGCCACGGTTTTTTGGCTGATAAAGAGCAAGAGTTTGGCTTATTTTTTCTATTTTTTTCTTATGAATTTTGATGCCTATTTATAGGCAAAACTCAAGGACAATTTAGCAATTCTTTTTCAACAATTTACTAATTGTCCAAGGACTAAAGTGCAAGGTTTTTGGGCCAAAAACCTAATTTTTCCTTTCTCCCTTTTCGCATGGCCGAATGGCCTTTAAAAAAATTCTAATAAATTTTTTTTTATCATTTTGGCAAGATCTTAGCTATTGCGAAAAGTGATCAAATCCTAACCATACACCTTTTATCTTACTTTCCAAACCAAAAATAAAAATGGATTTATGACATCAACATGATGATGTCATCCTGCTATTTATATTAATTCACTAATTAATTCGTGGTCAAATTTTGACCGAAAACCAAACCGAACGGAACTTTACCGAAATCGCGTAGGCGAGTTCCAGGTGCCTCCAGTGCGATCAGTTTGTTTTATTTTGCTTCTGTTTGGTCAGAATTCTCTACCGTAAATTTCTATCATTTTAATGTAATTTGATGCATTCTCTAGGGTTTTTGGCTCTGATTTCGAACTGTCACACCCAAAAATGTTCGGTAAGATTTTCCATCCTCGAACTCACTCACTCTAACACTGCCAGAACATTTTCATAATATTCTCAACAGTATTAAAACACAACTTTTTCATGTTTTATTCATTAAAATTGCCATATACATACAATTTTAACCAACTCCGAGAATTTAAAATTCTCAGTTATCACGCAATCAATTACGATGAAACCTCTTCGTATGTTACTATGCTGAAATCTATCTGCATTCTTTTATCCGTTGCTACAACTCTCGATTACAAGATCTGGCAAATGGATGTCAAGATGGCATTCTTGAATGGCCATCTTGAGGAAAGTATCTATATGATATAGCCCAAAGGGTTCGTGATAAAAGGCCAAGAGAGAAAAGTTTGCTAGTTACTTAGATCCATTTATGGATTAAAGTAAGCATCCCACTCATGGAACCAAAGGTTTGATCAAGTGATCAAAACTTTTAGTTTTGTGCAAAATGTTGATGAACCTTGTGTTTATAAATGTATTAAGGATAGAAAAGTGGTCTTTTGGTGTTCTATGTCAATGATATACTACTCATGTGAATGATGTCTGGAACTTATCATCAGTCAAACTTTGGTTACACTAATAGTTTGATATGAAGGACTTGGTAGGAGCTAATTATGTTCTAGGTATTCGTCTCTTCAGAGATCAAAAAAACAAAATGATAGCATTATCCTAAGCTTCATACATAGACAAAATAATAGAAAAGTATGCAATGCAAGAGGCAAAGAAAGGTTCACAACCTTCAGTTGTCAGACTAACTTTTTCATTAGATGACTGTCCCAAGACATCAAAAGAAAGAGAGCATATGAGTAAGGTCCCTTATGCATCTGCTATGGGTAGTCTTATGTACGCTATGCTTTGTACTCTCCCAGATATTTGTTTTGCAGTAGGCATAGTGAGTCGATATCAAGTGAATTCTAGAATCATGCACTGGCAAGCCATAAAGCATATACTCAAGTATTTTAAGAGAATGAGGGATTATATGCTGGTGTATTTTGGAGGAGACCTAACACCCATAGGATACACGGAATCAGATTTCTAGACATGCAAGGATTTAAGGAAGTCAACTTCAGGATCAGTGTTTTTACTCAGAAGAGGTGCCATTGTGTGGAGGAGCATGAAACAAAATTATACTACTGAATCTACGATGGAAGCTGAGTATGTGGCTGTAGCTGAGGCATCTAAAAAAGTGGTTTGGCTTCGTATGTTCTTTAGAGATCTTGAGGTCATTCCGAGTGTTGACAAACCTATCATACTTTATTATGATAATAGTGTGGTGATTGCAAACACAAGGGAATCTAGGCATCACTAGAGGAGAAAGCACATGGATCTGAGAGACCATATAATAAGAGGGCACATGGAGGCAAGATTAGTATATGTATGTAAAGTCACATCTAAGGACAGCATTGTCGACCCTTTTACTACGACTTTGGTAGCGAGAAGCTTTGAAAGGGATGTTGAGGCCATAGGGATGCGAAACATAGCACATCTACTATCTTAGGACAAGTAAGAGATTGTTAGAAATACCCTAAGCAAGAAAGACATTTTAATATATTTCATTTATATTGAACTGGATAATAAAATTATACTTCGTGGTTATTCATTACGTTGCTGTATATTCTCATTCTATTCACATGTTATAGTAAATGTAAACAAATATGACTTACTGACTACTTATGTTAAACTGTTAGAATGTTACATATAATGGACTTTTGTATGCGAGAAAACAACGTTCTAAAGTAAGCAGTCTAAACTATGGTCCATAGTCTGTGGGGTTTGACTGAGCATCTAACTCATGTTAAGACTATTATGTTTTCTAAAGCCAATTGGGGGACAGTTTCTCTTGACTGTCTAGAGCTTTGACTCCTAAGTAGAAACATAGATATGTTCCTTGGTGGTGACATATTGGACTAAGACTAAAGCGTAATTCATCTGCGTAGTCCGCTTGAGCAGATCATGTTACTTTTAATGTTCATTATATAATGACCTTAATCATGAGTAGATGAATCACTTCATGTATATGACTTATGTACTTTGATGTTTCAATGACTAAAGCATCTCATAGGTAGTTAACTTATTGACCGATTCGTTGGGTACATGACTTGTACACGATGGAGTGTTTGTTTACAGATATTGGAATCATAACTCTAATAAGGAGTTAAGGGTATCCTCTTAAAGGTATTATACTGGATGTGAAAATGGATAAGGCATTGGGTCATCTGTTAAGCAAATGACTTCTTATTCATATATGGTGAATAATCATTTTCGAATTCGGTAGTATAATGGAACTTTAAGATAACTTGATCATTAGGTTGAACGGAATTTGACCTATGACTGATCATAAATATCATATGAAGGTTTTGCAAATATGACAAGGTCATTGGATAATAGCTTACCACTAGCTTGCACAATACGATATATAATTGGGAGGTCAATTTCAGGTTTATAGTGGTGTGACTCTAAAACTAGTGATCATGTGATTGAATTATTTGGTATAGAACAATGATCACATGGATTCACGGGAGCCCAATTATATATGTCTAATTGGTCCTCTACTAGTTCCATATAATTCCTTAATAGATAGTAATTGATCAAGGTATGCTTATTAACTTAATATCTTGCATTTTGTTAAGAGAAAAAATCCAGATCACCCTCCAACAGGGTGCGGGCATTCTTCTCAGTGTGCTAGAGGGGCAAAATAGTAATTTAAGATTATTTAATAAATGGGGTAAATATTTATTAATATTTATTTTTGAATAATAAGATTTGAAATTTAAATTAATTGTATTTAAATTTGAAATTTAAATATGTGATCAATTTGAATTTTGGAAATCTTGTCTTAAAATAAATATTTAAAATTTGAATCCTATTTGAAATTGAATTGAACAAAATCTTGTCTTCACACAAAGATAGGAAGCGTCCACTTTAGATAAGGGTGGAAGACAAGATTCCCTCCTATTTGAATTTGAATTTTGTTTTGAATAAGAGATTACATAATTATTTGAATTTCAAATAAATTTGCTATGATTTTATTTGAATTTGAATTGGAGTTGCGGAAAATTACCCATGTAGACAAAATTCAAAATTGAAATATTTATGAAGTTTGAAATTTGAATCAAATTTTGGATTCAAATTTTGAATCCCAAACCTAGAAAAACCGATTTTGATTGTGGATAAATCCACTAGGAAGAATCGATTTTTGTGGATAAAGGAAAAGTGGAAGATCTTGTTTGAATCCTACTTGAATTTTGAATCCCTTTCTCACAAATGGTAGCCAAATTTCTTCTAGGGAAATACCCTAGGTGAGAATCAGTTTTTGTGGATAAGGAAGCGAGGCAATTTAAGTTTGAATCCTATTTGAATTTTGAATCCTCCTTCCCTTTGGTGTGGCCAAATCTAACCTTATTTTAGGACTAAAGGGAATACTTTTTTGGACTCTTGGAGGAGATAAAATTTAAGTTTAAATCTTGTTTGAATTTTAAATCCCTTACTTCCCTAGGGTGGCCGAATTCAACCTTGATTTTGGCCTATAAAGAATTCAGATTTTGAGTGGAATTGGGAGAGAAAAATCTTCTCTTAGTCCAATTCAAAATTCAATAGGTCACCTAATGCAAGATTTTGAGCAAGTTTATTATTACACAAATCACTATAGCAATAAGTTCTTATAAAGATCTGGGTGGTCGGAAGGAGACAAGTCATGCTAGTATACTGATTAAGGATCTAGGTGCCACACATTCCACCGTCCGAGAATTAGAGAATAGTAGAGAAGGCTTGTTGGTTGAAGCCCTCCGATCACTTCCTCCGACATCCCAGGCGTTTCCTCTGAAGGTATAAAAAATTGTTGTTGATTTATTGTATATGGTATCATGAGTTATTTAACGATCTTAAAAAATTTTTGTAATTTCGTTATACAATTTTTTCCATTTTTCCAACAAGTAGATATGGAAAATATCCTAAATAGATTTGAATTGAAACAAAATCTCATCCATTACTCTCCTAATAGGTGTTTTAACATGTGAACAAGGGAATTGTTTTCTACTTTAATATTATTTTATATAATTATTACATAGTTATTTTTCATTCAAATAAAGTTTTCATGGTTTTTTTGAATTAAAATTAGAATTATCGAACATTATCTAAACAAATAAAATCATAAACTTTAAGATAATTGATCATTAGAATTTGAATTGAATTTGGACCCCTTATCCTATGTGGTAGGCTTTTTATTTTATTTTTTTTAAGTAAGGAGAAGAGGGAAAATCTTTTCAGGTGTCATATTTAAACTCAAATACCACCTAATTAATTTCTTATAAATAAGGGTTAGTACTTCTATTTTAAAAATAGATCATAGACTAAAAAAAAAAAGCTTGTTGTCATACTTTCACGTGATAATAAGATTAAGAGCTTTAAGTAGTTGGAAGGAGAATTAAAGAAAACTGCATTTGTATATCAAGGAAAATGAGTGCCCACATACTCACCATCCTGGAATTTGAGAATAGTGAAGTAGGCTAGTTAGTTGAAGGTTTTGAACGAGAAGTTCTTGAAACATTCTTGGAGTTCTTAATTATAAGATATGTAGATTATGAATTAATAAATTGTACATGGCATCAAGAGTTCATTTGATCGTCAAAGTTTTTTAAAATTCCACTGTACCACTACACATGTTTTTCCTACAATCGACCGTGAAACCAATAAATACTACAAGGCTTATAATGTAGGAAAATCGAGTAATTTACACAGTGAAATTTTAAAATTTTTCTTGGATTGTACTAACTTGTATTACCATATACAATAAATTATTCTACAATTTATATATCTTGGGGAGAAGATCCACAAGAATGCCAAATAAGATTACTAAAAAAGCTTCAACCAACTAGTTTTCTTTATTATTCTCCAATTCCTGATGACAGAGTATGTGGGCACTCAATCTCTCGATCAGTATTCATGCGTGGCTTTCTCCTTCCAACCACCTATAATTGTTGTAGCTTATTATTACTATAATAGAAAAATAATAATAAACTCGTTCATCTTCAAGTCGATGGTCTAAATAAAATAGGAGCCTCAAGGGTTCTATTTATAACAAATGGACTGGGTAGAATTCAAATTCAAATAGGACATTTGAAAAAGAACTTTTTCTCTTCTTTCACTCTAATTGGCCATTTTTTCTCTACCTTAAGAGGCTCCAAATACCACCCACACGAGGTGCAACATATTCAAAATTTGATTTAAATTTTAATTTCTATGTATCTTATAATTTTATTGGCATGGATAATATTCTATAAATCTAATTTAAATTCAAAATAAAATTATGGTAACTTTATTTAAATTAAAAATTATGTAATAATTATCCAAATAAAATCAATAAGGAGAAAATCTTTTTTCTTGCCTTATCCTGGTGAAAAACGCACACCATGCGTAGACAATGATAAGATTTTGTTTTAATTCAAATTCAAATAGGATAATTATCAATTTATTTAACTAAGATTATTTAGATATTTAAATTAATTATCCAAATAATTAATTTATCCATGTAAACTATCAAGTTACTAGGGAGATCATAGATAATTTGGATGATATATTTGGAGGCCAACAAAAGTTGGCTCGATAATTTACTATCACAAGCATTATGAACTCTAAGCAGAAGATGGATACTCCTATCAAAGATCATATACTTATGCTTATGGCATTCTTTACTAAGGCTGCTAACAACAGTGTTGAGATGGACTACAACACCCAAATTAAGATGGTGTTCAAGACTCTGACGACAAAGGAGTTAGGACTAACTGAGCTCATGAAGAAATTACAGGCTTATGAGCTGATGATCAGTGATAGGGTTCTGATCCAGGCTAAGGGAGAGGCTAACTTGGCATAATCTTCTAAACCCTTTAGGAACAAGAAGAAGCTAAAGAAGAAACAAGGGGCTTCTAGTTCATCTATTCTTCCTATCTTAAATAGGAAGAAAAAGAAGAAGGACAATAAGCTTAAGGACCATAAAAATTCAAGTGCTTCCACTATGGAAGGTGGATCACTTCAAGAAGTCTTGTAAGGAATTCCTAGATGCCAAGTGCAAGGAAGGTAAGAATCTTCTTTATTTAGAAGCTTTATTTGGTGGAAGAATCGAAAGACACTTAGGTCATTGATTTGGGAGCCACTAATCATGTTTGTGTTTCTTTACAAGGGTTTGTGGAAATAAGAAGTATACATGATATGAGCCTCTCATTGCAGATTGGAAATGGTAGCTTGGTGTTAGGTGAAGTAGTGAG
Organism: Antiaris toxicaria; assembly: GCA_035233585.1. Classification (NCBI taxonomy): domain Eukaryota; kingdom Viridiplantae; phylum Streptophyta; class Magnoliopsida; order Rosales; family Moraceae; genus Antiaris; species Antiaris toxicaria. The sequence continues at coordinate 48,216,225 of CP141155.1, forward strand.
AGAAGTGCATTTTTACTTTGATGCATTTAGGTTTATTTTATTAAAAGACTTTTTTTATGTTCCTGATTTCAGTTTCTTTTAATAAAACAATTTTTATTCATAAAAACAAGTTTTTTTTATCTATTCAAGGTGGATAGATGGAAATCTTTGTTTCATCAAACATAAAATATACTCACTGCTGGATAATAAATTAATTAATAGCTCTAAAATGTTAAAATTTTCTTACTCTAACAAGGTATATTTTTGGCATTTAAGACTTGGTCATATTAATCAAGATAGGATTCAAAGATTGGAGAAAGATGGTCTGTTGGATACTCTAAAGGAGGCATGTCTTCCTCAATGTCAGCTTGCCTTGAAGGTAAGATGACTAAGAAGTCTTCTGGAGCTAAGTGAACTAGGGCTAACGAACTCTTAGAAATTGTGCATACCAACGTAAGTAGCCCCATGAATGTTAAGGCACAAGGAGAGTTTGAGTATTATGTCTCTTTTATAAACGATTACTCGAGGTATGAATATGTGCACCTAATGCACTGTAAGAGCTAAATCTTTTATAAGTTCAAAGAGTATCGTGCAGAAGTGGAAAAATAATTGGGTAAATTTATAAAGATACTTCGATCTGATCGAAGTGGCAAATACCTCTCCGATGAATTTCTTGGACATTTTGTAGAGAATGTGATTTTATCCTCATTGATTGTACTTGGTATTCCACAACATAATGGTGTAGTTGAAGGAGAAATAGGACTTTATTGGATATGGCACAGTCCATGTTGAGTTATTCAACACTACTATTATCTTCTTGGGGATATGCACTACAAATAGCATGCTATATTTTGAACCAAGTTCCAAGTAAATTAATTCCGAGGACTCCGTATGAATAGTGGCATGGCAAGAAGGCTTCTCTTGGACATATAAGAATATAGGGCTACCTAACACATATATGGGATGGGGATGCAAAGAAGTTGGAACCGCATTCCTGTGATGTCTCGTGCTCTTAGTGGCCTGGACCGTCACTTAAAAAAAAACTACTTCTTTAAATCATACTTATACTTTCTAGCAATTGATACTTAAAGTTACTTAACTAGATATTATAAATTTTGGAATTTTTTTTGATTGCTTATGTATTTACTATGCATGTATGTATACCGATTACTAGTCAAAAATACTATTTATTGGTTACTATTTAAAAAAACTGTTTGATGGCTACTATTTAAAAATACTATTCAATGATTACTATTCAGGAATAATGTTCAACAGTTACTATTCAAAAATACTATTCAATGATTACTATTCATATATACTATTTAACTGTTACTACTCAAAAATACTATTTACTTAACTTTTGCAGAAGTTTAACTTGTGGTGTCTCCATAAGCTCGCCTCACATCCGCCTCCGCCACCGTCATCGCCCATTGTGGTTTAGGCCAGAGGACGCTTACTTATAGCATGAACTCACTCCATGAGCTTTACACCTAGTAAGTATAATATGTTAACTGCAAAATATGTTTTAAACATAGTACATACTTAAAATCATATAAGCATGCCAGGTATCAACATATATCACTCAAACATGTCACATACCAGATCATCACATACCATATCACTGAAACAACTTCACATCCTATATGCATGACAGATAGCACTGTATACCGAAATGTATTTTACTATGAATGGAAGCATAGTGAACTATAACTATTACATACCGTGTACAATGCATGGTCCAGTTATGCTCATTTATGCTTCGTTATTCTCTTTTCTTTCTTATGTCTACTTAGGGCCCGTTATAGATATATTTTATGGCCTTGGCTTGTTATACATTATGAGCCTCGGCTCGTTAAATTTTGTGGACCTTGGCCTGTTATATATTATGAGCCTCGGCTCGTTAAATTTTATGGGCCTTGGCCTGTTATAAATTATGAGCCTCGGCTCGTTAGATTTTGTGGGCCTTGGCCCGTTACACTGACAACTTATTCTCATCCTTCCTAATTCTTTATTTGATCGTGCCACATACTCTACTAGGTTATCCCCTAATCTTACCGATGGGGATGCTTGGCCTCTAATTTGTTTATTCATCAATCTACGCGATTGTCAAACTATATGTTCCTATGTATGCCGTGCAACAGCATGTGCATGGTATGCATACTTAACATACTGTAAAAACAATTGCTTTAAATTTATTTTATTCATGCCGTAGGTAGAGTTGTATTTACCTAACTGCAAGTAATTGCGTACTCATGCCATTAACAAACTATAGGTGACCACCTGTCATCAATAACGTTCCTTATTAATACTCTCGTTGAGTCACCATCACTATTAGTGACTAAAGCAGATAATTCATTTGGTACCGATTGCCGTCAGTACTAATTCACTTTTTATATAGAGTTTACTTCTCTAAACTCGGTAAATTAATTTATTGCCCATAAATTAATTACTGTCATTCCTAGGTCACTATTACCGTAAGTGACCATAACTTGTGTTTTTATGTGGTACCGAGGCCCATCGGTACCCTATCGGCCTAGTTTGGGGATTTGGTGTCTAACTTGTATCGTGTTTGATTAATTGTCTACTTGACAAATTAATCATCATTCCTCACAGTGTCGTTCAAAACATGGTCCTTGACTGGTTGCCGACCAGTCAACTGACAAGTTACCTCGCACGTCATAAGCTAAGTAATCTACCGGGTTACTAGCGCTTGTTTGGTATGGTAGCTTACCGAGCTACCCATACTGTTTAAGTTATTTCTGAAAAATTGTTTTGGTTACCTTATAAAATTCTTAGTAAAATTATATGTTTGGAACCCGTCCCCTTATCACCCCATTGGAAGGTGGGGGACATTTTTATGAAAACCATTTTTATCTTTTAACAAGTTTAAAACATATTTTTGGTGTTACATTTGAAGGGTGTTTTTGAACCACTTTCAAAAACTATTTTGAAACTTGATCGAAACGACTTTGTTTTGAATTTTACAAACATGAAATTTTTCATCCTCAACGAGATGAACAATTTTCATGCTCACCTCGGAGCTCAAATCTATCTTGAATGGGTCCTAATCCTATCAAACCCATGGCCTATGTGCCTAGTTTTTTTTTTAAAAGTCCCAGTTTTACATTACTTTGAAAACGACTCTGTTTGAGACTCGAAATGGCCGACTTTTTAAAACATGCACAGGTTGTATTAAAGATTTTGATGTGTTCTACAACTTTCATGTTGAGCCTGAAGTCCGATACGGACTCTAAGTGATCCATTATTAATAAAACCTGAGGATAATTTTTGGGTTCAGATTTTGTTCTTAGTTTTCGGAACCGAGTGAAAACCACTCTAAAAACATATTGTATTGTCATTTTTGGCTGAGGGCTATTTGACCCAAAAACGACCGTATCAAAATTTCCTTAAAATGTTATGTTTTATCAAATCCCAAATTCAGACCCAAATCCCAAATTCAGACCCTAAGTAGGTCAAAATGGCCAAAATTTGTGGCCTTACCTAGGGACAGATTCGTGTTCAACCACATCCCTATACGTTCATCGCATCACACATACTAACAACCATTCAAAAAAATTGTAAACACAACCACAACCACAACCACATAAACTTAAAAATGGAAAGTTAAGGGCCCAAAAAAAATTATTACAAACCATTTGCATAAACAAATACACATAAATGGCCTTGATAAAAAACTTAAAATCACTAAATCACAAAAGGGAAGGTTTCGGTTTTTACCTTTGTGCTTCGAACCAAGTACAATTTTAAATTAGGGCTTGAGAAACCAAAATGGATGTGGGATCACAAAGAGAATGTGGTCGGGTTTTGATAGAAATAATACTAAAATTTTTCTCTTAAAAATCAATTCAAAATAAAAACTAAAAATTACAAAGATTGAATTTTGAAAACTTACCCTTGGTGCCTTAGAACGACTTGGATTTGAATCCTCCTAACACAAGCTTGTGAGGTTTGATTTTTGGTAAGTTTTTGGAATAATTTAAGGCTTAAAAATGGAGGCTTTTGGCTGATGGGAAGGGTCGGCTGTGGGAAGAAAGAAAGGGAGAAGGAGTGTTGTGTTTTTGGGTGCCAAATGAAAGAACAAAACCCTTGTGCAAAGTGTGCCTTTTATAGGCAAACTTAATCAAACTTGTTTAATCCTAAACCTAATTAATTATCCACCATTTTAGCCTAATCAAGGAACAAATTTCTGCCCTTTTTCAGCCCATAAATGGGCATGGGCGGCTGCATGAAAGGGAGAAGAGATAAAGCAAAACTTGTTGACCAAGCTTTAAAACCCCTTGAATTTTAAATTCAAAAGTTGGCATGGCTAGTGTAATATTTTATTCTCACTTTTGGGCTATGTGAGTAGCCAAAATCAGCTACTTTTGTAGCTAAGGGGCACGGTTTCTAAGGGCCAAATTTTATCTGCATTTGCTTCTCAATGCTGTCTAATTTTATACTGTAGTGTTCGATCCTTTCTCGGCAGTGTTCCAATTTTCACCCGAAAATTGGATTTCTGAATCTGATTTTTGTACTATCAATTCCTAGTTGTTTTATACTATCTAAGGGTCCATTATCAGTCTATTTTACTATTTATCTCCTATACTGTGGTTGTGTCTACATTATGTTCTCCTTTCGCATGCAAACCGAGGTGTTCCCGAGCGAAATTTCAGACACAATCTCTCTTGACTAATTTGGATGTACTGATTCCATTTTTATCAGTTTTATGTCCATCGAAGGTCGTCTGGACCAATTTTTGGGATCTGTGTAACCCCATCTCGAAAAACATGTCAAGTGCCCGATTGACTAATTTTGGCGTTCTGAGCCCAAATATATCAGTTTCGGGGCGAGCAAAGGTCGTCTTGACCCTTACCCTGATAGTACATGTCTCTCAAACTAAAATTCTTGTTTTGTGCTCAATTGACCAGATTGAGCCTACTAACCGTTTATATATCAGTTTTAGATCAAATTAAGGCTGTCCTGGCCAGTAACTTGACACCACGCTTCTTACTATTTAGTATTCACTGCCTTCTACTTAACTGACTAGTCTGAGTGCTCTGACTCTGATTTTGTCAGTCTCTAGGTGAGAAGAGGTCATCCAGACCATTTTCTCGATACCGTACCCTTACTGGGGTTTCTCATCGTTGTTGTGCTCAAACGTTCGGTCCGAGCATTCTGTTGATCAGCTCACCAGTTTTGTGTCAAGGAATGGTCGTCCAGACTAATTTCCTGACACTGCATATCTCCTACACTTATACATATAATAGGGTGGACCGGGTTCACTGTCGGTCGCCCCTTTCACTGTATGAATAGCACTTAAACAGTATCATACCTGTTTAATCTATTCGATTGGAAAATATACTGTATTTTTCAAACTTAATTATTCATTACATAGCAATTAGGTTTCATACATTTTAAGAGTCTGTATACCGGCTCTCTGCTCATTACACAGCCCTCTACATGGGTTCTTACACTGGCGTGTTTCTGATCGTGTAATTAATATTGTATTAAAAGGCATCAATTTAACCCAAATTCATTCCTCAATTTTGTAGGAAATAAATCTGTAAAAACATATCAGAGTGGCGCAGCGGAACAATAAAAATTTTTCAAGATCGTTAAATATCTTATGATGCCATATACAATAAACCAACAACAATTTAAACTCATACACCAAGGACGCCAATCTGTAGGAGGAGAATGATCGGAGGGCTTCAACCAACTAACCTTCTCTATTATTCTCCAATTCCCAAATGGCTGAGTGTGTTGGCACTCTGAACCTCGATCGGTATGCTAGCACTGCTAGTCCTTTTCTGACCACCCAGATCTGTAAAGAACTTATTGTCACGATGAGTTATGCAACAATAAGCCTGCTTACCTGAGAGTTTGTGGTCTAAAAGAACTGGAGTGACAAGACCTCTATTTATAGACTTGCATGAGGTGATCCTCTGAATTCGAATTGGATTAGGAGAAGATTTTCTCCCTTATCCACACACAAAATCTGAATTTTCTAGGGCCAAATCCCAACTAAAAAATTCGGCCAATCTTTAGGATTTTGTATTTAAAATTCAAACAGGATTTTAACTTGAATTTTATCTCACCATCAACTAATTAAAAACTAAAAATCCCTTTCAAGATTTCCTCAAAAATTTTCAGCCACAAAAGTAGGGAGAGAATCAAAATTTAACTAAGATTTTCAAGCTTGAATTTAATCTCATCCTTATCCAAAATAACTGAAAATCTCCTTGAGATTTCCTCAATATTTTCGGCCACTTTTAGGGAGGAGATAATCCAAATTCAACTGGGATTAAAACTTGAATTTTTCCCTGAATCCTTATCCATAAAAACCGAAAATCTCTTGAAGGATTTTCCTCAACAAAATTTGGCCACTTTTGTTAGACTTAGGATTTAAAATTCAAGTAGAATTCAAACAAGATTTTCCTTTTTATAATCCAACTCAAATTCGAATTCTAGTCTTGTGGAATTCCACTTGGACTGTGATTCAAAATTTGAATTTCAAATTTCAAAATTCAAAATTCAAATTCCAAATTTCAAATTTCAAATTTAAATTTCAAATTCAAATTTTAAATTCGAATTTCCAATTTAAATTTCAAATTCAAATTTCAAATTCAAAATTCAAAATTCAAAATTTCAAAATTCAAATTTCAAAATCCACAAACAATTTCAAATTCTTGTTCTCATGGATAATTTTCTACAACTCCAATCCAATCTCAAATAAAATCATGGCAATGTTACTTAGAGTTCAAATAATTGTGTACTCTATTATACAAAACAAAATCTGAATTCAACAGGAAAGAATCTTGTCCACCATCCTAATCCTATGTCAATGCCATCCATGCATAATCAACTAGCCAATAGCATACACAAATCAATTTGCCAATTGTTATGGAATTATGTGGAGCTAGTAGAGGGACCAATTGGACATATATAATCGAGCTCCCATGAATCCACATGATCATCATTCTTTATCGAACAACTCAATCATATGATCACTAATTTCAGAGTCACACCACTATAAACCTGAAACTGAACACTTAATTATATACTGTATTACGTAAGCCTGTGACAAGCTATTATCCAATGACCTTGTCATGTATGCAGAACCCTCATATGATATCCATGATCAGCCTTAGGTCAAAGTCCGTTCAATCCTACTGATCAGGCTATCTTAAAGTTCCATTATACAACCGAATAAGAAAATGATTATTCACCATATGTGAATAAGAAGTCATCCGCCCAGCAGACAACCAAAGGCCTTATCCATTTTCACATCCAGTATAATACCTTTAAGAGGATACCCTTAACTCCTTATTAGAGCTATGATTCCGATATCTGTAAACAAACCCTTCATCGTATACAAGTCATGCACCCAACGAACCGGTCTATAAGCTTACTACCTCTGAGACGCTTTAGCCATTGGAACATCAAAGTACACAAGTCATATATATGAAGTAGTTCATTCACTCAGGATTAAGGTTACTACACAATGAACGTCAAAAGTAGATTGATCCACTCATAGCAGACTACGTAGATCAATCACACTTTAGTCCTGGTCTAATATGTCACCACCAAACAACATATCTATGTCTCTACTTAGGAGTCTATGCTCCAGACAGTCAAGACAAACCGTCCCCACCATGGCTTTAGACAACATAATAGTCTGAACATGAGTTAGATGCTAGGTCTAACCCCATAGACTACAAACCTTAGTTTTGACCGCTTACTTTAGAACATTGTCTTCTCGCATACAAAAAGTCCATTGCATGTAATATTCTAACAGTTTTAACACAAGCAGTCAAGGAGCCATATTTGCTTACATTTACTTTAACATATAAATAGAATGAGGACAAACAGCAATGTAATGAATAACCTCTATATATAATTTTATTATCCAGTTCAAAAAAAATACATCAAAATGTCTCTAATGCTTAGGGCATTTCCTAACAAATTTATCATTATTTAGAATTTAGGTTACATGAGTATGGGGGTCCTTACAACCTATCCCTCTTACAAAATTTTTATCCTCGAAAATTAGAATAGTTTTGAGAAGTTTCTTTTCATATACTCTTCCCGTCCCCATATGGCTTCTTCTATGTTGTGGTTTCATCCCAACATTTTTACAAGTGGTATAACCTTATTCCTAAGTACTTTGTCTTCTTTGGCTAGGATTCGCATGGTTTTTCCTTGTATGTTAGATCGGCATGCACTCCATGCAATCTCACTAGCTGAGCTTCATAAATTTCTACTAGTCTTCCTACTGAGTAGCTCACTTCCATGGTTAAAATTGAGCTGATTTCGTCCGCTAGTCTACAATTTCTCAAATTGCATCGTTGCCGGTTGTTGTTTTGGCAACCCGACCATGAAATCCATCGTAACCTACTCCCATTTCCACTCAGCAGCTCGATTGTTCTACAGTTCTTCAACTGGTCTTTGATTTCCTACCTTAATTCTCTGGCATGTGGGACATCTTGCTACAAAATTGGCGACGTCATTTTCCATTCTCAGCCACCAAAAACTCTTTTTTAAGTCCTTATATATCTTATTTGCTCCTGGATGTCCAGAGTACGGTGTTTCATGGCTTCCGAAAAGATTTGCTTCCTGAGTTCCTCATCCTTCGGAATGTACACTCTATCTTTGTAATAGAGTATGCTGCCCTTAGAGACCTTAAATTTAGATCTTTCATCCTCCGTTCAGTCCCTGAAAGTTCTCCTCACACTTATCAATCCACTAATACCTCTTTCCTTTCTTGGTAAGCACTGAAAATGGAACGGCTATCTTCGAAAAGCTTTGATGAAGTGCTGATAATATCTTGCTAAGTCTAGGAAACTGCGGATCCCTATCATGTTTCCTTGGAGTTGGCCATGCGCAATCTGCCTCAATTTTCGTCGATCAATGAATACTCCTTCCTTGGAGACCATGTGTGTGATGTCCCGCCCTACGTAGGGTTAAACAGTACTATTACAGTCAGCTATTGTCGCCAACTACGATAGACTATAACCACTTGGGTCGTCGACAACTTACTTTTAACTTGCTTTTAACTTATTCTGATGCCACCTTTGACGACTGGTATCTTACTTTTAACCTACTTCATTTAACATGCTTATTTTAACTTCCTATTTGAACATGAAAATTGGGGATAATTTTTTTTTCTTCTTTAAAACTTTAAACTTACAAATCGTATCATGGTAAAATATTTACTAAAGTAAATACATTATCGTAACTTGATCTACATCATAAAACATCATTTTAACATTCTTTTCATTACTCTTTTAAACAGCTCAGCGGAAGACTCATAGCAGTACCATAACCCTCGCCTAGTCCCTTGGCACATGCAGATCTCGTTCGTCATCCATCACTTGTCTTATCGTCATGCAGGATGCTTACCTGCAACATAAACAAACTTGTGACCCACAGGCCCAGTAAGTTCAAACATACATTCATTGTTAGGAAATGCCCTAAGTATTAGAGACATTTTGATGTATTCATTTTGAACTGGATAATAAAATTATATACATAGAGGTTATTCATTACATTGCTATTTGTCCTCGTCTTATTTACACGTTAAAGTAAATGTAAGCAAATATGGCTCACTGACTGCTTGTGTTAAAACTGTTAGAACGTTGCATGCAATGGACTTTTGTATGTAAGAAGACAATGTTCTAAAGTTAGCAGTCTAAACTATGGTCTGTAGTCTATGGGGTTAGACCGAGCATCTAACTCATGTTAAGACTATTATGTTGTCTAAAACCTTGGAGGGGACGGTCTGTCTTGACTGTCTGGAGCTGGACTCCCAAGTAAAGACATGGATATGTTGCTCGGTGGTGACATATTAGACCGAGACTAAAGCGTGATTGATCTACGTAGTCCGCTATGAGTGGATCAATCTGCTTTTGACGTTCATTGTGCAATAACCTTAATCCTGAGTAAATGAACTACTTCATGTATATGACTTGTGTACTTTGATGTTCCAATGGCTAAAGCGTCTCAGAGGTAGTAAGCTTATAGACCGGTTCGTTGGGTGCATGACTTGTATAAGATGAAGGGTTTGTTTGCAGATATCGGAATCATAGCTCTGAGGAGTTAAAGGTATCCTCTTAAAGGCATTATACTGAATGTGAAAATGGACAAGGCCTTGGGTCGTCTGCTGGGCGGATGACTTCTTATTCACATATGGTGAATAATCATTTTCTTGATTCGGTAGTATAATGGAACTTTAAGATAGCCTGATCAGTAGGATTAAACGGACTTTGAGCTAAGGCTGATCATGGATATCATATGAGGGTTTTGCATATATGACAAGGTCATTGGATGGTAGCTCGTCACAGGCTTACGTAATACGGTATATAATTGGGAGTTCAGTTTCAGGTTTATAGTGGTGTGACTCTGAAATTAGTGATCATATGATTGAGTTGTTCGGTACAGAATGATGATCATATGGAATCACGGGAGCCCTATTATATATGTCCAATCAGTCCCTCTACTAGCTCCACATAATTCCTTAACGTTTGGCAAATTGATTTGTGTATGCTATTGGCTAGTTTATTATGCATAGATGGTGATGACACAGGATTAGGATGGTAGACAAGATTCTCTCCGGTTGGATTCAGATTTGTTTTGGATAATAGAGTACACAATTATTCGAACTCCAAATAAAGTTGCCATGATTTTATTTGAGATTGGATTGGAGTTGTAGAAAATTATCCATGAGAACAAGAATATGAAATACAACCGTTTTGTGGAATTTGAAATTTGAATTTTGAAATTTGAAATTTGAATTTTGAAATTTGAAATTTGAATTTTGAATTTGAAATTTGAATTTGAAATTCGAATTTGAAATTCGAATTTGAAATTTGAATTTGAAATTTAAATTTGAAATTTGAAATTTGAAATTTGAAATTTGAATTTGAAATTTGAAATTCAAATTTTAAATCACAGTCCAAGTAGGATTCGAATTTGTTGTGGAAAATCCACAAGGTTTGAAATTCGAATTTGAGTTGGATTTGGAGAGGATAATCTTGTTAGAATCCTACTTGAATTTTGAATCCAAATCCCAACAAATAAGGGACGAAATTTTGGAGGATAATCCTCATGAAAAATTCAGATTTTGTGGATGAGATTCAAGGGTAAATTCAAGCTTCAATCCTAGTTGAATTTGGATTCTCTCTACTCCCTAAAAGTGGCCGAAATTTTGGAGCCTTAATCCTAGGAAATTCGGTTATTTTTGGATAAGGTTGAGATGAGATTTAGCTTGAAAAATCCTAGTGGAATTTTGATTCTTCCTTATCCTAAAAGTGGCCGAAATCTTTAGGGAAGTTACACCTTGAAATTTTCGAATTTTTTGGTTGAAAAAGGGAGATAAAATTCTAGTTAAAATCTTGTTGAGATTTGGATTGGATCTATCCTAAGAAAACCGAATTTTTAGTGGAGATTCTCCCTTGGAAAAATTTGGATTTTATGGGTTTGGATAAGGGAAAATATCTTTTCCTAATCCAATTCAAATTCAGAGATTCACCTCATGTAGGTCTATAAATTGAGGTCCTGCCACTCCAGTTCTCTCAGACCACAAACTCTCAGGTGAGCAGGCTCATTGTTGCACAGCTCATCGTGACAATAAAGTTCTTTAGAGATCTGGGTGGTCGGAAGAAGACTAGCAGTGCTAGCATACCGATCGAGGTTCAGAGTGCCCACACACTCAGCCATTCGGGAATTGGAGAATAGTATAGAAGGCTAGTTGGTTGAAGCCTCCGGTCACTCTCCTCCTGTTCATTGGCGTCCTTGAGGTATGAGTTTTAATTGTTGTTGATTTATTGTATATGGCATCATGAGATATTTAACGATCTTAAAATTTTTATTGTTCCGCTGCGCCACTCTGATACGTTTTTTACCGATTTATTTTCCTACAATTGGTATCAGAGCCATCTCATGACTATGCCATGCACATAAATTAGACAATTACTTAGTCTTTTTATTTATGTATGGATTTGATATTTAGAGAGTGGCATTCTAGGGTTCCTTTATGTTGTTATCATGTATTATGTATAAAGTATGTGGTTATTTTAATTTTTTGAATTATTATAAGCATGCTTGTTTATACCAGTTATGGTTCCTTAGAATTTAGAAAAATTGTATCTAGGAATTTTTATGTAACCATGGGAGCAGTTTATTAACACTGTAATTTTCCCATGGATATTAAATTCTTGTCTCTTAGAATTTTTATGGTTAGAATTTTTGAACACCGGAAACGGTTTAGGAATTTTTATGTAATTATTCTTGGAGGAGATTGAAGATTGAAGACCGTAATTTATTTTTCCCAAAAGTTAAATTTAATTTAAAGATTGAAATTTTGATTGTGTGGAAAATTTCAATTAATTGGGATTCAAATTAATTTTTGGAGATCCTAATAGGTAAATTGGAATATGGCACGAAAATCGAGACACGACCCCTCGGGATAGGCTGACAAACCTTGGTGGGGCTGCAGCCCCTGCCCTCGGGCAGGATGGGGCGGCGGCAGCCCCTGAGCAGGCCCACACCACCCACGGCCGCAGGCTCTGCCTGCAGCCAGGGGTGGTCGTGGCCTGCCCAAGGCTGGCCGCAGCCTGGGCGTGCAGCCTCTGGCTGCAGGCGCTGCAGGCTTGGCCTGCAGCCCAGCAGGGCTGCACAAGGGGCGGCCGTGGGCTGCCAGCCCCTCCGGGGTTGGTGGCTGCCCACGGCGGCTGCCGCCCACGGTGGCGGCGGTCCGACGGTCCAAAAATCAGAAAATTTTTGATTTTTAAATTTGAGATTTAATTTTAAATCATGTTTAAAAATATGTAATTAAAAATTTGAAATTTTTGAAATTACATATTATTACACATGATGTTTTAAAATTGTTTAAAAATTTAAATTTGAAATTTAAATTTGAAATTCGAATTTGGAATTTGAATTTGAAATTTAAATTTTTGGGAGATTTAAATTTTAAATAATTCTTGGGATGAATAATAAATGGAGAGGCTACATAAAGAAGGATACAAGAAGACGGAACAGAATTCAAGACCCAAAGAATGCTTTGGATGGAATTTTGTAATCTTTATTTTCTTTGTTCTAGGATGGAACCATAGCTTGGTTATTCTGTCAATTATTTTTTCTATGATATGTCATGGATGTTAAATATGTATTGATGGATGTTTTGTATGCATATTTGATAACATGTCATATAGGATAGGTGAGTGCCGCTCATACTATATTGATCATACATAATTTCTCAAAACTTGCATGTTTTTCAAAATATTGAGTGGGAGAGGGTTTCAAACAAAACCCACGGCCTCCATTGTTGATCCATATGTGAAAGCATGGTAACGCCTCGGGTCAGTTCTGACCTGACCACACCCCTCGGTAGGTGTTTACCGCTGCCGGTATACTAGATTGGATCTCCTATGTGGAAAACGTGTTCGGGTGCGATCCTATTCATGACCACCCCTCGGTGGCTTGGTAGGACGTGGATCGGGCTACGTAAACAATGGTTATACACTCAAGACTCGTTTAGTTATTAACCTTCCCTAGAAGCTCTGTTAACTAAACTGGTGGCCAAATAAGCGGTTATTAATATATGTCTTCACCTTGGAGGATTTAAGGTAACATATATTAATTGGACGGGGTCCATGTTCCGGCTATTTGTTCTCATGACCACCCCTCGGTGGCTTGGGGCAATAGGTGCTGAGAATTACCGTTGCAATGCTACATTATTTTTTTTTTCAAGTTTCATGTAGGAACATACTTGTATGTTTTTATTTGCTAAATTATCTGTATATTTGCTTGGGCTTTGTAATGATGTCTAGTATAATTTTATTTCAGTTCAAAATGTCACCGACACCCCTCATTTCGATACTTACTGAAAATAAGTTGAATGGCGATAATTATAAAGACTGGAAAAGAAATCTATTAATAGTTCTCAGCTGCGAGAGACACAAGTTCGTACTGGACGAACCATGCCCACCTGGGCCCAAACCTGACACACCACTTGAGGAGGTCCCGGTTGCCTATAATCGTTGGAGAAAATCCAATGAAATAGCTCGATGCTACATCCTTGCTAGCATGACGAGTGCTTTACAAAAGCAGCATGAGACTTATCAAGTTGCTAGGGAGATCATGGAAAATCTGGAGGACATGTTCGGAGGCCAAGAAAAATTGGCTCGACAGTCCGCTATCACCAGCATTATGAACTCTAAGCAAAAGGCGGGTGCTCCGGTGAAGGACCATATGATCACTCTAATGGGATTCTTCGCTGAGGCTACCGAGAATGGTGCTGAGTTGGACTATAACACCCAGATCGAGATGGTGTTCAAGACTCTGTCTAAAGATTTTGTGGGGTTTAAGGCCGCATACAATCTGGCGACAAAGGAGTTAGGACTTACCGAGCTCATGAAGCAACTACAGGCTTATGAGCGAATGATCAGGGATGAGGATACGGTCCGACCTAAAGGAGAGGCCAATTTTGCAGAATCTTCCAATCCCTCACGGAAGAGGAAGAGGCCAAATAAGAAGCAAGTGGCTTCCAGTTCTTCTAATCCTCCTGTCTCGGACGGGAAGAAGAAGAAGAAGAACAAGAAGCCAAAGGACCCTAAAAAGTCCAAATGCTTCCACTTTGGGAAGGTAGGTCACTTCAAGAAGGCTTGCCGGGAATTCCTAGCCTCCAAGGGCAAGGAAGGTAAGGAACTTCATTACTTAGAAGCGTGTTTGGTGGAAGAATCGAAAGACACTTGGGTCATTGATTCGGGCGCCACTAATCATGTTTGTGTTTCTATGCAGGGGTTAGTGGAAACGAGAAGTCTATATGATAGGAGCCTCTCGTTGCGGACTGGAGATGGTAGCTTTGTGGTGGCTGAGGCAGTGGGAGATGTTCACCTTTATTTTGATCAATTTAGGTTTATTTTATTGAAAGACTGTTTTTATGTTCCTAATTTTAGGAGGAACCTTATATCGGTAGCTTGTTTAATAAAGGATTCTTATTCAGTTTCTTTTAGTAAAAGAGTTGATATTCGTAGAAATAAGTCTTTTATCTGTTCTGGATGGATGGATGGAAACCTATATTTGATCAGACCAAAGATGTACTCACTGCTTGACACTGAATTAATTGATAACTCTAAAAGGTTGAAAGTTTCTCACTCTAACAAGGCGTATCTTTGGCATTTAAGACTTGGTCATATTAATCAGGATAGGATTCAAAGATTGGTGAAAGACGATCCTCTGGAATCTCTGGAGGAGGTACGACTTCCCCAATGTGAGTCTTGTCTAGAGGGTAAGATGACTAAGAGGTCTTTTGGAGCTAAGGGTACAAGGGCACAGGAGCTCTTAGAAATTGTGCACACTGACGTATGTGGCCCCATGAACGTCACAGCACGAGGAGGGTTCGAGTACTATGTCTCTTTCATAGATGATTACTCGAGGTATGGATATGTGTATCTGATGCACCGCAAGAGCGAAACCTTTGATAAGTTCAAAGAGTATCGTGCGGAAGTGGAAAAGCAATTGGATAAATCCATAAAGACACTTCGATCTGATCGAGGTGGCGAATACCTCTCCGATGAATTTCTAGGACATCTTGTAGAGAATGGGATATTATCCCAATTGACTGCACCTGGTACTTCACAACAGAATGGTGTAGCCGAAAGGAGAAACAGGACCTTATTGGATATGGTACGGTCTATGATGAGTTACTCAACGCTGCCATTATCATTTTGGGGACATGCTTTACAAACGGCGTGCTATATTCTGAACCAGGTTCCGAGCAAATCAATTCCTAGAACTCCGTATGAATTGTGGCATGGCAGGAAGCCCTCCCTTGGACATATGAGAATATGGGGCTGCCCGGCACATGCACTGGATGGGGATGCGAAGAAGTTGAAACCAATATCAGAATTGTGCATGTTTGTAGGGTATCCAAAGGGAACTAAAGGAGGTCTGTTCTATAACCCGAAGGAACAAAAGGTCATTGTCTCAATTCATGCGACATTCCTGGAAGAAAGTCACATAAATGATTTTAAGCCTCGAAGCAAAGTGGTGCTAGAGGAGTTATCGGGTGAAAGAACTGCTCCACAGATTTCGGTCTTGGACGCAAGTCCGAGTTCCAGTGAAAGACCTGCAGACGATCAACAATTTAGGGTGCCTCGTCGTAGTGGGAGGGTTTCTAAGAAACCTAATTTCTTTATGTATGATGCTGAGGTATACCAGGCCGAGGCTCATGAGCATGAGGAAGATCCGGTCACATATGATGAAGCTATAAAGGATGTTGATTCTAGATCTTGGAAACAGGCTATGAACAATGAGATGGATTCTATGAAATCCAACTCTGTTTGGGAACTTGTAGATTTGCCGGATGGGATAAAACCCATTGGATGCAAATGGGTCTACAAAAGAAAGAAGGATGCGGAAGGGAGAGTGTAAACTTTCAAAGCTAGACTGGTTGCAAAGGGATACACGCAAAAGGCTGGAATCGATTACGAGGAAACCTTTTCACCTGTTGCTATGCTGAAGTCTATTCGTATTCTTCTGTCCATTGCTGCGGCTCTCGATTACGAGGTCTGGCAAATGGATGTCATGACGGCATTCTTGAATGGTCATCTTGAAGAGTGTATCTATATGATACAGCCCAAAGGGTTCGTAGCAAAAGGCCAAGATAAGAAAGTCTGCAAGTTGCTTAGATCCATTTATGGATTAAAGCAGGCATCCCGCTCATGGAACCAGAGGTTTGATCAAGCGATTAAGACATTTGGTTTTGAGCAGAACGTTGATGAACCTTGTGTTTATAAACGTATTAAGGATGGAAAAGTGGTCTTTCTGATACTCTATGTCGATGATATACTACTCATTGGGAATGATGTAGGGAACTTATCATTGGTCAAGCTTTGGTTACACCAACAGTTTGACATAAAGGACTTGGGAGAAGCTAATTATGTTCTAGGCATTCGTCTCTTCAGAGATCGAAAGAACAAAATGATAGCATTATCCCAAGCTTCATACATAGATAAAATAATTGACAAATATGCAATGCTAGAGGCAAAGAAAGGCTCACAACCTTCTATTGCCGGTCTAACTCTTTCATTGGATGACTGTCCCAAGACATCGGAAGAAAGAGAGCGTATGAGTAAGGTCCCTTATGCATCCGCTATGGGTAGCCTTATGTACGCTATGCTTTGCACTCGCTCGGACATATGTTTTGCAGTAGGTATGGTGAGTCGATATCAAGCGAATCCTGGAACCAAGCACTGGCAAGCAGTAAAGCATATACTCAAGTATCTTAAGAGAACGAGGGATTATATGCTGGTGTATTCTGGAGGGGACCTAACACCCGTAGGATACACGGACTCAGACTTCCAGACTTGTAAGGATTCGAGGAAATCGACATCTGGATCAGTGTTTTTACTCGGAGGAGGCACCATTGTGTGGAGGAGCGTGAAGCAGGGCTGCACAGCTGACTCTACTATGGAGGCTGAGTATGTGGCTGCGGCTGAGGCATCTAAAGAAGCGGTTTGGCTCCGCAAGTTCTTTAGAGACCTTGAGGTCATTCCGGGTGTTGACAAGCCTATCACACTTTACTGTGATAATACAGGGGCTATTGCCAACACAAGGGAATCTCGGCACCACAAGAGGACCAAGCACATAGATCGGAGGTATCACATTATTAGAGGGCATGTGGAGACAGGACAAGTGGATGTATGTAAGATCGCGTCCGAGGACAACATCGCTGATCCCTTTACTAAGACTTTGGTAGCTAGAAGCTTTGAGAGGCATGTAGAGGCGATGGGGATGCGTAACATGGCACATCTACTGGCTTAGGGCAAGTGGGAGATTGTTAGGAAATGCCCTAAGTATTAGAGACATTTTGATGTATTCATTTTGAACTGGATAATAAAATTATATACATAGAGGTTATTCATTACATTGCTATTTGTCCTCGTCTTATTTACACGTTAAAGTAAATGTAAGCAAATATGGCTCACTGACTGCTTGTGTTAAAACTGTTAGAACGTTGCATGCAATGGACTTTTGTATGCAAGAAGACAATGTTCTAAAGTTAGCAGTCTAAACTATGGTCTGTAGTCTATGGGGTTAGACCGAGCATCTAACTCATGTTAAGACTATTATGTTGTCTAAAGCCTTGGAGGGGACGGTCTGTCTTGACTGTCTGGAGCTGGACTCCCAAGTAGAGACATGGATATGTTGCTCGGTGGTGACATATTAGACCGGGACTAAAGCGTGATTGATCTACGTAGTCCGCTATGAGTGGATCAATCTGCTTTTGACGTTCATTGTGCAATAACCTTAATCCTGAGTAAATGAACTACTTCATGTATATGACTTGTGTACTTTGATGTTCCAATGGCTAAAGCGTCTCAGAGGTAGTAAGCTTATAGACCGGTTCGTTGGGTGCATGACTTGTATACGATGAAGGGTTTGTTTGCAGATATCGGAATCATAGCTCTGAGGAGTTAAAGGTATCCTCTTAAAGGCATTATACTGAATGTGAAAATGGACAAGGCCTTGGGTCGTCTGCTGGGCGGATGACTTCTTATTCACATATGGTGAATAATCATTTTCTTGATTCGGTAGTATAATGGAACTTTAAGATAGCCTGATCAGTAGGATTAAACGGACTTTGAGCTAAGGCTGATCATGGATATCATATGAGGGTTTTGCATATATGACAAGGTCATTGGATGGTAGCTCGTCACAGGCTTACGTAATACTGTATATAATTGGGAGTTCAGTTTCAGGTTTATAGTGGTGTGACTCTGAAATTAGTGATCATATGATTGAGTTGTTCGGTACAGAATGATGATCATATGGAATCACGGGAGCCCGATTATATATGTCCAATCAGTCCCTCTACTAGCTCCACATAATTCCTTAACGTTTGGCAAATTGATCTGTGTATGCTATTGGCTAGTTTATTATGCATGGATGGTGATGACATAGGATTAGGATGGTAGACAAGATTCTCTCCGGTTGGATTCAGATTTTGTTTTGGATAATAGAGTACACAATTATTCGAACTCCAAATAAAGTTGCCATGATTTTATTTGAGATTGGATTGGAGTTGTAGAAAATTATCCATGAGAACAAGAATATGAAATACAACCGTTTTGTGGAATTTGAAATTTGAATTTTGAAATTTGAAATTTGAATTTTGAAATTTGAAATTTGAATTTTGAATTTGAAATTTGAATTTGAAATTTGAATTTGAAATTCGAATTTGAAATTTGAATTTGAAATTTAAATTTGAAATTTGAAATTTGAAATTTGAAATTTGAATTTGAAATTTGAATTTGAAATTTGAAATTCAAATTTTAAATCACAGTCCAAGTAGGATTCGAATTTGTTGTGGAAAATCCACAAGGTTTGAAATTCGAATTTGAGTTGGATTTGGAGAGGATAATCTTGTTAGAATCCTACTTGAATTTTGAATCCAAATCCCAACAAATAAGGGACGAAATTTTTGAGGATAATCCTCATGAAAATTTCGGATTTTGTGGATGAGATTCAAGGGTAAATTCAAGCTTCAATCCTAGTTGAATTTGGATTCTCTCTACTCCCTAAAAGTGGCCGAAATTTTGAAGCCTTAATCCTAGGAAATTCGGTTATTTTTGGATAAGGTTGAGATGAGATTTAGCTTGAAAAATCCTAGTGGAATTTTGATTCTTCCTTATCCTAAAAGTGGCCGAAATCTTTAGGGAAGTTACACCTTGAAATTTTTAGATTTTTTGGTTGAAAAAGGGAGATAAAATTCTAGTTAAAATCTTGTTGAGATTTGGATTGGATCTATCCTAAGAAAACCGAATTTTTAGTGGAGATTCTCCCTTGGAAAAATTCGGATTTTATGGGTTTGGATAAGGGAAAATATCTTTTCCTAATCCAATTCAAATTTAGAGATTCACCTCATGCAGGTCTATAAATAGAGGTCCTGCCACTCCAATTCTCTCAGACCACAAACTCTCAGGTGAGCAGGCTTATTGTTGCACAGCTCATCGTGACAATAAAGTTCTTTAGAGATCTGGGTGGTCGGAAGAAGACTAGCAGTGCTAGCATACCGATCGAGGTTCAGAGTGCCCACACACTCAGCCATTCGGGAATTGGAGAATAGTAGAGAAGGCTAGTTGGTTGAAGCCTCCGGTCACTCTCCTCCTGTTCATTGGCGTCCTTGAGGTATGAGTTTTAATTGTTGTTGATTTATTGTATATGGCATCATGAGATATTTAACGATCTTAAAATTTTTATTGTTCCGCTGCGCCACTCTGATACGTTTTTTACCGATTTATTTTCCTACATTCATGACATATAGCAATTCATACCATATAGTACAAGGTAATTCTGATACCTACTGTAGCCATGAAACATTGCATATCATATATTGTATATTACTTAACATTCATACTTATCACACATAACCTTATAAACATACTTGTACATATCTGAACACACTTTACATCATAATCCTACTTTCACACTTAGTATCGTAAACATACTTAATGTAATTTATACGTACTTAACATCATAAACATTCTTTTGTATTTATCATGCTTTAATCTCATATACATACTTTTATACTTGAACCTCGTGAACTGACTGTAACGTCCTGAATATACTTAACATACTTGGCATCATGAACATGCTTTTATACTTAACATACTTGAAACATCATAGTCATATTTGGATATACTTGAACATCGTAAACATAGCTTATTTAACGTATGCTACACATCGTAAACATAACATATATATCATACTTATTATCTTGAAAATACTTTTACATTTAACATAATAAATATACTTGTCATGCTGAAATACATAAAACATCGTAAATATACTTAAGCATCGTAAATTATACTTACGTATACTTAAATATCCTTAACGTCATAAACATACTTTCATACATACAAACATTACATACATGTATCGTTTATTATTTAGACATTTATATTTAAATATAACATGCATATGTATCATCATATAGAGCATACTTAACATAATATGATTAACTTACGTTTATTAACTTATGCGTAATAGTTATAACATATCATATTTTTAACAGGAACGTTAGTCATGTTATACTTGCTTATTACCATGAGTAGTACTATTCACTATAAATAGTAACTTTATGACGTTATGTTTGCTTAACATTAATACTTAAACATATTTAACATCATTCATACCAATTATGACATCAAAATATTAACACAACATATATCATACATTACTTTAGATTTTATACTTAACGTATATAATATTTAAAACATACTTATACATACTTTTTATCATAACCATACTTGATATCATGCACACCGTGAGTACACTTTCATACTTAACATGCTTTAAACCTACTTAATATCCTGAACGTACTTGCATTCTTGACATGCTCTAAACATACTTAATATTTTGAACATACTTTTGTGCTATCCTCTACGATTTACTTAACATTAAACTTCCAAATCCGGGACGTACTACCAATTAGGAGCCCTATAATAACTAAACAGAATTTCATACTTATCATTGTAATAATTTAAACATAGCATATTGATCATAAGCTTAACATCATAAATATAACGTACTTGACACACTTGTTATTGTGAAAATACTCTCACATTTAACTTCATGAATACACTTATCATACTTAAATACGTAAAACTTTGTAAGTATACTTAAGCATCGTAAATACACTTACGTATGCTTAAATATCCTTAACATCAAACATAACATGGATAATTAACATAATAAATAATATGCATTGCTTTTGTATTACTATTTACTATGAATAGTAACTCTGACCATGAATAGTACTGTTGACTGTGAACAGTATCATTGACCATGAACAGTGACTTTGATTGCATTGATATTCGTAATGTTAGTATATCTTATGCTCGTTTATGGACTGTATATTTTTATTTTTATTTTCTTGAGTCTTTATCTTTCATTACGTTCTGGTTTTTGGGTCCCATAATTGGTCATACCAAAATGCGCGCATAACTGAGAGGGACTCTGAGGAGCAACCCACTGGCCAATCCTCCACAGTCTACATAACATCAAACTTCCAAACCCGGGACGTACCACCATTGATTTGGAGTCCTATTATAACTTGTAACTGAAATCTGAGAAACCTCCACCTGTGTGGGAGGCCGGTACGCCAATACTAATTTAATTACTGAGTTTCTGGTGGTTCCTGACCGGTGGCATTTATGCTACCTCCTGGGTCTGGAACTCTGTAAATTATTCTATAGTTTATATTGTAGGTTTCTTAAAATTTTATCTCTTATGTTAGTGTGCATACGGCACCTGACTACTAAATTCCTGTCATCTCTATCACTAAGCATACTGAGTAAATTCATGCTATCAAAAGAGAAATGTCTGAACTTATAAAATATAACACATAAACATAAACATAAACATGTCAAGTCAATTTACATTCGACTTAGACGTAACGCATGGTTCATAACATGACTTTCATAACATTCAAATCATAGTATCTTGGCACTAAAACTACACATAAAATACATAAACATGACCGGTCCATTTATGTTGCAGACAAGGAAATATTTAAATTTACATGCCGCATATAAAACACGTAACACATAAACATGTCAAGTCAGTTCATGTTGCAAACAATTAAATACCCGAACTTACTATATATAACACTTAAACATAAAAGTCAATTCATGTTTGACTTAGACCGAACACATAAACATCCAGTGTTTAAAGCTTCAGTCTCATTATTTTGCTGATTCTTGTCTTTCCTTACTGTCTTTCATATGGTTCCGACCAAGGGGCATTATCATTGTCTCCATGGTCTGAAACACTACTCATATCTTTCTTTCATTATGTGTATTTTATTAAATACACCTTTGTGCATCTAACACCTTACATATATACTTTACATTTCATACATAACATATAAACATATTACATAATTTCATGTAACAGACAATAAAATGTCTGAATTTACAACATATAAAACATAGATATAAACATGTCAATTTATGTTGTAGTCAACTAAAGGTTTGAACTTACAACATATAACACATAAAAGTTTATACATGTCGCAGACATAAAAATATTTAAAACTTACCACATATGACACTTAGACATAATAGTCTATTCATGTTGCAGTCAATTAAATGTTTGAACTTACTGCTACTTCTACTCGTATCTCCTTTCTTGCTTCCTTGGTCCGTAAATGTCCGTTTATTGCGTCTGTATCGGATTCCTATAACCGAAATAATTACGGTTATTTTCGTTACTTAAATCATATATAAAGTTTAATAAAACATAAAAATTCTACGTTTCATTTCTCAATCATGAATTAGGGGTCTAATATCCTATTTATAATTTTTCCGTCAACTCCTGTCAAAAATTACGATTGTCAAAAATTACGATGAATAGTAACTTTGACCGTGAATAGTAGTATTCATCATGAATACTATCTTTACCCTGATCATGAATCTTGTCATTTTAATACTTAAACTGGATTTCTAAGTTCATAAATCATAAAACAATAAACTTAAAGGCTTAATGACCTTTTTTAGACCTTTCTGAAATTTTTGATCAAAATGACCATTTTGCTCCTGACGGGCTTTTAGGCCGTAAAATCTTTACTTTAACGTTTTAATGGGATTTTCTAAATTCAAAAGTCATAAATTCATTTTTCTTAAGCCTTTTCGAGCTTTTTCAGCCTTAATTGCCGAAATGCTCGGGTCACTATTCATCGACTCTCGGGTGGCACTATTCTAACCCTTAGTCATTAATCCTTTATTTTTCGGGCCTAAGTCACAGAGAGGCTCGGGTTTCCATCCTAACCATATTTTTACCCTTCGGTTCCTAAAATATCCCTTTGTGCCGTTTTTGAAATTTCGACAGTATTTCTGCTTAATTTTTAGGTTCCCGGCGTTTAGGAAACGCCTCGAAACCATCTAACCTAATTCTATTCTACCACGTATTATACCAGAGGCCTATATTTTTGCGTAAAATTCAACTTTTACGTAAAAATTTTTACATTTTTCACATTTTTTTATTTGACTATTTTTCATAGACATAGTCCATTTTTCTTACAATTTTACATGTAAAAGTACATAATTAATACATAATCATTCCAAATCATAAATTTAGGAATAAGGGATCGAATTCACTACCGAAATCGCCCCATCGGCGATCAAACGAACCGTTCGGTTTCGCGTGCACAAACTTTTTTTCTCCGTTCTTCGCTTTTGAAATTTCATCTTGCAATTCTGACGCCACGGACGTGTCCAGAACGTCGAAAATAGGTCAATGGGCCATTCTTCAATTTTTAGGGTCCGAGTCGCCGTTGACCACCGTTGACCGTCATTGACCGGCGTTGACCGGTGGCAATTTGTGCCAAGCTTGGTACCAAAATGTAGATCTCGACACGAGGAACTCATTGGTGGTGTCAATTTCACCAATTGAAGCTCCTATGGCCGGAAATTGACCCTCGAAAGTACGACGATGGCAACAAGCTTTAATCTCCATTTTCCAGACGTTTTTGCCCAAAATTGGCTTGGGGCTTTTGATCTACGTGAAATTTTGAGCATTTTGATACCCACCTCATCACTCAACTCTGTCGGAATAGTAAAATTTGACGGTGGTGACACGGCGACGATGACGAAGCTTCGGGCGGTGTGATCCAGTAGCCGTTGAGCTGAAACACCACCTAGCTTTTGTTCTACTCTTCACCCCGAGTCCATTGGGACCGGAATCGTGTTGAACGGATATCGGACAGTGGAGATCCGACCGTTCAAATTTTTCAGCCACTGGCGGCTTTGGGTGGCGAGTGTGGCTTGCTCCGGCGGCTGCTCCGTCGCGTCGGCACACCGTTGGACTCGGCTCTGCGAGAGCTTTCCAACAGGACTAGAAGTGTCGAAAACGGACACCGTTTCAGGTGTTTGGTTACTGTTCACCGACGGTGTGGGGGAAAGGAGAGAAAGGAAAATTATGGGGGACTGTTTGGCAATTTCTAATTCCCCCCTTTTTATACTTTTTTTTTGTTCAAAATTTCAACATGAGCTATCCTAACTAATTTGGGCGTGCTGAACCCAAATATATCAGTTTTATTTTCATCTGAAGTCATCTTGACCAGTTTCCGGTACTGCGAATTCTTGGTCAAAAATTACCTTTGTGCTTAAGTAACTAATTTGAGCATACAAATAGGCTATACTGACTAATTCAGACGTGCTGAATCCAAATTTATCAGTTTCAACTTCATTTAAGGTCACCTCGACCAGTTTTCGGGATCTGTGTAATCTGATCTCGAAAAACGTGTCAGGTGCCTGATTGACTAATTTGGGCGTCCTGAGTCTAAATATATCAGTTTCGGGGCGAGAAAAGGTCATCTTAACCCTCATTCCGATACTGCGTACCTCTTAACAAAAATCTACCTTTTGCGCTCAAATAACTAATTTGAGCATGCTGATTCTAAATATATTAGTTTTATATCAAGAAAATGTCATCTTGGCCAATTTCTTGATACTGCATGTTTCCTAGTCAAAATTTACATTTTATGCTCAATTGACTAAATTGAGCATATTGAATCTAAATATATCAATTTTATATCAAGAAATGGTCATCTTGACCAATTTCTTGATACTGTGTATGACATACACACGTACACACATAAAATCACTACATTTCACATTATAAACACGAATTTCATCATGTACATTCCATATACTAATTTTTCCGAGAATGATAAAATTTCTCGATTGTCACAATGTGGCCTAGAAAATGGACTTCGTCGAGCGAAAACTCACACTTGGAGAGCTTGGCATATTGCTTATGGTCCTTTAATATGCGCAATACTATCGTCAAAGGTTCTTCTTGCTCCTTCTTTCATCCTGGAGTATAATAGTATGTCATTGATGAGCACGACGACAACCTTATCCCAAGGTCCTTGAACACCCGGTTCATGAAGGTTGCTGGAGTATTTGTCAGTACTAGCCTCATCATTATTGACTATAATGACTTGAGGCTCATACATCTTCATCTATTCGCCCTTGTCGTAGTAGTCGAGGGTCTCCTCCTCTTCATCATCACCCATCTCCTCATCTTCGGGATGAGCGTCAAGAAGGTTCCCTTGACATCCTCAAGCGCTTCTGGCTGGTGCTTAGCCATGGTTTCGTCATGAGTCTTCTTCAACATGTGTTGTAGAAGTCCATATCAGTTTCCTTATGGCACTCAGCATACTTTAGAATTACGTCACCGGACATCGACTACAGTCTCTCTGTTCGATGAGCAAATCCTCGTATGTTTGCTACTCTAGGGAACTTAGGTGGTTTCATCCCCTCGCTTTCCTAATAAGAAAAACTGGGGCTGATGCTAGACTCTGCTCAGAGATTTGCTCAATCATGGTATAGCAAAAATTGACCCATTTAAGAGCTCATCCTGGTCACAAGAATCCAAAGCACACAAGAGTATCTTCCTGAAAGATATCAACAGCCAACAAGACTCAGTTATCCTGATCAATGGCATATAATCGGGGAATCATCTTAATAGTGTGAAACTAGTCCTGAAATTCCCATGGAGTATAGGAGTACTTTTTTCCAGTCGAAACTTAGTGGATAACTAGGCCTAAAGATCGGTACGTAACACATCTAGTACTAGATAACAAAACTTCCCCTGAGAGACATGCTGTTTTAAGAGTCTATTTCATCCTATCCAAGTCCCTATCTAGTTTTTAAGCAAGTCTAATGATGCAACTATTAGGTGACTCCATCACAATCATACTCCCTCGGCACCAGTTGGTGAACTTATCCTGTAGTGCTGCTAATGCCTTGCCGTTGAAGTACATCCCCTTGAATTCAGTTTAATTTATCTTGCTGACATCTCTTCTAATCACTACTGTCTTCTACTACTGACGTGCCTTTTCCTCAAAGCAAGGGATACGTATATCATCTTCTCTCTGTCGGCCAATCTCCTAGAATCCAAGACTAGTTGGATATCTGCTAACCGGTCATCTGCTCCTACGGGGTTTGTGGTTCCTTCAAACTCTATCACATAACGGAAAAGGATTTATAGGTCCTTCGTTCTATACTAGGAATCACGTCACCTACCATTTCCCTTCTTACTCACGTGTGAGAATGTTAATTCTAAGATCTTGGGCAAAACGATACTGCATTTCATAATATTTCGTGAATCCATGTCACAAGCTCGTAGGGTCGGTGGCGACCATCATATCTATTTAGATGCATGGCGGTGAAAGCCAAACTCGCCTGGCGATCCTCATATATTTGGCAGGGGTCTACCGGAGTGGGTTCCACCAGTACTGATTCTACCGGTACTAGTTCTATTGGTATAGATTCCGCTGGTTTAGGCTCTGCTGGTACAAGCTCCATTGGTACGGCCATGGCTGCCAACTATAACTCGAGCGTTCACTTATATGCTAATACTCTAAAATAAAAACTAACTTACTTTGATAGATGAGGCAGGCACGCGGCGATGTGAGGTAGGGTGGTAGGAAACCGCTCTGATACCAACTGTAACGTCCCTTGCCCTTAGTGACCCAGATTGTCACTTAAAAAAAGAACTGCTTCTTTAAATCAGACTTATACTTTCTTGTAATTGATACTTAAAGTTACTTAACTAGATATCATAAATTTAGGAAATTTTTTTGATTGCGTACGTATTTATTGTGCACGTACGTATACCGATTACTATTTAAAAATATTATTTATCGGTTACTATTTAAAAATACTGTTTGATGGTTACTATTCAAAAATACTATTCAACGATTACTATTTAGGAATACTGTTCAACAGTTACTATTCAAAAATATTGTTCAACGGTGTCTATTCTGTTAGGAAATGCCCTAAGTATTAGAGACATTTTGATGTATTCATTTTGAACTGGATAATAAAATTATACTTAGAGGTTATTCATTACATTGCTATCTGTCCTCGTCTTATTTACATGTTAAAGTAAATGTAAGCAAATATGGCTCACTGACTGCTTGTGTTAAAACTGTTAGAACGTTGCATGCAATGGACTTTTGTATGCGAGAAGACAATGTTCTAAAGTTAGCAGTCTAAACTATGGTCTGTAGTCTATGGGGTTAGACCGAGCATCTAACTCATGTTAAGACTATTATGTTGTCTAAAGCCTTAGAGGGGACGGTCTGTCTTGACTGTCTGGAGCTGGACTCCCAAGTAGAGACATGGATATGTTGCTTGGTGGTGACATATTAGAACGGGACTAAAGCGTGATTGATCTACGTAGTCCGCTATGAGTGGATCAATCTGCTTTTGACGTTCATTATGCAATAACCTTAATCCTGAGTAAATGAACTACTTCATGTATATGACTTGTGTACTTTGATGTTCCAATGGCTAAAGCGTCTCAGAGGTAGTAAGCTTATAGACCGGTTCGTTGGGTGCATGACTTGTATACGATGAAGGGTTTGTTTGCAGATATCGGAATCATAGCTCTGAGGAGTTAAAGGTATCCTCTTAAAGGCATTATACTGAATGTGAAAATGGACAAGGCCTTGGGTCGTCTGCTGGGCGGATGACTTCTTATTCACATATGGTGAATAATCATTTTCTTGATTCGGTAGTATAATGGAACTTTAAGATAGCCTGATCAGTAGGATTAAACGGACTTTGACCTAAGGCTGATCATGGATATCATATGAGGGTTTTGCATATATGACAAGGTCATTGGATGGTAGCTCGTCACAGGCTTACGTAATACGGTATATAATTGGGAGTTCAGTTTCAGGTTTATAGTGGTGTGACTCTGAAATTAGTGATCATATGATTGAGTTGTTCGGTACAGAATGATGATCATATGGAATCATGGGAGCCCGATTATATATGTCCAATCAGTCCCTCTACTAGCTCCACATAATTCCTTAACGTTTGGCAAATTGATTTGTGTATGCTATTGGCTAGTTTATTATGCATGGATGGTGATGACACAGGATTAGGATGGTAGACAAGATTCTCTCCGGTTGGATTCAGATTTTGTTTTGGATAATAGAGTACACAATTATTCGAACTCCAAATAAAGTTGCCATGATTTTATTTGAGATTGGATTGGAGTTGTAGAAAATTATCCATGAGAACAAGAATATGAAACACAACCGTTTTGTGGAATTTGAAATTTGAATTTTGAAATTTGAAATTTGAATTTTGAAATTTGAAATTTGAATTTTGAATTTGAAATTTGAATTTGAAATTTGAATTTGAAATTCGAATTTGAAATTTGAATTTGAAATTTAAATTTGAAATTTGAAATTTGAAATTTGAAATTTGAATTTGAAATTTGAATTTGAAATTTGAAATTCAACTTTTGAATCACAGTACAAGTAGGATTCGAATTTGTTGTGGAAAATCCACAAGGTTTGAAATTCGAATTTGAGTTGGATTTGGAGAGGATAATCTTGTTAGAATCCTACTTGAATTTTGAATCCAAATCCCAACAAATAAGGGACGAAATTTTGAGGATAATCCTCATGAAAGATTTCGGATTTTGTGGATAAGATTCAAGGGAATATTCAAGCTTCAATCCTAGTTGAATTTGGTTTCTCTCTCCTCCCAAAAGTGGCCGAAATTTTGGATCCCTAATCCTAGGAAATTCGGTTATTTTTTGGATAAGGTTAAGATGAGATTTTGCTTGAGAAATCCTAGTGGAATTTTGATTCTCCCTTATCCTAAAAGTGGCCGAAAATTTGGAGGATTTTCTCCTTGTGAATTTCGGATTTTTTGGTTGGAAAAGGGAGATAAAATTCTAGCTAAAATCTTGTTAAGATTTGGATTGGATTTATCTAGAAAAAACCGAATTTAATTGTGGAGATTCTCCCTTGGAAAATTCAGATTTTTTGGGTTTGGATAAGGGAAAATATCTTTTCCTAGTCCAATTCAAATTCAGAGATTCACCTCATGCAGGTCTATAAATAGAGGTCCTGCCACTCCAGTTCTCTAAGACCACAGACTCTCAGGTGAGCAGGCTTATTGTTGCACAGCTCATCGTGACAATAAAGTTCTTTAGAGATCTGGGTGGTCGGAAGAAGACTAGCAGTGCTAGCATACCGATCGAGGTTCAGAGTGCCCACACACTCAGCCATTCGGGAATTGGAGAATAGTAGAGAAGGCTAGTTGGTTGAAGCCTCCGGTCATTCTCCTCCTGTTCATTGGCGTCCTTGAGGTATGAGTTTTAATTGTTGTTGATTTATTGTATATGGCATCATGAGATATTTAACGATCTTAAAATTTTTATTGTTCCGCTGCGCCACTCTGATACGTTTTTACCGGTTTATTTTCCTACATATTCATATATACTATTTAATTATTACTACTCAAAAATACTATTTACTCAACTTTTGTGGAAGTTTAACTTGTGGTGTCTCCATAACCTCGCCTCACATCCGCCTCCGCCGCATCGCCCATTATGGTTTAGGCCATAGGATGCTTACCTATAGCATGAACACACTCCATGAGCTTTACGTCTAGTAAGTATAACATGTTAACCGCAAAACATGTTTTAAACATAGTACATACTTAAAATCATATAAACATGCCAAGTATCAGCATATATCACTCAAATATGTCACATACCAGATCATCACATATCACATCATTAAAGCAACTTTACATACTATATGCATGACAAATAGCATCGTATACCAAAATACATTTTACTATGAATGGGAGCATAGTGAACTATAACTATTGCATACTGTGTATAATGCATGGTCCGGTTATGCTCATTTCTACTTCGTTATTCTCATTTCTTTCTTATGTCTACTTAGGGCCCATTATGGATATATTTTATGGCCTTGCCCTGTTATATATTATGAGCCTCGGCTCGTTAGATTTTGTGTGCCTTGGCCTATTATACATTATGAGCCTAGGCTCATTAGATTTTGTGGGCCTTGGCCCGTTACACTGACGCCTTATTCTCATCTTTCCTAATTCTACATTTGATTGTGCCACATACTCTACTAGGTTATCCCCTAATCTTACGCGATGGGGATGCTGGGCCTCTAATTTGTTTGTTCATCAATCTACACGATTGTGAAACTATATGCTCCTATGTATGCTGTGCAATAGCGTGTGCATGGTGTGTATACTTAACATACTATAAAAACCATTACTTTAAATTCATTTTATTCATGCCATAGGCCGAGTTGTACTTACCTAATTGTAAGTAATTACATACTCACGCCTTTAACAAATTACAGGTGACCACCTATTGTTAATAACGTTCTTCATTAATACTCTCGTTGAGTCATAATCACTATTAGTGACTAAAGTAGATAATTCATTTGGTACCGATTGCTATCGGTACTAATTAACACTTTATATAGAGTTTACTTCTCTATACTCGGTAAATTAATTTATTGCCCATAAATTAATTACTGTCGTTCCTAGGTCACTATTACTGTAAGTGACCATAACTTGTGTTTTTATGTGGTACCGAGGCCCGTCGGTACCTTATCGGCCTACTTTGGAGATTTGGTGTCTAACTTGTATTGTGTTTGATTAATTGTCTACTTGACAGATTAATCATCATTCCTTGCAGTGTCGTTCAAAACACGGTCCTTGACTGGTTGCCGACCAGTCGACTGACTGGTTACCTCGCGCGTCATATGCTAAGTATTCTACCGGGTTACTAGTGCTTGTTTGGTGTGGTAGCCTACCGGGTTACCTTGCACGTCATAAGCTAATTAATCTACCGAGTTACTTTAGGGATTTGGTGTCTAACTTGTATCGTGTTTGATTAATTGTCTACTTGACAAATTAATCATAATTCCTTATAGTGTCATTCGAAACACAGTCCTTGACTGGCTGCTGACCCGTCAATTGACCGGTGACCTCGTGCGTCGTAAGCTACGTAATCTATCAGGTTACTAGTGCTTGTTTGGTGTGGTAGCCTACCGGGCTACCCACACTGTTTAAGTTATTTCTGAAAAATCATTTTGGTTACCTTATAAAATTCTTGGTAAAATTATATGTTTGAAACCCGTCCCCTTATCAACTAGTTGGAAGGTGGGGGACGTTTTTGTGAAAACCAGTTTTATATTTTAACAAGTTTAAAACACATTTTTGGTGTTACATTTTAAAGGTGATTTTTGAACCACTTTCAAAAACTATTTTGAAACTCGATCAAAACGACTTTGTTTGTGAATTTTACAAAACATGAAAATTTTCATCCTCGATGAGATGAACAATTTTCATGTTCACCTCAGAGCTCAAATCTAACTCAAATGGGTCCTAATCCTCTCAAACCCGTGGCCTATGTGCCCAGTTTTTTTTTTTTTTTCGTAAAAGTCCCAATTTGGCATCACTTTGAAAACGGCTGTTTGAGGCCTGAAACTGCCAAATTTTTGAAAGTAGCGTGGGTCATCTTAAAGATTTCGATGTGTTCTACAACTTTCATGTTGAGCTTGAAGTCCGGTTCGGACTCTAATGGTCCATCTTTAATAAAACCCGAGGCAAATTTCTGGGTTCATATTTTGTTCCCAATTTTGGGCACTGAGTGAACACCACTCTAAAAATCTATCATATCGTCGTTTTTAGTAGAGGGCTATTTGATTCAAAAACGACCATATCGAAATTTTCTTAAAATGCTGTGTTTTACCAAATCCCAAATTCGGAACCTAATTCGGTCAAAATGGCCAAAATCCATGGCCTTTCTTAAGGATACATTTATGTCCAGCCACATTCCTATATGCTCATCGCATCACATATACTAACAACCATTCGTAAAAATTGTAAACACAACCATAACTACATAAACTTAAAAATGCAAAGCTAAGGGTTCAAAATAAAATTATTACAAACCATTTACATAAACAAATACACATAAATGGCCTTGATCAAAAACTTAAAATCACTAAATCACAAAAGGGAAGGTTTCAGTTTTTACTTTTGTGCTTCGAACCAAGCACGATTTTGAACTAGGACTTAAGGAACCAAAATAGATGTGGGATCCCACAAAGAATGAGGTCGGGTTTTGCTAGAAATAATGCCAAAATTTTTCTCCTAAAAATCAAACCAAAACAAAAACTAAAAATTACAAAGATTGGATTTTTAAAACTCACCGTTGGTGCCTTAGAACGACTTGGATTCGAATCCTCCTAACACAAGCTTGTGAGTTTTGATTTTTGGTATGTTTTTGGTATGATTTAAGGCTTGAAAATGGAGGCTTTTGGCTGATGGGAAGGGCTGGCTGCAGGAAGAAAGAAAGGGAGAAGGAGTGTTGTGTTTTAGGGTGTCAAATAAAAGAACAAAACCCTTGTGCAAAGTGTGCCTTTTATAGGCAAACTTAATCAAACTTGCTTAATCCTAAACCTAATTAATTATCCACCATTTTAGCTAATCAAAGAACAAATTTCTGCCCATTTTCAGCCCGTAAATGGGTGTGGGCTGCTGCATGAAAGGGAGAAGAGATAAAGCAAAACTTGTTAACCAAGCTTTAAAACCCCTTGAATTTTAAATTCAAAAGTTGTCATGGCTAGTGTAATATTTTATTCTCACTTTTAGGCTATGTGGGCAACCAAAATCAGCTGCTGTTGCAGCTAAGGGGCACAGTTTCTAAGGGCCAAATTTTATCTGCATTTGCTTCTCGATGCAGTCTAATTTTATACTATGGTGTTCGGTCTTTTCTCGGCAGTGTTCCAATTTTCACCCGAAAATTGGATTTCTGAATCTGATTTTTATACTACCAATTCTTGGTTGTTTTATGCTATCTAAGAGCCTATTATCAGTATATTTTACTGTTTATGTCCTATGCTATGGTTGTGTCTACACTGTGTTGTCCTTTTGTATGCAAACCGAGGCGTTCTCAAGCGAAATTTCAGACATAGTCTCTCTTGACTAATTTGGATGTGCTGATTCCATTTTTATCAATTTTACATCCATCGAAGGTCATCTGGACCAATTTTTGAGATCTATGTGACCCCACCTTAAAAAACGTGTTAGGTGCCCGATTGACTAATTTGGGAGTTCTGAGCTCAAATATATCAGGTTTGGGGCGAGTAAAAGTCGTCTTGACCCTTACCCTGATACTACATATCTCTCAAACTAAAATTCTCGTTTTGTGCTCAATTGACCAGATTGAGCCTACTAACCGTTCATATATCAATTTTAGGTCAAATTAAGGCCATCCTGGCCAGTAACTTAACACCACGCTTCCCACTATTTATGATTCACTGTCTTTTACTTAAGACTAGTCTGAATGCACTGACTCTGATTTTGTCAGTCTCTAGGTGAGAAGAGGTCATCGAGACCATTTTCTCAATACCGTACCCTTGTTAGGGTTTCTCATCATTGTTGTACTCAGATGTTCGGTTCGAGTATTCTAGTGATCAGCTCACTAGTGTTGTGTCAAGGAATGGTCGTCTGGACCAGTTTCTCGACACTGCGTGTCTCCTACACTTATACACATAATAGGGTGGGCCAGGTTCACTGTCAGTTGTCCCTTTCACTGCGTGAACAGCACTTAAACAATACCGTACCTGTTTAATCTATTTGACTGGAAAATATACTGTATTTTCCAAACTTAATTTCTCATTACATAGTAATTAGGTGTGACGCCCGTGCCCTCAGCGGCCCAGACCTTTTAGTGGACTTTTTTTTACGCGTACGTATTTACTATTCACGTACATATACTTTTAAAATGTAGAATTTGAAAAAATAAGGATTTTGATTATACATACACACTTATATACTTGTTTATCCGATTACTATTTACCAGATACTATTTAAATGTACTACTCATACATATACTATTTGCTGTTTTAAAATACCGTTTAACCTTTATAATTCAAAATACTATTTAACTGTCACCGTTCAAAATACTATTTACTCATACTGTGCGGAAGAATACTTGCGGTGTATCCATAACCTCATCCTCACATCCGCCTCTACCGCCATCATCACCCCTTGGTGTTTACGCTATAGGATGCTTACCTACAACATGAACACACTCCATGAGCTTTACACCCAGTAAGTACAACATGTTAACCGCAAAACATGTTTAAAACATAACACATACTTAAAATCATATGGGCACACTAGTCATCACAGATACCATATAACATATCATATGTCACAACATCATGTATCACATCTTAGAATACATCATCACATCATACTAAATGCATAACATAGCATATCATATATCACATCATAGAATACATCATCACATATTGAATGTATAACATAGCATACCTTGTACTGAATGCATTTTATGGAAACTAGAAGCATAAGGAACTAGTGCATACGGTGATCAATGCATGATCCGGTTATGTTCATTTATGCTTCAACATCTTCTTTTTCTTTATCTTGTCGACTCAGGGCCCCTGTGTCAGTACCGAGTGCATGCAGACCAACGGTAACGCCGAGGTCACTAAATATGTAGGAGGATCCTTAACGGATTACTGCCCTCTCTACCTTCTCTTACTTTAACTCTGAAAACCCTTTCTACGGAAAGAGCCGGTAGGACACGCCTATTAATTTCCATCTTGCTTAACTGTTTTAGCCATGTGCTTTTCTAAGCTATCCCAAGACGTACGCGGTGGGGACGTATGGCTTCTATCTTGTTCTTTCATCAATCTACTCGATTGTGAAACTATATGCTCTTGTGTATGCTGTGCAGCATCGTGTGTATGATACATACTTAAAATACTGGAAAAGCATCATTTTAAATTCATTTTATTCATGCTGTAGGCGGAGTTATACTTACCTGTCATCGGACAGTTTATACTCTCACCTTCGTCACAATACAGGTACCTCCTTGTAATCATAATGCATTTCATTAATATTCACTCTTAGGCCATTGTGGTCATTAGTGACTAATAAAAACTCTATCGTTAGTGGTACCGATCCTTATCAGTACTAATTACCCTTCTCTTAAGAGTTTGATTTTCTAATTATGGTTAATTAATTTATTTAACCAATAAATTAATTAACATCGCTCTTAGGTTACTCTATTGTTGGCTACTAATATACCTATCGTTGTGTGGTACTGATGCATATCGGTACCCAACTGCTTTACTTGGGACTTTGATATTTAATTTCTAATCGTGCTTAATTAATTTGTCTACTTGACAAATTAATCACTGTCCCGTTCAGACTCAGTCCTTGACTAGTTAACTGACTAGTCAACTGACATGATACCTCGCGTATTGACCATTTAGCCTATGGGGTTACCTTTACTGATTAAACCGTTCCAATTTTTACGCTTAGCTCACACCCGTCCCTCGGGTGGTACTATTTCCACATAGGGGTCGTTTTCTTACATTTTGAAATTTCTAATGGGCGGTTTACTAATCTTCAAAATGTTCGTCCTTCTTTCCCGGACCTAAGTCATCGAGGGGGGGCTCGGGTTTCCATCCCGATCACATTTTCACCCCTCGTTTCCTAAAATACCCCTTTGTGCCGTTTTATAATTTTCGACAGTATTTCCACCTAATTTTTAGGTTTTCGGCATTTAGGAAACGCCTCAAAACCATCTAACCTATTCTAACCTACCAAGTACTAAACTAGAGGCCTAATTTTTATGTAAAAGTTCAGCTTTTATGTAAAAATATTCACATTTCCTCACATTCTCTTTTTTGATATTTCACCCCCTTTTCTTACGATTCCTTAAATCAGTAAACCATAATTAATACATAATTATTTCCAATAATAAATTGAGGAAATCAAGGAATCAAAACCACTACCAAAATCATTCCCATGGGCGATCGAACGAACCGTTCGGTTCTTGACCGCACAATCTTTGAGTCAGCATTCTTCACTTTCAAAACTCCGGTTTGCAAATTCGATGCCGCGGATGTGTCCTGAACGTCGAAAATAGGCCAGCGGGCCATTCTTCAATTTTCGGTCTCCAGGTCGCCGTTGATTGACCGTTGACCGGTGTTGACCACAACGGCAATGGAAGTGGCGACCACCATCTTGAAGAGCTCGATGAGAGGAACCCATTGGTGGCGTTAATTTCACCAATCGAAGCTCCTATCGTCGAAAATCAGGCTCCAACGGTGGACGGTAGTGGTGATGCTCCGATCTCCATTTTCCGACGTTGTTGCCCAAAAATGCTTTGGGCTTTTAATCTACGTGTTGCTCTGAACATTTTGACACCTACCTTGCAACTCAACTTCGCTGGAATAGTCAGATTTGACCTCAGTGATGGCGACGGGTGAGTTCAGGTGACATGATCTGGCAGTTGTTGATGTGAAAGGAGGCCACAGTTTTGTTCTACTCTTCACCACGAATCCATTGGGACCAGAATCGTGGCATTTGGACGTCGGACGGCGGAGAAATCACGGTTTGAAAAATTCGACCACAGGCGGCTTTAGGCGGCGCGTGTGGCGTTCTTCGGTGTCGGTTCCGTCGACTCGGTACACCATTGGAATCAGCTCATCGAGAGCTTTCCAATGGTGCCAGCGGTGTTGAAAAGAAGGCCGGATTCGATGGTCGGTTACTGTTCATGTTTGTAAGGTGTAGGGTGAGAAAATGAGATAAGAAAAACTTATGGGGGCCATTTTACAAAGGATCCAAAATTTCATCCTTTTATACTAATTTTTCAAAAAATTTTAAGATAGGCTAAACAGACTAATTTGGGCGTGCTGAACCCAAATATATCAGCTTTATCTTCATCAGAGGTCGTCTCAACCAGTTTCTCGACCCTGCATGGTTCCCGGTCAAAAATTACTTTTTGTGCTCAAATGACTAATTTGAGCATCCTGATTCCAAATATATCAGTTTTATATCAAGAAAAGGTCATCATGACTAATTTCTTGATACTATGGTTAGGCCTACATTGTGTTGACACTGCGCATGCATAACGAGGCGTTTTCGTGTGAAATTTCCAACACAATCTCCCTTGATTTATTTGGATAAGCTGATTTCAAATTTATCAGTTTTACGTCCATTTGAGGTCTTCTGGACCAGTTTTCGAGATCTATATGACCCCGTCTCGAAAAACGTGTCAGGTGCCCGATTGACTAATTTGGGCGTCCTGAGTCTAAATATATCAGTTTCGAGGCGAGAAAAGGTCATCTTGACCCTCATCCCGATACTGCGTATCTCTTAAACAAAATCTACATTTTGTGCTTAATTGACCAGATTGAGCCTGCTAACTATTAATATATCAGTTTTATGCTAGATTAAGGCCGTCTTGGCCACTAACCTAACACTGCGTTTCTCACTATTCTCTAATCACTATTTAATATTTTCTGTCTGACTGACTAATCTGAGCGTTCAGACTCCGATTTTATCAGTCTCTGGGCAAGAAGAGGTCATCTAGACCACTTTTCTCGATACCGTACATCTATTAGGGTAATTATCACTGTTGTGCTTAGATGACCAGTCTGAGCGTACTGATGACTAGCTCATCAGTTCTGTATCATGAAATGGTCGTCTGGACTGGTTTCTTGATATTGCGTATCTCAACGCATACTCACATAATAGGGTGGACCGATTTCACTGTCGATTACCTGTTTCACTGCATGAATAGTAATTAAACGTTACTATACCCGTTTAATTCATTCAACTGAAAAGCACATTGTGTTTATTAACTTAATTACATCATTATATAGTAATTAAGTTTCATAATTCATGAGAGTCATTACAGCGGCTCTCGGCTCATTACACAGCCTTCTACACGAACTCTTACACGGGTGTGTGCAAGGCAACACGGGCTTGTACATTTTGGACACGGGCGTGTACTAGTTGAGACTACTCAAATTGGTCATGTCTTTGAAACAAATTCATTTATCCGAGCAATACGCGGCATCTTACACGGCCGTGTACTTGACCGTGTTACACTACATGACCATGTACACTCACACGGCTTCTCACAGATACACAGTCTGAATGGTACACGGTCACTCACACGGCCATGTACCTGACCGTGTTACTTAAATTTGCACTAAAAGGCATTAAATTATGTCCA
This sequence comes from Antiaris toxicaria, assembly GCA_035233585.1. NCBI lineage: Eukaryota > Viridiplantae > Streptophyta > Magnoliopsida > Rosales > Moraceae > Antiaris > Antiaris toxicaria. The sequence goes on from CP141155.1 coordinate 48,255,150, forward strand.
TTTTATTCCTTAATGACTTATTACATAGTAAGTAGGTGCCATGAAAATGGCGGTCATTACAACTTACCCCCCTTACAAAATTTTCGTCCTTGAAAATTAGAATAATTCTGGGAAGTCTCTTCTCATGTCTTCTTCCTGTTCTCATATGACTTCCTCAATTTTATGATTCTACCACAATGCTTTTGCTAACGGTATGTTTTATTTCTAAGTACTTTCTCCTCTCTAACTAGGATCCACACGGGCCTCTCCTCGTACATTGGATCAACGTATACTACAATGGATTCTTGGCTAAGAACATGGGAGTTGTCTGGCACATACTTCTTTAGCATCAAGACGTGAAAGATGTTGTGCACTGTAACTAACTCGGGAGGAAGTACTAGTCTATAAGCCACCTTTTCGGCTTTCTTTATTATCTCAAGGGTCCTATGTACCTAGGACAGAGCTTTCTTTTCTATTCAATGTGCATTACCCCTTTCATAGGTGCCACCTTGAAAAAGACCGAGTCTCCTACTTGAAACTCGAGGGGTCTATAATGCTTATCGTCAAAATTCTTCTGTCGACTGTGTACTGTATCTAACGTTTCTCATATCAGCTTCACATCTGCCATGGTATTCTTGATGACGTCCGAGCTAATTAGTTGTTTCTCTCCGGTCTCATACTAATGAGCCAGAGATCTACATTTCCTTCCATAATGTGTCTCGTACGGTGCCATTCCTATCGAGGAATGGTAGTTACTGTTGTACGAGAACTCGCTCAATGGTAACTTCTGATCCTAATTTTCCTTTGAAGTCTAGGACGCAGGTCTCAACATGTCCTCTAACATCTGAATGGTCCTCTCAGACTAACTATCGGTCTGAGGATGAAATGCTATGTTGAACTCTCACTTGGATCATAATGCAACTTGAACGCTTGGCCAAAATCTGGAGGTAAAGCGTCCACTACAATCTGAGACGATCGACTCTGGTACTCCGAGCCGTTTCATGAACTATGCTGCATAGATTTCTGCTAATCGTTCCACTAAGTAGCTAACTTTCATTGCTAAAAATCTAGTTGATTTCATCAGTCTGTCTAGAATCACCCAGAATGCGTCATTATCATTTGACGGCTTTGCCAGTCTGACTACAAAATTCATCGTAATCTGGTCCCATTTCCACTTGGGTAGCTTAATTTTCTATGATTATCCTACTGGGCACTGGTGTTTTGCCTTAACCTTCTGGCACGTAAGGTATTTGGCGACGAACTCGATAATGTCATTCTTCATTTAAGGCCACTAAAAGCTTTCCTTCAAGTCCTTGTACATCTTATTCGCCACCTGATGTACGGAATATGACGTCTCGTAAGGTTCCAAAAGGATTCACTTCGTGAGTTCTTCATCTTTTATAACACACATTCGATCTCTGTAGTAGAGTATGCCGTCCTTAAGGATCCTAAACTCTGAACCCTTGTCCTCTATAGCTTCCTTTCTGGACTTGAGTAGGGACAGATCGAAGCCTTGACCAATCTTGATCTCTTTTTGGAGCATCGATTGGAGGGTCATGTCAGACAATTTCCCTACCAAAATCTTGATCTCGCTATCGCATAGCTCCTTTGTAGCGCTCCCGACAAGGCACTAATAGCCATAGGCATAGTAATATGCTTCTGACTCTGCACATCGGCCACCTTATTGGCTTTCCCCGGATGGTATAAGATCTCGCAGTCATAATCCTTACCAACTCTAGTCATCTATGCTACCTTATGTTGAGCTCTTTCTGTGTGAAGATATACTTGAGGCTCTGGTGATCAGTGTAAGATCTCGTACTTGATTCTGTACAGCTAGTGCCTCCATGCTTTTAATGCAAAAACTACCGCTGCTAGGTCCAAATCACGCGTTGGGTAGCTCTTCTCAGGGTTTTTGAGTTGTCGTGAAGCATACGCGACAACTCTACCACTCTGCATCAACATAGTTTCCAACTCAGTTTTAGATGTGTTGCGTTGAATCACAAAGCTTCCCTGACCAGTATCTGGAATGGTCAGTATTGGAGTGCTTGTGAGCCTTCATTTCCGCTCTTGAAACCTTTCCTCATACTTGTCGGTCCACTCATGCCTCTTTCCCTTCTTGGTGAGCATTGTGAGTGGTGCAGCTAGCTTTGCAAAACCCTTGATAAAACGTCGGTGGTATCCCACTAAGCCTAGGAAGCTATGGATCTCCATCACGTTTCTCGGAGCTGGCCACACGCTAACTACGTCAATTTTAGTCGGGTCCACAGATTCTCCTTCCTTAGGGTCTATGTGACCTAGGAAATGGACCTTCTCCAGTCAAAACTCGTACTTGGAGAACTTGGCATATAGCTGATGGTCCTGTTACATGCACAAAATGATCCTTAAGTGCTCATCGTGCTCTTCCTTCGTCTTAGAGTGTATAAGTATGTCATCGATGAACACAATGACAAACTTATCCAAATAGTCCTTGAATATGCAGCTCATCCGGTTCATGAAAGTTGCTGGCGAGTTTGTCAATCCGAACGACTTGACCAGAATATGTAATGTTCGTATCGCGTTCAAAAGGCTGTTTTGGGTACATCTTTATCCCTGATTCGTAGTTGATGGTACCCTAAACATAGATCGATCTTCGTGGACACTACAGCATCTCAGAGCTGATCAAATAGATCATCAACCTGTGGCAACAGATGTTTGTTCTTAATCGTAATCCTATTCAACTCTCTATAGTCGATGCACATTCTCAGTGGTCCATCTTTCTTCTTCACGAATGGAACAGGTGCTTCCCAGGGTGAACAGTTTTGTCGAGTGAATCCCTTGCCTATTTAGTCCTTCAGCTGGGCTTGGAGCTCTTTTAGCTCTGCAGGGCCCATTTTGTATGGGGCCTTGGAGATAGGGGCTGATTCTGGTAAACATTTAGTCTCGAACGAGATCTCGCCCTCTGACGAGAGTTCTAGAAGATCTTCTGGAAATATCTCTAGAATTCCTTGACTATCGGCATGTTCTCGGGTCCCATCTTCATTCCTCGTGTCTTATCTACTACGTATGCTAGGAAGTCCATGAATCCACTAGATACCATCTCGCGAGCCTTCACTGTTGATATCATCGTCTTTGGTTGCTCTGGCGACAAACCCTTATAGATGAACTTTTCGTATCCGATTGGTTTGAAAGTAACCTCCTGCCTTCGACAGTCTATGATGATATTGTGTTTTGTGAAGAATTCCACCCTTATAATTACATCATAGTCGTACATGTCGTCGATTAACGCTCAATTCTCTCCTGCAGATAATTACTGGCACCTGACGTATCCAGTAATTATACAATAAAACTTCTCGTGAAGGAAGTGATATGTTAAACATCTATTTCGTCCTATCTAAGCTCCTACCTAGCTTTCTAGCGGAATTTGATGATGCAACAAATGGGTGGCTCCAGAATCAAATAGAACTAACGCATCAAAGTTGGTGACAAAAAGCTGGCTTGTCACCACTACAGAAGTTACAGCTTCAGCATCACTCCTCGCGTAAGCATAGATTCTCCCTTAGCTGTCTGAAGCTTTCAGTCTGCCTTGTGTGATCGAAGGGCCTTTGATCCTGGTTTGGGTGGTGTGAAGTTGATTATTCTTAGTGTGGGGTTGATTCTGTTGGTTTCGGGGGTCGGAGTAGCAGTTTTGGGCATAGTAGCCTTCCTTGCCACAGATGAAACAACCACTTACTCTCTGCTTACATTCTCCTGGGTGCCTCTTTCCGCATTTCGTGCACGTCGGGTAGTGACTGTCATTTCCTTCCTGGTCATTTCTCTTTTGGGGGAAATTCTCCTGTGAATCTTGGTTGCCCTGATTCTCCTTTTCTCTTGTTGTTGTTATGGGAATGCCTGCTATTCTGGCCGGTTCCCACAATCTGTCCTCTGTGTTGTAACTCAGGGTTCTGCTTCTCCTGAGCCTGCTTAACTTACGTTTTCTCCTCCTTTCATGCCTTAAAATTCTACGTCTTTCGCTCTTTATCCTGAGCTGAGTAGTACTTGGCTCAGATAGCCTTGCTGACATATTCTGGTAGTGTCATTGGTTCGTGGCTTCCACTACAGACCTAAACTATGATGTCTGTTTTGAACATCTTCAGCATTCGTCTGACTCTCTCCTTTTAGTTGATACCAAATCTGGAGAAAGTTAAGCCAGCTGCTCAACCCTCCTAATTGCCTCCATGACGGTCATACTATCTTGGCGCAAGTTGTTGAACTCGTCTTACTATGCTAGTAGTGCTTGCTCATTGAAGTACATCTCCTTGAATTCCTCAATGAAATCACTCTAGCTCATCTCTCTAATGTTCCTCCTAATGGTTACCATCTTCCACTGCTGACATGCCTCATTGCGTAGGGTGAATGATGCGCACATCACTTTCCTCTATCGTTAGCCCTATAAAATCCAAGATTACTTGGATATCCGTTAGCCAGTCATCGACCTCTATAGCGTCGGTGGTTCCTTCAAATTCTAATGCTTTCATGCACCAGAATCTCTCATACAAGTCGCCTTCCCTAGGGATTGGCAGAAAAACAATTGCTGCTACGAAAGCAGCCATTATTATGGGTGCTAGTGCCTCCTAGGTTGGAAGAGCTGCTTGCTCCCTTAGAGTTTCTAGCGCTATTGGAGCCTTCTGTGCTGGCATCTCTACTAACTGAGGTGCCTGGGGTTGCTGGCCTAGCTGTTCCCTAAGCCGGTTTAGCTCCCATTGCTGGTTCTCCATCATCTCTTGCATGGTTGCGATCTGTGCTATCAACTCATCCTCTCGGGATGCTGGGTTTAACTAAGCTCTCGTTTTTACCATGTTTTCCTATGTAACCCTATCGTACAACGAAAAATGAAAATATAAGTCTCTTAAATTCTGTACTTGGGACTCGTATCACATATCATTTTCTTTCTTACTTAACAATCATACTTAAACCTTCTGGATATAAATATACATATTATACCCATCTTTCTTTCTCTCATACTATGAAGTTCAATGCAATTACCGCATTGTATTGGAACATCATCTGAGTGCTAGGATTCGTCCTGCACTTTCTATCATACCATACTCACACTGTGGAAAAATTATATTTGGTCCCTAGGGCAAAACTTTATTGCTTATCTCATAATAAATTTCACATAATACATATACATATATTCAAGATTCTAGTTTAGTAGGAGTGACACACACTTCCCTTATACGATCCCAATAAGTACATTATGCTACAACTGACGGAGAAGAGCTACTACTTCCCTCTATACATTTATATAATCAAAATTCCCGCAGAGAGTACTGGAAGGACAATCCTGATTCAGTATCAGGCATCTCCTCATCGTCACTCTCGCTGAGGGGGAACTCCTCTGGGTCTTCTTCTTTGTCTGGGGAGACGAAACTGGCTTCGTCATCGCTTGCTATGGTACTTGAGGTTCATACATCCCCATTTATTTGTCATTGCTAAAGCGGTCGAGGATCTCCACTCCCTCATCGTCGGGATGGGCGTCGGAAAGAGTCTCGTCATCATCCTTTTTCATAGGGTGTTCGAGAGACAGACGGGCTGGTTCAGAGTTCTCCATCTGTTCCCTATTGCCCTCGTGTACTTCTGGCTGGTGCTCGGCCATAAACTCTTCATCAGCCGGTTAGGTTGCTGGGTCTATCAGGTCACCCTCCATAATCACAGCTGCTATAATGCCTTGGGCTTGTGCAGGGTTCCCGGGGTTGAGCACTTTTCTCTCGGCATTCAATATCTCCTAGATAAGGCTTGCTACTCCTTCTGCTTGATCACTCTTCTAATTTTGTTTGGCAAGGTCTCTTTCTCTCTTTTGGTCTTTCTGCCTTGTTCCACTTTTGCCTCAACATGCATTGTAGAAGTCCATATCAGTTTCTCATAGCGCACAACATACATTAGAACTGTATCACCGGACATCAGCTGCAGTCTTTCAGTCCGATGAATAAATTCTCGTATATCCATAACTCTAGAGAACTTAGGCGGTTTCTTTCCCCACTTGTCCATAGAGAAAAACTAGGGCTGATGCTGGACTTCTCTCAGAGATTGGCTCGATCGTGGTATGGCGAAACTCGATGTAGTTAAGAGCTAATCCTGGTCATAAGTATCCCGATACACGTGAGAGTATCTTCCTGAGAGATATCAACAGCCAACAGGACTCAGTTATCCTGATCAATGGCATACAATCGGGGAATCACTTTGATAACGTGAAACCAGTCTGACATTCTCATGGAGTGCAGGAGTTCTGTTTGCCACTCGAAACTTAATGGACAACTAACCTTGAAGATTGGTACAACTCGGGCAGCAATCCATGTTCTTTCTCTAAGAAGTTATCTAGCACTGCACGGTCATGATTTTTCGTATAATGATCTCAGCATCTCTTCATCTTATCCTTGCCATCATAGATTTGATTGTCTCATTACTATAAAATTTTATCTTCCATAGATAAACATTTATTGACTAAAAGTAAAACTAACTTACTTGGATAGATGAGGCTAGCATGCGGCGATGTGAGGTAGGTGTAGGAAAATAAATCAGTAAAAACGTATCAGAGTGGCGCAGCGGAACAATAAAAATTTTTAGATCGTTAAATATCTCATGATGCCATATACAATAAACCAACAACAATTAAAACTCATACCTCAAGGACGCCAATCTTGCAGGAGGAGAATGACCGGAGGCTTCAACCAACTAGCCTTCTCTACTATTCTCCAATTCCCGAATGGCTGAGTGTGTGGGCACTCTGAACCTCGATCGGTATGCTAGCACTGCTAGTCTTCTTCTGACCACCCAGATCTCTAAAGAACTTTATTGTCACAATGAGTTGTGCAACAATAAGCCTGCTCACCTGAGAATCTGTGGTCTGAGAGAACTGGAGTGGCAGGACCTCTATTCATAGACCTGCATGAGGTGATTCTCTGAATTTGAATTGGATTAGGAAAAGATATTTTCCCTTATCCAAACCCATAAAATCCGAATTTTTCCATGGATAAATTCAACAATAAAATTCAGTTTTCTTAGGATAAATCCAATCCAAATCTAAACAAGATTTTAACTAGAATTTTATCTCCCTTTTTCAACCAAAAAATCTGAATTTTTCTTGGAGAAAATCTCCTCATAAATTTCGGCCATTATGGATAAGGGAGAATCTAAAATTCCACTAGGATTTTCAAGCTTGAATCTTATCTCAATCTTATCCAAAAATAACCGAATTTCCTAGGAGATATTCTCCCTAATTTCGACCACTTTTTAGGGAAGGAGAGAATCCAAATTCAACTAGGATTGAAGCTTGAATTTTCCCTTGAACCTTATCCACAAAATCCGAATTTTCCATTGAGGATTATCCTCAAAATTTTCGTCCACTTTTGTTGGGATTTGGATTCAAAATTCAAGTAGGATTCTAACAAGATTATCCTCTCCAAATCCAACTCAAATTCGAATTTCAAACCTTGTGGATTTTCCACAACAAATTCGAATCCTACTTGGACTGTGATTCAAAATTTGAATTTCAAATTTTAAATTCAAATTTCAAATTCAAATTTCAAATTTCAAATTTAAATTTCAAATTCAAATTTCAAATTCGAATTTCAAATTCAAATTTCAAATTCAAATTTCAAATTTCAAATTTCAAAATTCAAATTTCAAATTCCACAAAACGGTTGTGTTTCATATTCTTGTTCTCATGGATAATTTTCTACAACTCTAATCCAATCTCAAATAAAATCATGGCAACTTTATTTGGAGTTCGAATAATTGTGTACTCTATTATCCAAAACAAAATCTGAATCCAACCGGAGAGAATCTTGTCTACCATCCTAATCATGTGTCATCACCATCCATGCATAATAAACTAGCCAATAGCATACACAAATCAATTTGTCAAACGTTAAGGAATTATGTGGAGCTAGTAGAGGGACTGATTGGACATATATAATCGGGCTCCCATGATTCCATATGATCATCATTCTGTACCGAACAACTCAATCATATGATCACTAATTTCAGAGTCACACCACTATAAACCTGAAACTGAACTCCCAATTATATACCGTATTACGTAAGCCTGTGACGAGCTACTATCCAATGACCTTGTCATATATGCAAAACCCTCATATGATATCCATGATCAGCCTTAGGTCAAAGTCCGTTTAATCCTACTGATCAGGCTATCTTAAAGTTCCATTATACTACCGAATTAAGAAAATGATTATTCACCATATGTGAATAAGAAGTCATCCGCCTAGCAGACGACCCAAGGCCTTGTCTATTTTCACATTCAGTATAATGCCTTTAAGAGGATACCTTTAACTCCTCAGAGCTATGATTCCGATATCTGCAAACAAACCCTTCATCGTATACAAGTTATGCACCCAACGAACCGGTCTATAAGCTTACTACCTCTGAGACGCTTTAGCCATTGGAACATCAAAGTACACAAGTCATATACATGAAGTAGTTCATTTACTCAGGATTAAGGTTATTGCACAATGAACATCAAAACCAGATTGATCCACTCATAGCGGACTACGTAGATCAATCACGCTTTAGTCCCGGTCTAATATGTCACCACCGAGCAACATGTCCATGTCTCTACTTGGGAGTCCAACTCCAGACAGTCAAGACAGACCGTCCCCTCTAAGGCTTTAGACAACATAATAGTCTTAACATGAGTTAGATGCTCGGTCTAACCCCATAGACTACAGACCATAGTTTAGACTGCTAACTTTAGAACATTGTCTTCTCGCATACAAAAGTCCATTGCATGCAACGTTCTAACAGTTTTAACACAAGCAGTCAGTGAGTCATATTTGCTTACATTTACTTTAACATGTAAATAAGACGAGGACAGATAGCAATGTAATGAATAACCTCTATATATAATTTTATTATCCAGTTCAAAATGAATACATAAAAAATGTCTCTAATACTTAGGGCATTTCCTAACAATCTCCCACTTGTCCTAAGCCAGTAGATGTGCCATGTTACGCATCCCCATCGCCTCTACATGCCTCTCAAAGCTTCTAGCTACCAAAGTCTTAGTAAAGGGATCGGCAATGTTGTCCTCGGACGCGGTCTTACATACATCCACTTGTCCTGTCTCCACATGCCCTCTAATAATGTGATACCTCCGATCTATGTGTTTGGTCCTCTTATGGTGCCGAGATTCCCTTGTGTTGGCAATAGCCCCTATGTTATCACAGTAAAGTGTGATAGGCTTGTCAACACCCGGAATGACCTCAAGGTCTCTAAAGAACTTGCGGAGCCAAACTGCTTCTTTAGATGCCTCAGCCGCAGCCACATACTCAGCCTCCATATTAGAGTCAGCTGTGCAGCCCTTCTTCACGCTCCTCCACACAATGGCGCCTCCTCCGAGTAAAAACACTGATCCAGATGTCGATTTCCTCGAATCCTTACAAGTCTGGAAGTCTGAGTCCGTGTATCCTACGGGTGTTAGGTCCCCTCCAGAATACACCAGCATATAATCCCTCGTTCTCTTAAGATACTTGAGTATATGCTTTACTGCTTGCCAGTGCTTGGTTCCAGGATTCGCTTGATATCGACTCACCATACCTACTGCAAAACATATGTCTGGGCGAATGCAAAACATAGCGTACATGAGGCTACCCACAGCGGATGCATAAGGGACCTTACTCATACGCTCTCTTTCTTCCGATGTCTTGGGACAGTCTTCCAATGAAAGAGTTAGACCGGCAATAGAAGGTTGCGAGCCTTTCTTTGCCTCTAGCATTGCATATTTGTCAATTATTTTATCTATGTATGAAGCTTGGGATAACGCTATCATTTTGTTCTTTCGATCTCTGAAGAGACGAATGCCTAGAACATAATTAGCTTCTCCCAAGTCCTTCATGTCAAACTGCTGGTGTAACCAAAGCTTGACCGATGATAAGTTCCCTACATCATTCCCAATGAGTAGTATATCATCGACATAGAGTATCAAAAAGACCACTTTTCCATCCTTAATACGTTTATAAACACAAGGTTCATCAACGTTCTGCTCAAAACCAAATGTCTTAATCGCTTGATCAAACCTCTGGTTCCATGAGCGGGATGCTTGCTTTAATCCATAAATGGATCTAAGTAACTTGCAGACTTTCCTTTCTTGGCCTTTTGCTATGAACCCTTCGGGCTGTATCATATAGATACACTCTTCAAGATGGCCATTCAAGAATGCCGTCTTGACATCCATTTGCCAGATCTCATAATCGAGAGCCGCAGCAATGGACAGAAGAATACGGATAGACTTCAGCATAGCAACAGGCGAAAAGGTTTCCTCATAATCGATTCCAGCCTTTTGCGTGTATCCCTTTGCAACCAGTCTAGCCTTAAAAGTTTCTACTCTCCCTTCCGCATCCTTCTTTCTTTTGTAGACCCATTTACATCCAATGGGTTTTATCCCATCTGGCAAATCTACAAGTTCCCAAATAGAGTTGGATTTCATAGAATCCATCTCATTGTTCATAGCCTGTTTCCAAGATTTAGAATCAACATCATTTATAGTTTCATCATATGTGACCGGATCTTCCTCATGCTCATGAGCCTCGGCCTGGTATACCTCAGCATCATACATGAAGAAATTAGGTTTCTTAGAAACCCTCCCACTACGATGAGGCACCCTAAATTGTTGATCGTCTACAGGTCTTTCACTGGAACTCGGACTTGCGTCCAAGACGGAAATCTTTTGAGCAGTTCTTTCACCTGATAACTCCTCTAGCACCACTTTGCTTCGAGGCTTAAAGTCATTCATGTGACTTTCCTCCAAGAATGTCGGATGGGTTGAGACAATGACTTTTTGTTCCTTCGGGTTATAGAATAGACCTCCTTTTGTTCCTTTTGGATACCCTACAAACATGCACAATTCTGATCTTGGTTCCAACTTTTTCGCATCCCCATCCAGTACATGTGCCGGGCAGCCCCATATTCTCATATGTCCAAGGGAGGGCTTTCTGCCACGCCATAATTCATACGGAGTTTTGGGAATTGATTTGCTCGGAACCTGGTTCAGAATATAGCACGCCGTTTGTAAAGCATATCCCCAAAATGATAATGGCAGTGTTGAATAACTCATCATGGACCGTACCATATACAACAAGGTCCTGTTTCTCCTTTCGGCTACACCATTCTGTTGTGGAGTACCAGGTGTAGTCAATTGGGATAAAATCCCGTTCTCTACAAGATGTCCTAGAAATTCATCGGAGAGGTATTCATCACCTCGATCAGATCGAAGTGTCTTTATGGATTTATCCAATTGCTTTTCCACTTCCGCACGATACTCTTTGAACTTGTCAAAGGTTTCGCTCTTGCGGTGCATCAGATATACATATTCATACCTCGAGTCATCATCTATAAAAGAGACATAATACTCGAACCCTCCTCGTGCTGTGAAGTTCATGGGGCCACATACGTCAGTATGCACAATTTCTAAGAGCTCCTGAGCCCTTGTACCCTTAACTCCAAAAGACCTCTTAGTCATTTTACCCTCTAGACAAGACTCACATTGGGGAAGTCGTACCTCCTCCAGAGATTCCAGAGGACCGTCTTTCACCAATCTTTGAATCCTATCCTGATTAATATGACCAAGTCTTAAATGCCAAAGATACGCCTTGTTAGAGTGAGAAACTTTCAACCTTTTAGAGTTATCAGTTAATTCAGTGTCAAGCAGTGAGTACATCTTTGGTTTGATCAAATATAGGTTTCCATCCATCCATCCAGAATAGATAAAAGACTTATTTCTACGAATATCAACTCTTTTACTAAAAGAAACTGAATAAGAATCCTTTATGAAGCAAGCTACCGATATAAGGTTCCTCCTAAAATTAGGAACATAAAAACAGTCTTTTAATAAAATAAACCTAAATTGATCAAAATAAAGATAAACATCTCCCACTGCTTCAGCCACCACAAAGCTACCATCTCCAGTCCGCAATGAGAGGCTCCTATCATGTAGACTTCTCGTTTCCACGAACCCCTGCATAGAAACACAAACATGATTAGTGGCGCCCGAATCAATGACCCAATTGTCTTTTGATTCTTCCACCAAACACGCTTCTAAGTAATGAAGTTCCTTACCTTCCTTGCCCTTGGTGGCTAGGAATTCCCGGCAAGCCTTCTTAAAGTGACCTACCTTCCCACAATGGAAGCATTTGGACTTTTTAGGGTCCTTTGGCTTCTTGTTCTTCTTCTTCTTCTTCCCGTTCGAGACAGGAGGATTAGAAGAATTAGAAGCCACTTGCTTCTTATTTGGCCTCTTCCTTTTCCGTGAGGGATTGGAAGATTCCGTCAAATTGGCCTCTCCTTTAGGTCAGACCACATCCTCATCCCTGATCATCCGCTCATAAGCCTGTAGTTGCTTCATGAGCTCGGTTAGTCCTAACTCCTTTGTCGCCAGATTGTATGCGGCCTTAAACCCCACAAAATCTTTAGACAGAGTCTTGAACACCATCTCGATCTGGGTGTTGTAGTCCAACTCAGCACCATTCTCGGTAGCCTCAGCGAAGAATCCCATTAGAGTGATCATATGGTCCTTCACCGGAGCACCTGCCTTTTGCTTAGAGTTCATAATGCTGGTGATAGCGGACTGTCGAGCCAATTTTTCTTGGCCTCCGAACATGTCCTCCAGATTTTCCATGATCTCCTTAGCAACTTGATAAGTCTCATGCTACTTTTGTAAAGCACTCGTCATGCTAGCAAGGATATAGCATCGAGCTATCTCATTGGATTCTCTCCAATGATTATAGGCAACCGGGACCTCCTCAAGTGGTGTGTCAGGTTTAGGCCCAGGTGGGCATGGTTCGTCCAGTACGAACTTGTGTCTCTCGCAGCTGAGAACTATTAATAGATTTCTTTTCCAGTCTTTATAATTATCGCCATTCAGCTTATTTTCAGTAAGTATCGAAATGAGGGGTGTCGGTGACATTTTGAACTGAAATAAAATTATACTAGACATCATTACAAAGCCTAAGCAAATGTACAGATAATTTAGCAAATAAAACATACAAGTATGTTCCTACATGAAACTTGAAAAACATGTAGCATTGCAATGGTAATTCTCAGCACCTATTGCCCCAAGCCACCGAGGGGTGGTCATGAGAACAAATAGCCGGAACATGGACCCCGTCCAATTAATATATGTTGCCTTAAATCCTCCAAGGTTAAGACATATATTAATAACCGCTTATTTGGCCACCAGTTTAGTTAACAGAGCTTCTAGGGAAGTTTAATAACTAAGCGAGTCTTGAGTGTATAACCATTGTTTACGTAGCCCGATCCACGTCCTACCAAGCCACCGAGGGGTGGTCATGAATAGGATCGTACCCGAACACGTTTTCCATATAGGAGATCCAATCTAGTATACCGGCGGCGGTAAACACCTACCGAGGGGTGTGGTCAGGGCAGAACTGACGCGAGGCGTTACCATGCTTTCACATATGGATCAACAATGGAGGCCGTGGGTTTTGTTTGAAACCCTCTCCCACTCAATATTTTGAAAAACATGCAAGTTTTGACAAATTATGTATGATCAATATAGTATGAGCGGCACTCACTTATCCTATATGACATGTTATCAAATATGCATACAAAACATCCATCAATACATATTTATACATCCATGACATATCACAGAAAAAATAATTGACAGAATAACCAAGCTATGGTTCCATCCTAGAACAAAGAAAATAAAGATTACAAAATTCCATCCAAAGCATTCTTTAGGTCTTGAATTCTGTTCCGTCTTCTTGTATCCATCTTTATGTAGCCTCTCCATTTATTTCTCATCCCAAGAATTATTTAAAATTTAAATCTCCAAAAATTTAAATTTCAAATTCAAATTCCAAATTCGAATTTCAAATTTAAATTTCAAATTTAAATTTTAAACAATTTTAAACATCATGTGTAATAATATGTAATTTCAAAAAATTTGAAATTTTTAATTACATATTTTTTAAACATGATTTAAAATTAAATCTCAAATTTAAAAATCAAAATTTTCTGATTTTTGGACCGTCGGACCGCCGCCCCCGTAGGCGGCAACCGCCGTGGGCAGCCACCAATCCCGGAGGGGCTGGCAGCCCACAGTCGCCCCCTGTGCAGCCCTGCCGGGCTGCAGGCCAAGCCTGCAGCGCCAGGCTGCACGCCCAGGCTGGGCACAGCAGCCGGGAGGCTGCAGGCAGCGCCTACAACCAGAGGCTGCACGCCCAGGCTACGGCCAGCCTTGGGCAGGCCACGGCCACCCTGGGCTACAGGCCAAGCCTGCGGCCGGGGTGGTGTGGGCCTGGTTAGGGGCTGCCGCAGCCCCATCCTGCCCGAGGGCAGGGGCTGCAGCCCCACCAAGGCCCGTCGGCCTATCCCGAGGGGTCGTGTCTCGATTTTCATGCCATATTCCAATTTACCTATTAGGATCTCCAAAAATTAATTTGAATCCCAATTAAATTGAAAATTTTCACACAATCAAAATTTCAACCTTTAAATCAAATTTAACTTTTGGGAAAAATAAATTACGGTCTTCAATCTTCAATCTCCTCCAAGAATAATTACCTAAAAATTCTTAAACCGTTTCCGGTGTAAAAAATTCTAACCATAAAAAATCTAAGAGACAGAAATTAAAATCCATGGGAAAATTACAGTGTTAATGAACTGCTCCCATGGTTACATAAAAATTCCTAGATACAATTTTTCTAAATTCTAAGGAACCATAACCGGTATAAACAAGCATGCTTATAATAATTCAAAAATTAAAATAACCACATACTTTATACATAATCCATGATAACAACATAAAGGAAACCTAGAATGCCACTCTCTAAATATCAAATCCATACATAAATAAAAAGACTAAGTAATTGTCTAATTTATGTACATGGCATAGTCATGAGATGGCTCTGATACCAATTGTAGGAAAATAAATCGATAAAAACGTATCAGAGTGGCGCAGCGGAACAATAAAAATTTTTAGATCGTTAAATATCTCATGATGCCATATACAATAAACCAACAACAATTAAAACTCATACCTCAAGGACGCCAATCTTGCAGGAGGAGAATGACCGGAGGCTTCAACCAACTAGCCTTCTCTACTATTCTCCAATTCCCGAATGGCTGAGTGTGTGGGCACTCTGAACCTCGATCGGTATGCTAGCACTGCTAGTCTTCTTCAGACCACCCAGATCTCTAAAGAACTTTATTGTCACAATGAGCTGTGCAACAATAAGCCTGCTCACCTGAGAGTCTGTGGTCTGAGAGAACTGGAATGGCAGGACCTCTATTTATAGACCTGTATGAGGTGATTCTCTGAATTTGAATTGGATTAGGAAAAGATATTTTCCCTTATCCAAACCCATAAAATCTGAATTTTTCCACAGATAAATTCAACAATAAAATTCGGTTTTCTTAGGATAAATCCAATCCAAATCTAAACAAGATTTTAACTAGAATTTTATCTCCTTTTTTCAACCAAAAAATCCAAATTTTTCTTGGAGAAAATCTCCTCATAAATTTCGGCCATTATGGATAAGGGAGAATCTAAAATTCTACTAGGATTTTCAAGCTTGAATCTTATCTCAACCTTATCCAAAAATAACCGAATTTCCTAGGAGATATTCTCCCTAATTTCGGCCACTTTTCAGGGAAGGAGAGAATCCAAATTCAACTAGGATTGAAGCTTGAATTTTCCCTTGAACCTTATCCACAAAATCTGAATTTTCCATTGAGGATTATCCTCAAAATTTTCGTCCACTTTTATTGGGATTTGGATTCAAAATTCAAGTAGGATTCTAACAAGATTATCCTCTCCAAATCCAACTCAAATTCGAATTTCAAACCTTGTGGATTTTCCACAACAAATTCGAATCCTACTTGGACTGTGATTCAAAATTTGAATTTCAAATTTCAAATTTAAATTTCAAATTCAAATTTCAAATTTCAAATTTCAAATTTCAAATTTAAATTTCAAATTCAAATTTCAAATTCGAATTTCAAATTCAAATTTCAAATTCAAATTTCAAATTTCAAATTTCAAAATTCAAATTTCAAATTCCACAAAACGGTTGTGTTTCATATTCTTGTTCTCATGGATAATTTTCTACAACTCCAATCCAATCTCAAATAAAATCATGGCAACTTTATTTGGAGTTCGAATAATTGTGTACTCTATTATCCAAAACAAAATCTGAATCCAACCGGAGAGAATCTTGTCTACCATCCTAATCCTGTGTCATCACCATCCATGCATAATAAACTAGCCAATAGCATACACAAATCAATTTGCCAAACGTTAAGGAATTATGTGGAGCTAGTAGAGGGACTGATTGGACATATATAATCGGGCTCCCGTGATTCCATATGATCATCATTCTGTACCGAACAACTCAATCATATGATCACTAATTTCAGAGTCACACCACTATAAACCTGAAACTGAACTCCCAATTATATACCGTTTTACGTAAGCCTGTGACGAGCTACTATCCAATGACCTTGTCATATATGCAAAACCCTCATATGATATCCATGATCAGCCTTAGGTCAAAGTCCGTTTAATCCTACTGATCAGGCTATCTTAAAGTTCCATTATACTACCGAATTAAGAAAATGATTATTCACCATATGTGAATAAGAAGTCATCCACCCAGCAGACGACCCAAGGCCTTGTCCATTTTCACATTCAGTATAATGCCTTTAAGAGGATACCTTTAACTCCTCAGAGCTATGATTCTGATATCTGCAAACAAACCCTTCATCGTATACAAGTTATGCACCCAACAAACCGGTCTATAAGCTTACTACCTCTGAGACGCTTTAGCCATTGGAACATCAAAGTACACAAGTCATATACATGAAGTAGTTCATTTACTCAGGATTATGGTTATTGCACAATGAACGTCAAAAGCAGATTGATCCACTCATAGCGGACTACGTAGATCAATCACGGTTTAGTCCCGGTCTAATATGTCACCACCGAGCAACATATCCATGTCTCTACTTGGGAGTCCAGCTCCAGACAATCAAGACAGACCGTCCCCTCCAAGGCTTTAGACAACATAATAGTCTTAACATGAGTTAGATGCTCGGTCTAACCCCATAGACTACAGACCATAGTTTAGACTGCTAACTTTAGAACATTGTCTTCTCGCATACAAAAGTCCATTGCATGCAACGTTCTAACAGTTTTAACACAAGCAGTCCGTGAGCCATATTTGCTTACATTTACTTTAACATGTAAATAAGACGAGGACAGATAGAAATGTAATGAATAACCTCTATATATAATTTTATTATCCAGTTCAAAATGAATACATCAAAAATGTCTCTAATACTTAGGGCATTTCCTAACAGTAGGATGGCAGGAAACTGTCTGATGCTAACTGTGATGCCCCGTACCCTCCGCGGCCCAGACCGTCACTGAAAACTATTACTTGCTTCTTGCTTTAACTTTTACTTTAAGACTTATACTTAACTTGCTTAATTTGATACCATAAATTCAGTGGATTTTTTTTTATGCGTACATATTTACTATTCACGTATGTATACTTTTAAAATGCAGAATTTGAAAAACATAAGGATTTCAATTATAAATACACACTTATATACTTGTTTATCTAATTACTATTTACCAGATACTATTTAAACATACTACTCATACATATACTATTTACTATTCTAAAATACCGTATAACATTTACTATTCTAAATACTATTTAGCTGTCACCATTTAAAATACTATTTACTCATACTGTGCAGAAGAATACTCGCAGTGTATCCATAACCTCATCCTCACATCTGCCTCCGCCGCCATCATCGCCCCTTAGTGTTTACGCTATAGGATGCTTACCTACAGCATGAACACACTCCGTGAGCTTTACATCCAGTAGGTATAACATGTTAACCACAAAACATGTTTAAAATATAACACATACTTAAAATCATATGGGCACACCAGTCATCATAGATACCATATAACATATCATATGTCACAACATCATATATCACATCTTACTGAATGCATAACATAGCATATCATATATCACATCATAGAATACCTTTTCACATATTGAATGCATAACATAGCATACCTTATACTGAATGCATTTTATGGAAACTAGAAGTATAAGGAACTAGTGCATACAGTGATCAATGCATGATCCGGTTATGTTCATTTATGCTTCAACATCTTCTTTTTCTTTATCTTGTCTACTCAGGGCCCCTGTGTCTGTACTGAGTATGCGCAGACCAATGGTAACGCTGAGGTCACTAAATATGTAGGAGGATCCTCAACAGATTTGTGAGACCCCCTGATTCCGACCACCTGCAACTGCCATGAATCGACTCTACGGCTGACCAAGACCGCTCGTGTGCCGAATCTGGGTCGTCAATTTTAAACTCTTTTGCTCATAACTTTTAAATATCAGGGCCTAAAATTTCACCCATAATTTTTTTTTCTTTAATACATACTTCCTCTTAAGAAAACTAAGTAAGAAAGCCATGCCATATACTAACTTTTATATGTCTTAATAAAGTACAAAATAATATACAACATATAGTACATATATATGTATTGCATATTTTGTTTCCAAATTTATTTTCTTCAACTCAAAAAGCTCAGCAGAAAACTTATGGCAAGACCAAGTTCACGGTGAGTTCCCTATCCCCTTGACACGTTCGCATCTTGCTACCATCCAAGAATCTACTGGACAGGTTTCTTACCTGCAACATGAACAAACTGATGAGCTAACAGGCTCAGTAAGTTCAAACATACATAGTAAGAATCATATTGATCCAAAAACACTAAAAACTCAATCTCCTATGAATAGTACTATTCATCATGAATAGTAATTTTGACCTTTGATCGATGAATAGTAAAGTTACCCTAACTGGTTATTATTCACTTTATCCTAACTGGGTACTATTCACATATTCTAACCGAAATTACATTACTCTAACGTAAACTTCGGTTATGCTCAATTATGATTTTTATCATTTTGTTGATTGTTTATTCTCTATTTGATTTCTAGTTTAGAGCTCTGTTTATGGCAGTATCAATGGTTATTAGCGCGCTGACTGGGAGGGTCTAAGGAGCGACCTTAGAACATCGACCTCCACAGCCCTGATAACCCCGTTGAATTTAAACAAACCTCCACCACTATGTCGGAGGGGCGGTACACCTTAATGGTTTCATTACCATCTTTCAATTTATAGTCTTGACCAAGTGATCTTATATGTCACTTCAAGTTCACTATCCTCCATTACCCGTAGGTCTTACTTATACTCGTTATTTGGGATATGTTATTCTATCTAACCCCCAAACGCTTATAGGATTTTATATCTAGTGTACATCTAGTACTGAATAGATCAACACAGTATTTCATGTTGCAGACACGAAAATGCTTGAACTAACGAATACTGCGCTAGTGTCCACTTCCGAAACTCCTCCGTAGTTCTATCTCTATTTTGGGTTCCTACAGACATAATATTGTCCGTTAATACCCTATTTTAATTATCACTTTAAATATACATTTATTTCACTTAATAATTCAATACTTTTAAATTTTGTTTGTGGTACATGACCTGAAACATGCTCGTGTCCCAGCCCGTGTACTTCTCAGGTTTACTTTACACAACCATGTTGTTTTCTATCTTAGCCATGTAACTGTACACAGCTTGATACACGCCCGTGTTCAAGCCCGTGTACCTCTTGGATTGAAAAATTCTTTATGTACATGTCCGTGTATTTTTTTTCTACACGTCCGTGTTCTTCGAAATTTTTAGATTTTTAACTCTAAAACCTTTGTTTTGAGTCTCAGAATTTTATCTAAGTTATTCTAGGTCATTTAGGGTCCTTTCCGAGCCTTTCAGAAATTTTTGGTCAAAATGACCATTTTGCCCCTAATGGGTCTAGGGATCGTAACTGTTCCGTTCTATCATTTTTTTTCAAATTTTCTAAGTCTAATTATTTTAAAATAATATTCCCTAGGTTTCTGTATCATTTTACAGCTTAAATTGGTACAAAATCTCAACCTCATTTTTCTCGGCCCTTGGTTACTATTCATCCATCACCTATGGTCGTTTTTTCATTTTTCTAGTGTTTTGGAGCCTCAAATGGCCCTTTCACTATTCATTAAACGTTATTTATCTCATCCCCGACCCTCGGTGCTCGAGAGGCTCGGGTTTCCTATCCCGACCTACGTTTTTCCCTCGTTTCTCAAAATACCCCTAACATGAATTTTTTTCCTGTTTTAGGCATTTTAGTCTTTTAAGGTTGGTTTACTATTCCTTTTGGGTTGGTTTTCCATTTCTAACCCTCATTCACCGAGGGATCTTGGTTTCCTTCCCGGGTCCAATATTTTTACCCCTCGTTTCTCGAAATGCCCTTAAGCCGATTTTAGAAATTTCGGTAGCATTTTCGCTTATATTTTAAGGTTTCCCGACGTTAGGTATGCCTCAGAACCTTTGTACCAGACACGTACTATAGCAGAGGCCTATTTTATACAAAGTTTTCAAACTTTGTATAAAAATTTTCTACATGATTCAACATTCAGAAACCAACACAAACCACAACATTTTTCTTTCAACTTAGCCTTGGTTTACTAATTAATCACATCACAACATTCTTAGGTTTTCTAATGTATAAAAAAACATCAAAAACCTAACAAAACATGCATTCTAACCCTAGCATAGCCACGGATTTTTATGCATAAACACATAGAAAATTTCATTTTCTTTCCTAGGTTTATCAACATTTGGCAACATTAAAAATTTTTCATTTCTTAATGTTCATGCTCACGGTTTTAGCAAGAAAAGTACATCAAAATTTTCTTGTTTCCTTATTCCAATTCATGCTTAATTCAACACATAATTGAATGAACATAAACACTAAATCAAAACATCAAAACTCATGCATTTTTCACACCATTGAAGCCACGGTTTTTCAAGGGAAAATGCAAAATTTTTGTTTGTTTCTAACCCCTAATTCATGCTTTAAATACTACAACATCAAACCAATCATAGAATCAACAAAACAATAATTTTTTTCATTGTTTTTCAACACTCTAAACCCACGGATTTTCTAAGGAAAATCAAATGGAAAGGCTTCAATTTTGAAGCTTACCTTGATTAGTTGATGACTTGAGATTGGAAATGCAATTCAAGCTAGGTTTGATGTGAAATTGAAAACAAAATTTTGGCTTTCAAAGGGGGAGAAGGCCACGGTTTTTGCTGAATAAAAAGGGCAAGAGTTTGGTTGGTTTTTTTTCATTTTTTTGATTAAATTTTGATGCCTATTTATAGGCAAAAACCAAGGGCTTGTTTGCAATTTTTTCCCAACAATTTCCTAAATGTTCGAGGACTAAAAAGTAAAGATTTTGGGGCAAAAATCAACTTTTTTTCTTCTCCCTTTCCAAGTGGACGAATGGCCTTTTAAAATTTTTACAAAATTTTTTTCAATGGCTTTTTGGCATAATCTTGGCCATTGATCATAAAGTAACCTAATCTAAACCATACACCTTTCAAAATTACTTTCCTAATTAAGGAAATTAATTTTTGTTTATGACATAATCATGGTGATGTCATCCAACTATTCATATTAATTCATTAATTAATTTGTTGTCAATTTTTTACT
This sequence comes from Antiaris toxicaria, assembly GCA_035233585.1. NCBI lineage: Eukaryota > Viridiplantae > Streptophyta > Magnoliopsida > Rosales > Moraceae > Antiaris > Antiaris toxicaria. The sequence continues at coordinate 48,276,757 of CP141155.1, forward strand.
GCAATTTGATCCAAATGGAACTTCACCGAAATTGCGTAGGGTTCTCGGCGCCTCTAGTGCAATCGGTTTGTCTTATTTTGCTTCCGTTTGATCAGAATTCTCTACCGTAAATTTCTATTGTTTTAGTACATTTCAATGCACTCTCTAAGGTTTTTGGCTCTGATTTTGAACCGTCTCACCCAATTATGTCCGGTAAAATTTTCCATCCCTGAACTCACACACTTTAACACTGCTAGAACATTTTTATACTATTCACAACAGTATTAAAACGTAACTTTTTTCACATTTTATTTATTAAAATTGTTATATACATACAATTTTTACCCTACTTCGAGAATCCAAAATTCCTGGTTATCACAAGATTATTGCCCTCTCTACCTTCTCTTACTTTAACTCTGAAAACCCTTTCAACGGAAAGAGCTGGTACGACACGCCTATTAATTTCCATCTTGCTTAACTGTTCTAGCCATGTGCTTTACTAAGCTATCCCAGGACCTATGCGGTGGGACTTATGGCTTCTATCTTGTTCTTTCATCAATCTACTTGATTGTGAAGCTATATGCTCTTATGTATGCTATGCAGCATACTGTGTATGATACATACTTAAAATACTGGAAAAGCATCATTTTAAATTCATTTTATTCATGTTGTAGGCGGAGTTGTACTTACCTATCATCAGACAGTTTATACTCTCGCCTTCGTCACAATACAGGTACCTCCTTATAATCATAATGCATTTCATTAATATTCACTCTTAGGTCACTGTGGTCATTAGTGACTAATAAAAACTCTATCGTTAGTGATACCGATCCTTATCGGTACTAATTGCCCTTCTCTTGAGAGTTTGATTTTCTAATTATGGTTAATTAATTTATTTACTCAATAAATTAATTAACATCACTCTTAGGTTACTCTATCATTGGTGACTAATATACCTATCGTTGTGTGGTACCGATGCCTATCGGTACCCAACTGCTTTACTTGGGACTTTGATATTTAATTTCTAATCGTGCTTAATTAATTTATCTACTTAACAAATTAATCACTGTCTCTCACTGTCCCGTACAGACTCGGTCCTTGACTAGTTAACCAACCAGTCAATTGACCGATACCTCGCGTATTGACCATTTAGCCTATGTGGTTACCTTTACTGATTAAACTGCTCCAATTTTTATGCTTAGCTCACACCCGTCCCTCGGGTGGCACTATTTCGACATAGGGGTCATTTTCTTACATCTCAAAATTTCTAATGGGTGGTTTACTAATCTTCAAAATGTCCGTCCTTCTTTCCCAGACCTAAGTCATCGAGGAGGGGCTTGGGTTTCTATTCCGATCACATTTTCACTGCTCGTTTCCTAAAATAACCCTTTGTGCCATTTTAGAATTTTTGGCACCATTTCTGCTTAATTTTTGGGTTTCCGATGTTTAGGGAACACCTTAAAACCATCTAACCTATTCTAACTTGCCAAGTACTAAACCAAAGGCCTAATTTTTACGTCAAAGCTCAGCTTTTTACGTAAAAATATTCACAATTCCTTATATTCTCTTTTTTGACATTTCACCCCTTCTTCTTATGGTTCCTCAAGTCAGTAAGCCATAATTAATACATAATTATTTCCAATAATAAATTGAGGAAATCAAGGGATCGAAGCCACTACCAAACTCGTTCCCGTCGGTGGTCGAACGAACCGTTCGGGTCTCGACTGTACAATCTTGGAATCGGCGTTCTTCACTTTTGAAACTTCGGTTTGCAAATCCGATGTCGCAAATGTGTCCGGAATGTCAAAAATAGGCCAACAGGCCATTCTTCAATTTTTGGTCTCTGGGTCCCCGTTGACCGGTGTTGATCGTCGTTAACCAGCGTTGATCGGTCGTTGACTGGTGTTGACCATGGCGGCGATGGAAGTGGCGACCACCATCTTGAAGAGCTCGACGAGAGTAACCCATTTGTGGTGTCAATTTCACTAATCGAAGCTCCTATCGTCGGAAATCGACTCCAACAGTGGACGACGGTGGCGATGCTCCGATCTCCATTTTCCAGCGTTATTGTCAAAAATTGCTTTAGGTCTTTTGATCTATGTGTTGCTTTAAGCATTTTGACACCCACTTTGCAACTCAACTCTGCCGTAATAGTCAGATTCGACAGCGGCAATGGCAACGGTGACGGGCGAGTTTAGGCGACATGATCTGGCAGTTGTTGACATGAAAGGAGGCCTGGGTTTTGTTCTACTCTTCACCACGAATCCATTGGGATTGGAATCGTGGCATTTGGACATCGGACGGCAAAGAAATCACGGTTTGAAAAATTCAGCCACCGGCAGCTTTAGGTGGCGCGTGCGGCGTTCTCCAGCGTAGGTTCTGTCGACTCGGCACAACGTTGGAATCAGCTCGACTAGAGCTTTCCAATGGTGTCGGCGGTGTCGAAAACGAAGGTCGGATTCGATAGTCGGTTACTGTTCATGTTCGTGAGGTGTAGGGGGAGAAAATGAGATAAGAAAAACTTATGGGGGCCATTTTACAAAGGATCCAAAATTTCGTCTTTTTATGCTAATTTTTCAAAAAATTTTAAGATAGGCTACACTAACAAATTTGGGCGTGCTGAAACCAAATACATCAGTTTTATCCTGATCAGAGGTCGTCTCGACCAGTTTCCTGACACTGCATGGTTCTTGGTCAAAAATTACTTTTTGTGCTCAAATGACTAATTTGAGCATCCTGATTCCAAATATATCAGTTTTATATCATGAACATCTTGACCAATTTCTTGATACTGTGGTTAGGCCTACACTGTGTTGACATTGCACACGCATAATGAGGAGTTTTCGCGTGAAATTTCCAACATAGTCTCCCTTGATTAATTTGGACGAGCTGATTTCAAATTTATCAATTTTACGTCCATCTGAGGTCTTCTGGACCAGTTTTCAGGATCTGTATGACCCTGTCTCAAAAAACATGTCAGGTGCTCGATTGACTAATTTGGGCGTGCCCGATCGAGAAAAGGTCATCTTGACCCTCATCCCGATACTGCGTATCTCTTAAACAAAATCTACATTTTGTGCTCAATTGACCACATCGAGCCTGTTGACTATTAATATATCAGTTTTATGCCAGATTAAGGCCGTCTTAGCCACTAACCTGACACTGCGTTTCTCACTATTCACTAATCACTATTTATTATTTTCTGTCTGACTAACTAGTCTGAGCGTTCTGACTCCGATTTTATCAGTCTCTGGGCAAGAAGAGGTCATCTAGACCACTTTTCTTGATACTGTACATCTGTTAGGGCAATTATCGCTGCTGTGCTCAGATGACCAGTCTGAGCGTACTGATGACTAGCTCATCGGTTCTGTATCATGAAATAGTCGTCTGTACTGGTTTCTTGATATTGCATGTCTCAATGCATACTCACATAATAGGGTGGAACGATTTCACTGTCGATTACCCCTTTCACTACATGAATAGTAACTAAACGTTACTATACTCGTTTAATTCATTCAACTAAAAAGCACACTGTGTTTATTAACTTAATTACATCATTACATAGTAATTAAGTTTCATAATTCATGAGAGTCATTACAGTGGCTTTCAGCTCATTACACAGCCTTCTACACGGACTCTTACACGGGCGTGTGCAAGGCAACATGGGTGTGTATATTTTGGGCACGGGCGTGTACTAGTTGAGACTACTCAACATGGCCATGTCTTTGAAACACATTCATTTATCTGAGCAATACACAGCCTCTTACATAGCCGTGTACGTGACTGTGTTACACTACACGGCCATGTACACTCACACGGCTTCTCACAGATACACAGTCCGATGGTACACAGTCACTCACACGGCCATATACCTAACCGTGTTACTTAAATTTGCACTAAAAGGCATTAAATTATGTCCATTTTATTCCTTAATGACTTATTCCATGGTGAGTAGGTGCCATGAAAATGGCGGTCATTACATTAGGTTTCAGACATTTTGAGAGTCTGTATACTGGCTCACTGCTCATTACACGGCCTTCTACACAGGCTCTTACACTGGCGTGTTTCTGATCGTGCGATTAATATTGTATTAAAAGGCATCAATTTAACTCAAATTCATTCATCAATTTATCATTATTTAGAATTTAGGTTATATAAGTATGGGGGTCCTTACAACCTACCCCTCTTACAAAATTTTTGTCCTCGAAAATTATAATAGTTCCGGAAAGTTTATTTTCACACACTCTTCCCATCCCCATATGGCTTCTTCTATGTTGTGGTTCCATCACAACATTTTTACAAGTGGTATAACCTTATTCCTAAGTACTTTGTCTTCTTTAGCTAGGATTTGCATGGTTTCTCCTTGTATGTCAGATCGGCATGCACTCTATGCAGTCTCACTAGCTGAGCTTCGTAAATTTCTCCTAGTCTTCCTACTGAGTAGCTCACTTCCATGGTTAAAATTAAGCTGATTTCGTCCGCTAGTCCACAATTTCTCAAATTGCATCGTTGTCGCTTGTTGTTTTGGCAACCCGACCACGAAATCCATCATAACCTACTCCTATTTCCACTCGGTAGCTCGATTTTTCTATAGTTCTTCAGCCGATCTTTGATTTCCTACCTTAATTCTTTGGCATGTGGGGCATCTTGCTACAAACTTGGTGACGTCGTTTTCCATTCTCGACCACCAAAAACTCTCCTTTAAGTCCTTGTATCTCTTATTTGTTCCTGGATGTCCAGAGTATGGCATTTTATGGCTTCTAAAAGGATTTGCTTCTTGAGTTCCTCATCCTTCGGAATGCACACTCTATCTTTGTAATAGAGTATGCTGCCCTTAGAGACCTTAAATTCAGATCTTTCATCCTCCATTCAGCTCCTGAAAGTTCTCCTCACACTTATCAATCCACTAATACCTCTTTCCTTTCTTGGTAAGTGCTGAAAATGCAACGGCTAGCTTCGAAAATCTTCGACGAAGCGTCGATAATATCCTGCTAAGTCTAGGAAATTGCGGATCTTTGTCACATTTCCTTGGAGTTGGCCATGCGCTATCTGCCTCAATTTTCATCGGTCGACGAATACACCCTTCTTGGAGACCATGTGGCTGAGAAAATGGACTTTTTCCAGCCAAAACTCACACTTGGAGAGCTTGGGATGCCGCTTATGGTCCTTTAATATGTGCGATACTATCCTCAATGGTTCTTCTTGCTCCTTCTTTCGTCTTAGAGTATAATAATATGTCATCGATGAACACGATTACAACCTTATCCTAAGGTCCTTGAACACCTGGTTCATGAAAGTTGTTGGAGCGTTTGTCAATATTAGCCTCGTTGTTATTGACTATAATGACTTGATGCTTATATATCTTCATCTATTTGCCCTTACTATAGTAGTCGGGGGTCTCCTCCTCTTCATCATCACCCATCTTCTCATCTTCGAGATGAGCGTCAGGAAGGTCCTCGTCATCATCGTCGTTAACCTCCACCTCGAAAAGGTGTTCGGGAGACCAAAAGACTGGTTTGGGTTCTTCTATGGGTTCCCTTGACGTCCTCAAGCACTTCTGGCTGGTGCTTGGCCTTGGTTTCATCATGAGTCTTCTTCAACATGTGTTATAGAAGTCCATATCAATTTCCTCGTGGCGTTCGTATAGGAAATAAATCGGTAAAAACGTATCAGAGTGGCGCAGCGGAACAATAAAAATGTTTCAAGAACGTTAAATATATCATGATGCCATATACAACAAACCAACAACAATTTAAACTCATACCTTAAGGATGCCAATCTGCAAGAGGAGAATGACCAGAGGGCTTTAACCAACTAGCCTTCTCTACTATTCTCCATTTCTTGAATGGCTGAGTGTATGGGCACTCTGAACCTCGATTGGTATGTGAGCATTGCTAGTCTTCTTCTGACCACCCAGATCTCTAAAGAACTTATTGTCACGGTGAGTTATGCAATAATAAGCCTGCTTACCTGAGAGTCTGTGGTCTGAGAGAACTAGAGTGATAGGACCTCTATTTATAGACTTGCATGAGGTGATCCTCTAAATTCGAATTGGATTAGAAGAAGATATACTCCCTATTAGGAAATGCCCTAAGCATTAGAGACATTTTGATGTATTTATTTTGAACTGGATAATAAAATTATGTATAGAGAGGTTATTCATTACATTGCTATCTGTCTTCATTTTATTTACATGTTAAAGTAAATGTAAGCAAATATGACTCCCTGACTGCTTGTGTTAAAATGTTAGAACGTTGCATGCAATGGACTTTTGTATGCGAGAAGACAATGTTCTAAAGCAAGCGGTCTAAACTATAGTCTGTAGTCTGTGGGTTTAGACCAAGCATCTAACTCATGTTAAGACTATTATGTTGTCTAAAGCCTTGGAGGGGACGGTTTGTCTTGACTGTCTGGTGTTGGACTCCCAAGTAAAGACATAGATACGTTGCTTGGTGGTGACATATTAGATCGGGACTAAGGCGTGGTTGATCTACGAAGTCCGCTTTGAGTGGATCGATCTGCTTTTGATGTTCTTTGTGTAGTAACCTTAATCCTGAGTAGATGGACAGCTTCATGTATATGACTTGTGTACTTTGATGTTCCAATGGCTAAAGCGTCTCAGAGGTAGTAAGCTTATAGACCGGTTCGTTGGGTGCATGACTTGTATACGATAAAGGGTTCATTTACAGATATCAGAATCATAGCTCTAATAAGGAGTTGAGGGTATCCTCTTAAAGGCATTATACTGAATGTGAAAATGGATATGGCCTTCGGTCATCTGCTGGGCAGATGACTTCTTATTCATATATGGTGAATAATCATTTTCTTTATTTAGTAGTATAATAGAACTTCAAGATAGCCTGATCAGTAGGATTAAACGAACTTTGACCTAAGGCTGATCATGGATATCATATGAGGGTTCTGCATACATGACAAGGTCATTGGACGATCGCTTGTCATAGGCTTACGTAATACGGTATATAATTAGGAGTTCAGTTTTAGGTTTACAGTGGTGTGACTCTGAAATTAGTGATCGTATGATTGAGTTGTTCGGTAAAGAATGATGATCATATGGATTTGCGGGAGCCCGATTATATATGTCCAATTGGTCCCTCTACTAGCTCCATATAATTCCTTAACATTTGGCAAAATTGATTTGTGTATGCTATTGGCTAGTTTATTATGCATGGATGGTGACATAAGATTAGGATGGTCGACAAGATTCTCTTCGGTTGGATTCAGATTTTGTTTTGGATAATAGAGTACACAGTTATTCGAACTCCAAATAAAGTTGTCATGATTTTATTTGAGATTGGATTGGAGTTGTAGAAAATTATCTATGAGAACAAGAATTTGAAATACAACTGTTTTGTGGATTTTGAAATTTGAATTTTGAAATTTGAAATTTGAAATTTGAATTTGAAATTTGAAAATTGAATTTGAAAATTGAATTTGAAATTCGAATTTGAAATTTGAATTTGATATTTGAAATTCAAATTTTGAATCACAGTCCAAGTGGGATTCGAATTTCTTATGGTAAATCTACCAGGAATGAAATTCGAATTTGAGTTGGATATGGAGAGGAAAATCTTGTTATAATCCTACTTGAATTTTGAATCCAAATCCTAACAATAATGGACGAAAATTTTGAGGATTATCCTCATGGAATTTTTGGATTTTTCGTAGATAAGGTTCAGGGAAAAATTCAAGTTTCAATCCCAGTTGAATTTGGATTCTCTCCTCCCCGATTATGGCCAAAAATTTGAGGAAGATCTCCTAGAAGATTTTCGGTTATTTTGGATAAGGATGAGATAAGATTCAAACTTGAAAATCCTAGTGGAATTTTGATTCTTCCTTATCCAAAAGTGGCCGAAATTTTTGTTGGGATTTTCCCCATGGATTTTCAGATTTTTTGGTTGAAAAAGGGAGATAAGATTCATGTTAAAATCTTGTTTGGATTTGAATTGGATAATCCTCATGTTGGCCGAAATTTGTTGGGATTTTCTCTTGGATAATTTCATATTTTATGTTCTAGATAAGGGAGAAAATCTTCTCCTAATCCAATTCAAATTCAGAGAATCACCTCATGTAAGTGTATAAATAGAGGTCCGGCCACTCCAGTTCTCTTAGACCACAGACTCTTAGATGAGCAGGCTTATTGTTGCACAACTCACCGTGACAATAAGTTCTTTAGAGATCTGGGTGGAAAACATGTTCGGGTATGATCCTATTCATGACCACCCCTCGGTGGCTTGATAGGACGTGGATCGGGCTTCGTAAACAATGGTTATACACTCAAGACTCGTTTAGTTATTAACCTTCCCTAGAAACTCTGTTAACTAAACTGGTGGCCAAATAAGCGGTTATTAATATATGTCTTAACCTTGGAGGATTTAAGGCAACATATATTAATTGGATGGGGTCCATGTTTCGGCTATTTGTTTTCATGACCACCCCTCGGTGGCTTAGGGCATTAGGTGCTGAGAATTACCATTGCAATGCTACATGTTTTTCAAGTTTCATGTAGGAACATACTTGTATGTTTTATTTGCTAAAATTTCTGTATATTTGGTTGGGCTTTGTAATGATGTCTAGCATAATTTTATTTCAGTTCAAAATGTCACCGACACCCCTTATTTTAATACTTACTGAGAATAAACTGAATGGTGATAATTATAAAGATTGGAAAAGAAATCTGTTGATAGTTCTCAGCTGCGAGAGACACAAGTTTGTACTAGACGAACCATGCCCACCAGGGCCTAAACCTGACACACCGCTTGAGAAGGTCCCGGTTGCCTATACTCGTTGGAGAGAATCCAATGACATAGTTCGATGCTACATTCTGGCTAACATGACGAGTGCTTTACAAAAGCAGCATGAGACTTATCAAGTTGCTGGGGAGATCATAGAAAATCTGGAGGACATGTTTGGAGGCCAAGAAAAGTTGGCTCGACAGTCCGCTATAACCAGCATAATGAACTCTAAGCAAAAGGCGGGTACTCCGATGACGGATCATATGATCACTCTAATGGGATTCTTTGCTGAGGCTGCCGATAACGGTGCTGAGTTGGACTACAACACCTAGATCGAGATGGTATTCAAAACTCTGTCTAAAGATTTTGTGGGGTTTAAGGCTGCATACAATCTGGCGACAAGGGAGTTAGGACTTACCGAGCTCATAAAGCAACTCCGAGCTTATGAGCGGATGATCAGGGATGGGGATGCGGTCCAACCCAAAGGAGAGGCTAATTTGTCGGAATCTTCCAAACCCTCATGGAAGAGGAAAAGGCCAAATCAGAAGCAAGCGGCTTCCAATTCTTCTAATCCTCCTGTCTTGGATGGGAAGAAGAAGAAGAAGAACAAGAAGCCCAGGGACCCTAAAAAGTCCAAGTGCTTCCGCTGTGGGAAGGTAGGTCACTTTAAGAAGGCTTGTCGGGAATTCCTTGTGATGACCAGAGAATTCTAACAGTGTAACTTAGTTTAATCTAGGATTTTCTATGAGTTTTGTAAGCAAGAATGTAAAGAAACACTATGTTTGTAATTAGACAAATTATAGTGTTGATAGTGTTAGGAAATGCCCTAAGCATTAGAGACATTTTGATGTATTTATTTTGAACTGGATAATAAAATTATATATAGAAGTTATTCATTACATTGCTATCTGTCCTTGTTTTATTTACATATTAAAGTAAATATAAGCAAATATGGCTCCCTGACTGCTTGTGTTAAACTGTTAGAACGTTGCATGCAATGGACTTTTGTATGCGAGAAGACAATGTTCTAAAGTTAGCGGTCTAAACTATGGTCTGTAGTCTATGGGGTTAGACCGAGCATCTAACTCATGTTAAGACTATTATGTTGTCTAAAGCCTTGGAGGGGACGGTTTCTCTTGACTGTCTGGAGCTGGACTCCCAAGTAGAGATATAGATATGTTGCTTGGTGGTGACATATTAGACCGGGACTAAAGCATGATTGATCTACGAAGTCCGCTTTGAGTGGATCGATCTACTTTTGATGTTCATTGTGCAGTAACCTTAATCCTGAGTAAAAGGACAACTTCATGTATATGACTTGTGTACTTTGATGTTCCAATGGCTAAAGCGTCTCAGAGGTAGTAAGCTTATAGACCGGTTCGTTGGGTGCATGACTTATATACGATGAAGGGTTCGTTTACAGATATCGGAATCATAGCTCTAATGAGGAGTTAAGGGTATCCTCTTAAAGGCATTATACTGAATGTGAAAATGGACAAGACCTTGGATCCTCTGCTGGGCGGATGACTTCTTATTCACATATGGTGAATAATCATTTTCTTAATTCGGTAGTATAATGGAACTTTAAGATAGCCTGATCAGTAGGATTAAACGGACTTTGGCCTAAGACTGATCATGGATATCATATGAGGGTTCTGCATACATGACAAGGTTATTGGACGATAGCTTGTCACAGGCTTACATAATATGGTATATAATTGGGAGTTCAGTTTCAGGTTTATAGTGGCGTGACTCTGAAATTAGTGATCATATGATTGAGTTGTTCGGTAAAGAATGATGATCATATGGATTTGCGGGAGCCCGATTATATATGTCTAATTGGTCCCTCTACTAGCTCCACATAATTCCTTAACGTTTGGCAAAATTGATTTGTGTATGCTATTGGCTAGTTTATTATGCATGGACGGTGTTGACATAGGATTAGGATGGTCGACAAGATTCTCTCCGGTTGGATTCAGATTTTGTTTTGGATAATAGAGTACATAATTATTCGAACTCCAAATAAAGTTGCCATGATTTTATTTGAGATTGGATTGGAGTTGTAGAAAATTATCCATGAGAACAAGAATTTGAAATACAACTGTTTTATGGATTTTGAAATTTGAAATTTGAAATTTGAATATGAAATTTGAATTTGAAATTCGAATTTGAAATTTGAATTTGAAATTCGAATTTGAAATTCGAATTTGAAATTTAAAATTTGAAATTTGAAATTTGAATTTGAAATTCAAATTTGAAATTTGAAATTCAAATTTTGAATCACAGTCCAAGTAGGATTCGAATTTGTTGTGGTAAATCCGCAAGGAATGGAATTCGAATTTGAGTTGGATATAGAGAGGATAGTCTTGTTAGAATCCTACTTGAATTTTGAATCCAAATCCTAACTAAAGTTGGACGACAATTTTGAGGATTATCCTCAATTGATTTTTGGATTTTTGTGGATAAGGTTCAAGGAAAAATTCAAGTTTCAATCCCAGTTGAATTTGGATTCTCTCCTCCTAGATAATGGCCGAAATTTAGGAGTGAATCTCCTAGGACATTTTCGGTTATTTTGGATAAGGATGAGATAAGATTCAAGCTTGAAAATCCTAGTGGAATTTTGATTCTCCCTTATCCAAAAGTGGCTGAATTTTTGTGGAGAATTTTTAGATTTTTTGGTTGAAAAAGGGAGATAAAATTCTAGTTAAAATCTTGTTTAGATTTGGATTGCATTTATCCTAAAGTGGCCAAATTTTATTGTTGGGATTTTCCCTTGGAAAATTCAGATTTTGTGCTTGTGGATAAGGGAGAATATCTTCTCCTAATTCAATTCAAATTCAGAGAATCACCTCATGCAGGTCTATAAATAGAGGTCCTGCCACTCCAGTTGTCTTAGACCACGGACTCTCAGGTGAGCAGGCTTATTGTTGCACAGCCCACCGTGACAATAAGTTCTTTAGAGATCTGGGTGGTCGGAAGAAGACTGGCAGTGCTAGCATACCGATTGAGGTTCAGAGTGCCCACACACTCAGCCATTCGGGAATTGGAGAATAGTAGAGAAGGCTAGTTGGTTGAAGCCCTCTGGTCATTCTCCTCCTGCAAGATTGGCATCCTTGAGGTATGAGTTTTAATTGTTGTTGGTTTATTGTATATGGCATCATGAGATATTTAACGATCTTAAAAATTTTTATTGTTCCGCTGCGCCACTTTGATACGTTTTTACCGATTAATTTTCCTACAGATAGTAATAAACAGATGTTTTGGAGGAATTAAAATCTCCAAAAATAAGTAGAGAATAAAGTATATGAGTAAGAAAGTGATTTCAGGCCAAAACGCTGAAAAAGGAGTAGTTTTGATATCCGAACAGTATAAAGATAAGAATATGGCAAGTCAAAGTAAGAGCATAGTAAGAAAAGTAATTTCGGGTTTTTAAGAGATTTAAGACAGTATTAGAATAATTTGACAGTACGGATGGCTAGACAAGTCCTCCGGTATGTCACCCCAGAAATTTCGTCATTTTCGGTAAAATGATGAAGCATTTTAGGCCCAAAGAAACCAAGAGATTACCCTAGGTAAAACCTAAGGTTACTAAAGGACGAAAAACTTTGTCATTGATTTTTAGCCCAACGACAGTAGAATAAGGTAAACAGATCGCACAGGAGGCGTCAGAAACCCGCCTATGCGATTTCAGTAAAGTTTGGTTCGGTTTGACTTTTGGTCAAACTTTGACCTATGGATTAATTAGATGACATCATGGATGATGTCATAATTAGGAATAAGAAATTAGAAGAAAAAGGATGGTAGGTAGGATGAATGGCTAAGATTAAAGGTAGGTAAGATCAAGGGCTAAGATTAAGCCAAAAATGCAAAGTTGATTTTTTAAAAAATTCTATGGATAAGGGCTGAAGTAGGTCGGTTTTACAGCTGGAAAAACAGCCAAAATAATTCTATTTTGACCCCAAAAAGTTTGCAAATAAACCCTTAAAAAGTTGCTAAAAAGTCCCTAAAGAAAATTGCTAAAAGCCCTCCTTTTTGGCCTCCCTTTATAAAAACGTTTTTGGCTTCATCAAATCAGAATTTTTTTTTTTGAAATTACAGCCCCTTTGCTGCCCTTTGAAGCCGTGACTCTCCCCCTCCATTGAGCTTGAGTTTCTTCAAAGTTTGGTGTCAAAATCTTAAGCAAAGTTCTTCCTAAGCAAGTGTTGAGTAACATAGCAAGGTAAGCTTGAAATTTCAAGCTTTTCTTTCCTCAAACTTTGTTGTTTAAGGTTAATTAGTTTGCATGATAGTTAAACAGTAATTTAGAAGCTTGAAACAAGAATTTTTCATGTTAGTTTTATGAGGAACCTGTGACTAAGTGTATGGGTTCAAGAAATTTTAAGTTTGGTTTAGTTAAATTGTTGTTTTAAAGTGTGTTTTGATATGTAAAACAACTAGAAAGAAAATTTGAAAGCTTAAAACTAAAGTGGGATTCGATTTGTTTCAAGAAAAACCATGTATGTTACTAGGGTTTGGAAAGAATTTTGAGTTGGTTTTGGTTGATTTAAACATGTGTTTTTATGTGTAAAATGTTTAGAAAGAAAAGTTAAAAAGTTTGAAACAAAATTTTGTAAAAGTTTTCTAAAAAGGAACCATGTATACCTAGTGTGAAGAACATGTAAAAATCATGTGATTTTAGTGTTGTGGTAAGTTAGAATGATGTAGAAGATAAGCTTGTGTAAGTGGTTGAATTGAAAACCAAAGTTAGGTTAGGATTTAGCATAAAACCCGTGGCTTTATAAAGAGATTTCAATAAGAATTTTATTTGGTTTTGGTGTTGAATATGCCTTAAAAACCAAAAAGAAAAGTAAGAGAAAGAATGTTTGAAAGAAAGGAAGTTTTGGTGTTGGAAACCTAAACTAAAACCATGGCCTAAGTGATTGAAAAATAAAGACTTTGTGTGTGATTTGTACATTGAGAATGTGGAAAGTTTTTGCGTAAAAGTTTAGAAACTTTTGCATAAAATAGGCCTCTAGTATAGTACGTGGCAGGTTTAGAGTAGGATAGATGGTTTTGAGGCATTTCCTAAATGCCGGAAACCTAAAATTTAAGCGGAAATGCTGCCGAAATTTTTAAAGCCGCATTAAGGGCATTTCAGGAAACGAGCAATAAAAATATGCTTGGAAATGAAAACCAAGATCCCTCGGTACCTTAGAGTTTGAAGTAAGAAAGCAAATCTAGCAAAATAGTAAACCGACCCCTAAAATATAAAATGCCGAGAGGACGGAAAAAAAAATAACATTAAGGGCGTTTTGCGTAACAAGGGTAAAGTTTAGGGTCGAGATAAAAAAACCCGAGCCCCTCGGAGACCTAGGTCGGGAAGAGAATAAGGAATGTTTTTATGATTAGTGAAAAGCTCGTTTAAAGCTCCGAAATGCTAGAAAAACGAGCCACGACCCCAAGGGTCGGAATAGTACTACCCGAGGGACGGGTGATAATTAAATAGTGTAATCGCAACAATTAAGTTGAAAAAATTTACCGAGACCTAGAAAAGATTGCTTTAAGATTTTAGGGACTCAGAAAATCCCGTTTAAGCACCAAAATGAGAATGTTACGACCCCAAGACCCATTAGGGACAGAATGGTCATTTTGACCAAAAAGTCTAGAAAAGTCAAGAAAAGGGGCGTTAAACCCTCCAGTTAGCTATTTTATGGTTCTTGGACTTAGGGAACCCGGTCTAAGTAGAAAAATAGAAACGTCCCCTACCCAATTACTATTCACGTGCATGGCACTATTCACGTGCATGGCGCTATTCACCGTCAAAAGTTACTATTCACCAAGTTTACCAAAATTTCTGAAATGCTCGGAAATGGTTGCTAGAGCCCTAGAAAAGTCTAAACAGAGTTGTTAGGACTTTAAATGTCATCATAATACTTTAATTAAGATTTTAAAAGCTAAAGTTCAGATTTTAGTATAATAAAGTCAGTTAATGAAAATGTATTAACTGATGACATTATGTCTTTAGGAAACTCAACTAGAGACGGGCAAAGGAGCTCGACGGACCACAGAAGTTTACACTAGCACAAGTGCGGTAAGTACAGACATTTAATTGTCTACTCACGAATTGACTTGCCATAGAGTTGTATTATATATATATACACATTTAAGTTATTCAGTTTGTGACATGATACTTACATGTTCATGAGAATAGTTAACCAAGATCAGATAAAGAAAAGAGGAATAAGATAAGTCAAATAATAAGACTTAAAAGTTAAGGTTGGCGTATCGGCCTCTCCAGTTTTGAGGTTCAAAAATAGCCTCTACCCCAGTTGTGTGGCGCTGCCTCGTTAATAATGAGGTAGTTGATGGCTTGACTTGCTACCTATAGGTAGTAGTCCAGAGATGACCTTAGGGCTGATTGGTGGATCGCTCCCCTGATCCTCTACTGGTCTGCGCGCATTAGGTACGTCCAACCACGGGCCCACAAGTGAAAGATTATGCAAGATAAAGTAAAGCAAAGAAAAGAAAGAGATAGAATAGAAAGAATAAGTAAAGCATTGGAATAAGCAAATAATTGGTTATAAGTTGACTAATCCTAAGTGTAGTGTATTCAGCTTATTTACTTGTATGTTTGTACTTACTGAGCTTTAGCTCATTAGTCTATTCGTGATGTAGGTAATAAAGGTAAGCAACCAGCAATATGAAACAAGAGTAGCGGACTGGCAGGCAGATCCCAACGATGTCATGGACAGGTTATGGTTCCGTTTCGCAGAGTTCCACTATAATTAAAGTGTAAAAGAAAGAAAGTGTAATAGTGATGTATATGTATAAAGATAAGCCAAAAGTGTAGTATGTAAAGTAGTGAAACAAGCTCTAAAGTATGTGTTTATTTTTACGTATTTTAAAGTAACAAGACCGCAAAATATATTTTGGAAAAAAAAAATTAAGTAGTACGTATATATTTATGTATACACGATTTCAAAGAACTAATAGTTTCATTTAGTTAAGTTTTAAAAAGAAAAAAAATATTCCTAGTTTTTCAAGTACAAATCTTTTAAACCCCTAAAGAAAAAGAAAGTTATAAAGACAAGCAAGCTAAGTAAGAATAAGTAAAGAATAAAGAAAGCAAGCAAGATAAGGTGGATGACCCAAGCTAGAGGGGTTACGCCCATATTCCTAGCCGCCAAGGGCAAGGAAGGTGAGGAACTTCACTATTTGGAAGCGTGTTTGGTGGAAGAATCAAAAGACACTTGGGTCATTAATTCGGGTGCCACTAATCATGTTTGTGTTTCTATGCAGGGGTTCGTGGAAACGAGAAGTCTACATGATAGAAGCCTCTCGTTGCGGACTAGAGACCGTAGCTTGGTGGTGGCTGAGGCAGTGGGAGATATTTATCTTTACTTTGATGAATTTAGGTTTATTTTATTGAAAGACTGTTTTATGTTCCTAATTTTAGGAGGAACCTTATATCGGTAGCTTGTTTAATAAAGGATTCTTATTCAGTTTCTTTTAGTAAAAGAGTTGATATTCATAGAAATAAGTCTTTTATCTGTTCTAGATGGATGGATGGAAACCTATATTTTATCAAACCAAAGATGTACTCACTGCTTGACACCGAATTAATAGATAACTCTAAAAGGTTGAAAGTTTCTCACTCTAACATGGCGTATCTTTGGCATTTAAGACTTGGTCATATTAATCAGGATAAGATTCAAAGGTTGGTGAAAGACGGTCCTCTAGAATCTCTAGAGGAGGTACGTCTTCCTCAATGTGAATCTTATCTAGAAGGAAAGACGACTAAGAGGTCTTTTGGAGCTAATGGTACTGGGGCTCAGGAGCTCTTAGAAATTGTGCACACTGAAGTATGTGGCCCCAAGAACGTCACAGCACGAGGAGGGTTCGAGAATTATGTCTCTTTTATAGATGATTACTCGAGGTATGTATATGTATATTTGATGCACCGTAAGAGCGAAACCTTTGACAAGTTCAAAGAGTATCGTGCGGAAGTGGAAGAGCAATTGGATAAATCCATAAAGACACTTCGATCTGATCGAGGTGGCGAATACCTCTCTGATGAATTTCTAGGACATCTTGTAGAGAATGGGATATTATCCCAATTGACTGCACCTGGTACTCTACAACAGAATGGTGTAGCCGAAAGGAGAAACAGGACCTTGTTGGATATGGTACGGTCCATGATGAGTTATTCAACGCTGTCATTATCATTTTAGGGATATGCTTTACAAACGACGTGCTATATTCTGAACCAGGTTCCAAGCAAATCAATTCCTAGGACTTCGTATGAATTATGGCGTGGCAGAAAGCCCTCCCTTGGACATATGACAATATAGGGCTACTCGGCACATGTACTGGATGGGGATGCAAAGAAGTTGGAAGCAATCAGAACTATACATGTTTGTAGGGTATCCAAAGGGAACAAAAGGAGGTCTGTTCTATAACCCGAAGGAACAAAAAGTCATTGTTTCAACCCATGCGACATTCTTGGAGGAAAGTCACATGAATGACTTTAAGCCTTGAAGCATGCTAGAGGAGTTATCGAGTGAAAGAACTGCTGCACAGGTTTCAGTTTTGGATGCAAGTCTGAGTTCCAGTGAAAGACCTGCAGACGATCAACAATTTAGGGTGCCTCGTCATAGTGGGAGGGTTTCGAAGAAACCAAATTTCTTCATGTATGGTACTGAGGTATACCAGGCCGAGGCTCATGAGCATGAGGATGATCCGGTCACCTATGATGAAGCTATAAATGATGTTGATTCTAAATCTTGGAAACAGGTTATGAACAATGAGATGGATTCTATGAAATCCAACTCTGTTTGGGAACTTGTAGATTTACCGGACGGGATAAAACCCATTGGATGCAAATGGGTCTACAAAAGAAAGAAGGATGCGGAAGGGAGAGTGGAAACTTTCAAACCTAGACTGGTTGTAAAGGGGTACACGCAAAAGGCTGGAATCGATTACGATGAAACCTTTTCGCCTGTTGCTATGCTAAAGTCTATCTGTAGTCTTCTGTCCATTGCTACGGCTCTCGATTACGAGATATGACAAATGGATGTCAAGACGGCATTCTTGAATGGCCATCTTGAGGAGTGTATCTATATGATACAGCCCGAAGGGTTCGTAGCGAAAGGCCAAGAAAGGAAAGTCTGCAAGTTGCTTAGATCCATTTATAGATTAAAGCAAGCATCCCGCTCATGGAACCAGAGATTTGATCAAGCGATCAAGACTTTCGGTTTTGAGCAGAACGTTGATGAACCCTGTGTTTGTAAATGTATTAAGGATGGAAAAGTAGTCTTTCTGATACTCTATGTCGATGATATACTACTCATTAGGAATGATGTAGGGAACTTATCATCGGTCAAGCTTTGGTTACACTAATAGCTTGACATGAAGGAATTGGGTGAAGCTAATTATATTCTAGGCATTCGTCTCTTCAAAGATCGAAAGAACAAAATGATAGTGTTTTCCCAAGCTTCATACATAGATAAAATAATTGACAAATATGCAATGCAAGAGGCAAAGAAAGGTACACAACCTTCTATTGCTGGTCTAACTCTTTCACTGGATGACTGTCCTAAGACATCAGAAGAAAGAGAGCGTATGAGTAAGGTCCCTTATGCATCCGCTGTGGGTAGCCTTATGTATGCTATGCTTTGCACTCTCCTGGACATATGTTTTGTAGTAGGTATGGTGAGTCGATATCAAGCGAATCCTGGAACCAAGCACTGGTAAGCAGTAAAGCATATACTCAAGTATCTTAAGAGAATAAGGGATTATATGCCGGTGTATTCTGAAGGGGACCTAACACCCGTAGGATACACAGACTCAGACTTCTAGACTTGCATGGATTCGAGGAAATCGACATCTGGATCAATGTTTTTGCTCGGAGGAGGCGCTATTGTGTGGAGGAGCATGAAGTAGGGCTGCACAGCTGACTCTACTACAGAGGCTGAGTATGTGGCTGCGGTTGAGGCATCTAAAGAAGCGGTTTGGTTCCATAAGTTCGTTAGAGACCTTGAGGTCATTCCGGATGTTGACAAGCTTATCACACTTTACTATGATAACACTGGGGCTATTGGCAACACAAGGGAATCTCGGCACCACAAGAGGACTAAGCACGTAGATCGGAGATATCATATTATTAAAGGGCACGTGGAGACAGGCCAAGTAGATGTATGTAAAATCACGTCCGAGGACAACATTACCGATCCCTTTACTAAGACTTTGATGGCTAGAAGCTTTGAGAGGCATGTAGAGGCGATAGGGATGCATAACATGGCACATCTACTGGCTTTGAGTGGATCGATCTACTTTTGACATTCATTGTGCAGTAACCTTAATCCTGAGTAGATTGACAGCTTCATGTATATGACTTGTGTATTTTGATGTTCCAATGGCTAAAGTGTCTCAGAGGTAGTAAGCTTATAGACCGGTTCGTTGGGTGCATGACTTGTATACGATGAAGGGTTCGTTTACAGATATCGGAATCATAGCTCTAATGAGGAGTTAAGGGTATCCTCTTAAAGGCATTATACTGAATGTGAAAATGGACAAGGCCTTGGGTCGTCTGTTGGACGGATGACTTCTTATTCACATATAGTGAATAATCATTTTCTTTATTTAGTAGTATAATGGAACTTTAAGATAGCCTGATCAGTAGGATTAAATGGACTTTGGCCTAAGGTTGGTCATGGATATCATATGAGGGTTCTGCATACATGACAAGGTCATTGGACGATAGCTTGTCACAGGCTTACGTAATACGGTATATAATTGGGAGTTCAGTTTCAGGTTTATAGTGGTGTGACTCTGAAATTAATGATCATCTGATTGAGTTTTTTGGTAAAGAATAATGATCGTATGGATTTGCAGAAGTCTTATTATATATGTCCAATTGGTCCCTCTACTAGCTCCACATAATTCCTTAACGTTTGGCAAAATTGATTTGTGTATGCTATTGGCTAGTTTATTATGCATGGACGGTGTTGACATAGGATTAGGATGGTCGACAAGTTCTCTCCGGTTGGATTCAGATTTTGTTTTGGATAATAGAGTACATAATTATTCGAACTCCAAATAAAGTTGCCATGATTTTATTTGAGATTGGATTGGAGTTGTAGAAAATTATCTATGAGAACAAGAATTTGAAATACAACTGTTTAGTGGATTTTGAAATTTGAAATTTGAATTTTGAAATTTGAAATTTGAAATTTGAATTTTGAAATTTGAAATTTGAAATTTGAAATTTGAATTTAAAATTTGAATTTGAAATTCGAATTTGAAATTTGAAATTTGAATTTGAAAATTGAATTTGATATTTGAATTTGATATTTGAAATTCAATTTTGAATCACAGTCCAAGTGGGATTCGAATTTCTTGTGGTAAATCCACAAGGAATGAAATTCAAATTTGAGTTGGATATGCAGAGGAAAATTTTGTTAGAATCCTGCTTGAATTTTGAATCCAAATCCTAAAAATAATGGGTGAAAATTTTGAGGATTATCCTTAAGGAATTTTCAGATTTTTTTATGGATAAGGTTCAAGAAAAAATTCAAGTTTCAATCCCAGTTGAATTTGGATTATTTCCTCCCTGATTATGTTCATTTATTTTGGATAAGGATGAGATAAGATTCAAGCTTGAAAATCCTAGTGAAATTTTGATTCTTCCTTATCCAAAAGTGGCTGAAATTATTTGGTGAATATCCTTAAGGATTTTCGGATTTTTTGGTTGAAAAAAGGGAGAAAAAATTCTAGTTAAAATCTTATTTGAATTTGGATTGGAATTATCTTAAAGTGGCCGAATTTATTGTTGGGATTTTCCCCTTGGAAAATTCAGATTTTATGCTTATGGATAAGGGAGAATATCTTCTCCTAATCTAATTCGAATTTAAAGAATCACCTCATACAAGTCTATAAATAGAGGTCCTGCCACTCCAGTTCTCTTAGACTACAGACTCTCAGGTGAGTAGGCTTATTGTTGCATAACTCACCGTGATAATAAGTTCTTTAGAGATCTGGGTGGTCGGAATAAGACTAGCAGTGCTAGCATACCGATCGAGGTTCAGAGTGCCCACACACTCAGCCATTCGGGAATTGGAGAATAGTAGAGAAGGCTAATTGGTTGAAGCCCTCCGGTCATTCTCCTCTTGCAGATTGGCGTCCTTGAGGTATGAGTTTAAATTATTGTTGGTTTATTGTATATGGCATCATGAGATGTTTAACGATCTTGAAAAATTTTTATTGTTCCACTATGCCACTCTGATACGTTTTTACCGATTTATTTCCTACACGTTAATTAGAAAGTTTCAACCAACTGACCTTCTTTAATGTTCACCAATTCTAAGATGATGAAGTGTGTGAGCACTCAGTCTCTCGATCTATACTCGATGCACTACTTTCTCTTTCCAACCACCTAGAGCTCTTTAAACTTATTATTATTAATAGGAGTATAATAATAAGCTCTCATGTCTTAGAGTCTATGGTCTAACTAAAACTTAAGCTCTTATTTATAATATATGAATTTGGTGGTATTCGAATTTAAATAGGACATCTGAAAAAAAAAAAATTTTCTCTCTCCTCCTTGTGATATGCAAATTTTCCTAGCCCTAGGGAGACTCCAAAAAATCAACCACTACAGATAAGGGACGTCCAAATTTGATTAAGATTCTAGTCTCCAATTATCTTGAAATTTATGATTTTATTTACGTAGATAATATTCCATAAATCCAATTTTAATTCAAATAACATCATGATAACTTTATTTAAATAATATAATCAGGTAATAATTGTCAAAAATAAAGTCAAGAAGAGAAAAAAAAAATTTCCTTGCCTTATCTTTATCAAAAAACACCTATCATAGATGGAGTAGGATAAGATTTTGTTTCAAATCAAATCTATTTTGGATATTATGCATATGTAGTTTTAATTATATGTTTAAACAAGATTATCTAGATATTTAAATTAATTATTTAAATAATTAATTTATCTATATCTTTTAATTTAAATTAATCCCATATTTATCACAAAAGACAAATTAATTAATTTAAATTACAAATCTTATTTTCAAATAACTATCTATCCAAACTAAATATTTTTCTAATTAATTAAATGAAACAAATTGACACAATGGGATAGAGGAAGAAGTAATGGTTTCAATGAACCGAACCCTAAGCCAAATCCATGGCTAAAACGAAGAAGCCGCACCTCACTCTAATCTCTTTCAATATCAAAAACTTAATAATCAGGTCTACCTTCCTTGTACAATCAAAGGGCTATTAAACCCCATAAAAAGGACACCAAAGAAAAGGGTTGTTTACTAAAGCAACAAGTACCAAACCAACAAAATGACAAGTGTGTGTATGTATGTGTGTGTATATATATACACACAACAATAAACCAAAACTCTAAAACAAGTATTATATAGACTCCTTTTCTTTGAGAAAGAACTTGCCCTCAAGTTCAAATTAGCAATTGGATGTCAGCACAACAATCAAATGGCTAATTTTTTTTGTTCTTTTTCTTTTCTTTTTCTTAAGGTTTTGATACACTCCCACTGAAAAATTAGTTTTGAACTCATCAAAATCCCACTGCAGCAACAAAGTTAAATGCCATGCCTATTCTTTTGTGCCATCTTGCACTTAAACCCTTTTGATGGAATTTGCATGCCCTCATCTAGTTATTACATCCTTCACTAATGTGTTTGTTAGAAATGTCCTAAGCGGGAAAGACATTTTTGATGTATTTCATTTATTTTGAACTAATTAATCAAAATATATTAGAAATTAATCATTACATTGCTATATATCCTCATCCTATTTATATGTTAAAGTAAATGTAAGCAAATATGACTCACTGACTGTTTGTGTTAAACTGTTAGAATGTTACATACAATAGACTTTTATATGCTAAAAGACAGCATTCTAAAGTAAGCAGTCTAATATATAGTCCATATTCTATGGTTTAGACCAAACATCTAACTTATATTAAGACCATTATATTGTCTAAAGCCAACCGGAGGAACAGTTTGTCTTGACTATCCAAAACTTTGACTCCCGAGTAGAGACATAGATATATTGCTCAGTGGTGATGTATCAGACTAGGACTAAAGTGTAATTGATCTGCGTAGTCTGCTTTAGTGGATCAATTCAGTTTTGAACTTCATTACGCAATAACCTTAATCCTGAGTAGATGAATCGCTTTATGTGTATAACTTGTGTACTTTGATGTTCCAATGGCTAAAGTTTCATAAAGATATTAAGCTTATAGACCAGTTCATTGGATATATAACTTTTATACGATGAAGGGTTTGTTTACAAATATTGGAATCATGGCTCTAATAAAGAGTAAACATTATCCTCTTAAAGGTATTATACTGGATGTGAAAATGGACAAGGCCTTAGGTCGTTTGTTGTGCAGATGACTTCTTATTCACATATGGTGAATAATCATTTTCTTATTTAAGAGTACAATGAATCTTTAAGATAGTATGATCAGTAGGTCGAACAGACTTTGACCCTAAGGCTGATCATGGATATTACATATATAGGAAAAAATCGATAAAAATGCATCAGAGTGACGTAGCGGAATTATAAAAATTTTTCAAGATCGTTAACTATCTGGTGATGCCATATATAATAAACTAACAACAACATAAACTCATACCTAAGAGGATGCCAATTGTAGGAGGAGAATGACTGGACGGCTTCAACCAACTAGTTTTCTTTACTATTCTCTAATTCCCGGATGGCAGAGTATGTGTGGCACTCGGTTCGTCAATCGGTATGCTAGCACTACCAGTCTTCTTCCGACCACTCAGATCTCTAAAGAACTTATTACCATGGTAAGTTATGCAATAATAAGCCTACTCACCTGAGAGTCTGTGGTCTGTGAGAACTGGAGTGGTAGGAGGACCCCTATTTATAGACAGGTATGAGGTGATCCCTTGAATTCAAATTGGATTAGGAGAAGATTTTCTCCCTTATCCACAACAAAATCTGAAATTTTCAAAGCCAAAATCCAAGTGAAAAATTAGGCCAATATCAAAGATTTTGCATTCAAAATTCAAATAGGATTTTAACTTGAATTTTATCTCCTCACTCATCCAATAAAACCGAATTTCCCTAAGGCCATAAACATGTCCAGATTCGACAACTCTAGTGTGAGGAGAATCAAAATCCAAATAGGATTTTCTAACTTGAATTTTATCTCACCCTTATCCATATGAAAACCAAAAATCCCTTTGGATTTACCCATAAATTTTCGGCCACTTTAGGGAGGGAGAGAATCAAAATTCAACTAGAATTGAAACTTGAATTTTCCTTGCATCCTTATCCACAAAAACCGAACCCACCTAGGGAGAATCTTCCCTAACAAATTCAACCACTTTAGGTTAGGATTAAGATTCAAAATTCAAGTAGGATTCAAATAAGATTTTCCTCTTCATTATCCATATCAAATTCAAAATTCACCATGAGGATTTATCCACAACTAATTCGAACCTTACTTGGATTGTGATTCAAAATTTGAATTTAAACTTCAAATTCAAATTTCAAATTTAAATTTTGAATTAAAATTTCAAATTTAAATTTCAAATTCAAATGTCAAATTCAAATTTCAAATTAAAATTTGAATTTCAAATTCAAAATTAAAATTTCAAATTTCAAATTTCAAATTAAAATTTCAAACTCCCCAAGAAAATTGTATTTCAAATTTTGTTCTCATGGATAATTTTCTACAACTCAAATTCAATCTCAAATAAAATCATGGCAACTTTATTTAGAGTTCGAATAATTGTGTACTCTATTATCCAAAAAAAAATCTGAATTCAACCGAAGAGAATCTTGTCCACCATCCTAATCCTATGTCAACACCATCCATGCAAAGTCAACTAGCCAACAAGTATACATAGATCAATTTGCCATTCATTAAGGAATTATGTGGAGCTAGTAGAGGGACCAATTGGATATATATAATCGAGCTCCCGTGAATCTATATGATCATCATTCTGTACTGAACAACTCAATCATATGATCACTAATTTCAGAGTCACACTACTATAAACCTGAAACTAAACTCCCAATTATATATCGTATTACGAAAGCATATGATAAGCTATTGTCCAATGACCTTGTCATGTATGCAAAACCCTCATATGATATCCATGATCAGTCTTAGGTCAAAGTTCGCTCAACTTGCTGATCAAGCTATCTTAAAGTTTCATTATACTACTGAATAAGAAAATGATTATTCACCATATGTGAATAAGAAGTCGGCCGCCTAGCAGACAACCCAAGGCCTTATCCATTTTCACATCCAGTATAATGCGTTTAATAGGATACCCTTAACTCCTTATTAGAGCTATGATTCTGATATTTATAAACAAACCCTTCATCGTATACAAGTCATGCACCCAACAAACCGATCTATAAGCTTACTACCTCCGAGACACTTTAGCCATTAGAACATCAAAGTACAGAAGTCATATATATGAAGTAGTTCATTTACTCAGGATTAAGGTTATTGCATAATGAACGTCAAACGCAGATTGATCTACTTATAGCAGACTACGTAGATCAATCACACTTTAGTCGCGATCCAATATGTAACCATCAAGCAACATATCTATGTCTCTACTCAGGAGTCTATGCTCTGGATAGTCAAGACAAACCGTCTCCACCATGGATTTAGATAATATAATAGTCTTAACATGAGTTAGATGTGCAGGAAAATAAATTGGTAAAAACGTATCAGAGTGGCGCAGCAGAACAATAAAAATTTTAGATTGTTAAATATCTCATGATGCCATATACAATAAACCAACAACAATTAAAACTCATACCTCAAGGACGCCAATCTGTAGGAGGAGAATGACCGGAGGGCTTCAACCAACTAGCCTTCTCTACTATTTTCCAATTCCTGAATGGCTGAGTGTGTAGACACTCTGAACCTCGATCGGCATGCTAGCACTGCTAGTCTTCTACCAACCACTCAGATCTCTAAAGAACTTATTGTCACGGTGAGTTGTTCAACAATAAGGCTGCTCACCTGAGAGTCTATGGTCTGAGAGAACTGGAGTGGCAGGACCTCTATTTATAGACCTGCATGAGGTGATTCTCTGAATGTGAATTGGATTAGGAGAAGATATTCTCCTTTATCCACAAGCACAAAATCCAAATTTTCAAAGGGGAAAATCCCAACAACAAATTTGGCTACTTTAGGATAATTCCAATCCAAATCTAAATAAGATTTTAACTAGGATTTTATCTCCCTTTTTCAACCAAAAAGTCTGAAAATTCAAAGGAGAAATCTCCACCAAGATTTCAGCCACTTTTGGATAAGGAAGAATCAAAATTCCACTAGGATTTTCAAGCTTGAATCTTATCTCATCCTTATCCAAAATAACCGAAAATCTCCTAGGAGATTTACTCCAAAAATTCAGCCATTATCAGGGAGGAGAGAATCCAAATTCAATTGGGATTGAAACTTGAATTTTTTCTTGAACCTTATCCACAAAAATCTGAAAATTTATTGAGGATAATCCTCAAAATTTTTGTCCATATTTGGTTAGGAGTTGGATTCAAAATTCAAGCAGGATTCGAACAAGATTTTCCTCTCCATATCC
Organism: Antiaris toxicaria; assembly: GCA_035233585.1. Lineage (NCBI taxonomy): Eukaryota > Viridiplantae > Streptophyta > Magnoliopsida > Rosales > Moraceae > Antiaris > Antiaris toxicaria. The sequence goes on from CP141155.1 coordinate 48,303,109, forward strand.
AACTCAAATTCGAATTTCATTCCTCGTGGATTTACCACAACAAATTCGAATCCCACTTGGACTGTGATTCAAAATTTGAATTTCAAATTCAAATTTTAAATTCAAATTTCAAATTTCAAATTCAAATTTCAAATTCAAATTTTAAATTTCAAAATTCAAAATTCAAATTTCAAAATTCAAATTTCAAAATCCATAAAACAGTTGTATTTCAAATTCTTGTTCTCATGGATAATTATCTACAACTCCAATCCAATCTCAAATAAAATCATGGCAACTTTATTTGGAGTTCGAATAATTATGTATACTATTACCCAAAACAAAATCTGAATCCAAGCGGAGAGAAACTTGTCTACCATCCTAATCCTATGTCAACACCATCCATGCATAATAAACTAGCCAACAGCATACACAGATCAATTTTGCCAAACGTTAAGGAATTATATGGAGCTAGTAGAGGGACTAATTGGACATATATAATCATATGATCATCATTTTTTACCAAACAACTCAATCATATGATCACTAATTTCAGAGTCACACCACTATAAACCTGAAACTGAACTCCCAATTATATACCGTATTACATAAGCCTGTGACAAGCTATCATCCAATGACGTTGTCATGTATGCAGAACCCTCATATGATATCCATGATCAGCCTTAGGCCAAAGTCCGTTTAATCCTACTGATCAGGCTATCTTAAAGTTCCATTATACTACCGAATAAAGAAAATAATTATTCACCATATGTGAATAATAAGTCATCCGCCAGCAGATGACCCAAGGCCTTGCCCATTTTCACATTCAGTATAATGCCTTTAAGAGGATACCCTTAACTCCTCATTAGAGCAATGATTCCGATATCTGTAAATGAACCGTTCATTATATACAAGTCATGCACCCAACGAACCGGTCTATAAGCTTATTACCTCTGAGACGCTTTAGCCATTAGAACATCAAAGTACACAAGTCATACAAATGAAGCTATCCATCTACTCAGGATTAAGGTTACTGCACAATGAACATGAAAAGCAGATCGATCCACTTAAAGCGGACTTCGTTGATCAATCACGCTTTAGTCCCGGTCTAATATGTTACCACCAAGCAACATATCTATATCTCTACTTGGGAGTCAATGCTCCAGACAGTCAAAAAAAACTGTCCCCTCCAAGGCTTTAGACAACATAATAGTCTTAACATGAGTTAGATGCTCGGTCTAACCCCATAGACTACAGACCATAGTTTAGACCGCTTACTTTAGAACATTGTCTTCTCACATACAAAAGTCCATTGCATGCAACGTTCTAACAGTTTAACACAAGCAATCAGGGAGCCATATTTGCTTAAATTTACTTTAACATGTGAATGAAACGAGGACAGATAGCAATGTAATGAATAACCTCTATATATAATTTTATTATCCAGTTCAAAATAAATACATCAAAATGTCTCTAATGCTTAGGGCATTTCATAACAATCTCCCACTTGCCCTAAGCTAGCAGATGTGCCATGTTATGCATCCCCATCGCCTCTACGTGCCTCTCAAAGCTTCTAACCACCAAAGTCTTAGTAAAGGGATCGGCAATGTTGTCCTCAGATGCGATCTTACATACATCCACTAATCCTGTCTCCTTGTCCCCTCTCCGATCAAAAACACTGATCCTAATGTCAATTTCCTCGAATCCTTGCAAGTCTGGAAGACTTGGTCCGTGTATCGTACGGGTGTTAGGTCCCCTCCATAATACACCAGCATATAATCTCTCATTCTCTTAAGATACTTGAGTATATGCTTTACTACTTGCCAGTGCTTGGTTCCAAGATTCGCTTGATATTGACTCACCATACCTACTGTAAAACATATGTCTGAGCGAGTGCAAAGCATAGCATACATAAGGCTACCCACAGCGGATGCATAAGGGACCTTACTCATACTCTCTCTTTCTTCCAATGTCTTAGGACAGTCATCCAATAAAAGAGTTAGACCGGTAATAGAAGGTTGTGTACCTTTCTTTGCCTCTTGCATTGCATATTTGTCAATTATTTTATCTATGTATAAAGCTTGGGATAACGCTATCATTTTGTTCTGTCGATCTCTGAAGAAACGAATGCCCAGAACATAATTAGCTTCTCCCAAGTCCTTCATGTCAAACTGTTGGTGTAACCATAGCTTGACCGATGATAAGTTCCCTACATCATTCCCAATGAGTAGTATATCATCGACATAGAGTATCAGAAAGACCACTTTTCCATCCTTAATACGTTTACAAACACAGGGTTCATCAACGTTCTGCTCAAAACCAAATGTCTTAATCACTTGATCAAACCTCTGGTTCAATGAGTGGGATGCTTGCTTTAATCCATAAATAGATCTAAGCAACTTGCAGACTTTTCTTTCCTGGCTTTTCACTACGAACAATTCGGGCAGTATCATATAGATACACTCTTCAAGATGGCCATTCAAGAATGCCGTCTTGGCATCCATTTGCCAGATCTCGTAATCGAGAGCCGTAGCAAAGGACAGAAGAATACAGATAGACTTCAGCATAGCAACAGGTGAAAAGGTTTCATCGTAATCGATTCCAGCCTTTTGCGTGTACCCCTTTGCAACTAGTCTAGCTTTGAAAGTTTCCACTCTCCCTTCCGCATCCTTCTTTCTTTTGTAGATCCATTTGCATCTAATAGGTTTTATCCCATCTGGTAAATCTACAAGTTCCCAAACAGGGTTGGATTTCATAGAATCCATCTCATTGTTCATAGCCTGTTTCCAAGATTTAGAATCAACATCATTTATAGCTTCATCATAGGTGACCGGATCATCCTCATGCTCATGAGCCTCAGCCTAGTATACCTCAGCATCATACATGAAGAAATTAGGTTTCTTCGAAACCCTCTTACTACGACAAGGCACCCTAAATTGTTGATCGTCTGCTTGTCTTTCACCGGAACTCGGACTTGAGTCCAAGAACGAAATCTGTGCAGCAGTTCTTTCACTCGATAACTCCTCTAGCACTACTTTGCTTTGAGGTTTAAAGTCATTCATGTGACTTTCCTCCAAGAATATCGCATGGGTTGAGACAATGACTTTTTGTTCCTTCGGGTTATAGAACAGACCTCCTTTAGTTCCATTTGGATACCCTACAAACATGCACAATTCTGATCTTTGTTCCATTTTCTTTGCATCCCCATCCAGTACATGTGCCAGGCAGTCCCATATTCTCATATGTCTAAGGGGGGGCTTCCGTCACGCCACAATTCATACGGAGTTCTGGGAATTGATTTGCTTGGAACCTGATTCAGAATATAGCACGCCGTTTGTAAAGCATATCCCCAAAATGATAATGGCAGTGTTGAATAACTCATCATGGACCTTACCATATCCAACAAGGTCCTGTTTCTCCTTTCGGCTACACCATTCTGTTGTGGAGTACCAAGTACAGTCAATTGGGATAATATCCCGTTCTCTACAAGATGTCCTAGAAATTTGTCAGAGAAGTATTCGCCACCTCGATCAGATCGAAGTATCTTTATGGATTTATCCAATTGCCTTTCCACTTCCGCACGATACTCTTTGAACTTGTCAAAGGTTTCGCTCTTGCAGTGCATCAGATACACATATCCATACCTCGAGTAATCATCTATAAAGGAGACATAATACTCGAACCCTCCTCGTGCTGTGACGTTCATGGGGCCACATACGTCAATGTGCACAATTTCTAAGAGCTCCTGAGCCCTTGTACCCTTAGCTCCAAAAGACCTCTTAGTCATCTTTCCCTCTAGACAAGACTCACATTGAGGAAGACATACCTCCTCTAGAGATTCTAGGGGACCGTCTTTCACCAATCTTTGAATCCTATCTTGATTAATATGACCAAGTCTTAAATGCCAAATATACACCTTGTTAGAGTGAGAAACTTTTAACCTTTTAGAGTTATCTATTAATTCAGTGTCAAGCAGTGAGTACATCTTTGGTTTGATCAAATATAGATTTCCATCCATCCATCCAGAACAGATAAAAGACTTATTTCTACGAACATCAACTCTTTTACTAAAAGAAACTGAATAAGAATCCTTTATTAAACAAGCTACCGATATAAGGTTCCTCCTAAAATTAGGAACATAAAAACAGTCTTTCAATAAAATAAACCTAAATTGATCAAAGTAAAGGTAAATATCTCCCACTGCCTCAGCCACCACCAAGCTACCATCTCCAGTCCGCAACGAGAGGCTCCTATCATGTAGACTTCTCGTTTCCACGAACCCCTACATAGAAACACAAACATGATTAGTGGCGCCTGGATTAATGACCCAAGTGTCTTTCGATTCTTCCACCAAACATGCTTCTAAGTAGTGAAGTTCCTCACCTTCCTTGCCCTCGGTGGCTAGGAATTCCCGACAAGCCTTCTTCAAGTGACCTACCTTCCCACAGCGGAAGCACTTGGACTTTTTAGGGTCCTTGGGTTTTTTGTTCTTGTTCTTCTTCTTCCCATCCGAGACAAGAGGGTTAGAAGAACTGGAAGCCGCTTGCTTCTGATTTGGCCTCTTCCTCTTCCGAGAGGGTTTGGAAGATTCCGTCAAATTGGCTTCTCCTTTGGGCTGGACCGCATCCCTATCCCTAATCATTCGCTCATAAGCTTGGAGTTGCTTCATGAGCTCGATTAGTCCTAACTCCCTTGTCGCCACCTTAAACCCCACAAAATCTTTAGACAGAGTTTTGAACACCATCTCGATCTGGGTGTTGTAGTCTAACTCAGCACCGTTCTCGACAGCCTCAGCGAAGAATCCCATTAGGGTGATCATATGGTCCTTCACTGGAGTACCTGCCTTTTGCTTAGAGTTCATAATACTGGTTATAGCAGACTGTCGAGCCAACTTTTCTTGGCCTCCGAACATGTCCTCCAGATTTTCCATGATCTCCCCAGCAACCTGATAATTCTCATGCTGCTTTTGTAAAGCACTCGTCATACTAGCAAGCATGTAGCATCGAGCTATATCATTGGATTCTGTCCAACGAGTATAGGCAACCGGGACCTCCTCAAGCAGTATGTCAGGTTTTGGCCCTGGTGGGCATGGTTCGTCCAGTACGAACTTGTGTCTCTCGCAGCTAAGAACTAACAACAGATTTCTCTTCTAATCCTTATAATTATCGTCATTCAGTTTATTCTCAGTAAGTATTGAAATGAGGGGTGTCGATGACATTTTGAACTGAAATAAAATTATACTAGACATCATTACAAAGCCCAAGTAAATATACAGATAATTTAGCAAATAAAACATACAAGTATGTTCCTACATGAAACTTGAAAAACGTGTAGCATTGCAACGGTAATTCTCAGCACCTATTGCCCCAAGCCATATTCCAATTTACCCATTAGGATCTCCAAAAATTAATTTGAATCCCAATTAAATTGAAAGTTACCACACATTCAAAATTTCAACCTTTAAATCAAATTTAACTTTTGGGAAAAATAAATTACGGTCTTCAATCTGCAATCTCCTCCAAGAATAATTACATAAAATTTCCTAAACCATTTCTGGTGTACAAAAATTCTAACTACAATAATTCTAAGTGACAAAAAATTAAAATCCATGGAAAATTACAGTGCTAATAAACTGCTCTCATGGTTACATAAAAAAATCCTAGATACAATTTTGCTAAATTCTAAGGAACCATAACAGGCAAAAACAAGCATGCCTATAACAATTCAAAAAATTAAAATAACCACATACTTTATACATAATACATGATAACAACATAAAGGAAACCTAGAATGTCACTCTCTAAATATCAAATCCATACATAAATAAAAAGACTAAGTAATTGTCTAATTTATGCACACAGTATAGTCATGAGATGGCTCTGACACCAATTGTAGGAAAATAAATCGGTAAAAACATATCAGAGTGGCGTAGCGAAACAATAAAAATTTTAGATCATTAAATATCTCATGATGCCATATACAATAAACCAACAACAATTAAAACTCATACCTCAAGGACGCCAATCTGCAGGAGGAGAATGACCGGAGGGCTTCAACCAACTAGCCTTCCCTACTATTCTCCAATTCTTGAATGGCTAAGTGTGTGGGCACTCTGAACCTCGATCGGTATGCTAGCACTGCTAGTCTTCTTCCGACCACCCAAATATCTAAAGAACTTATTGTCACGGTGAGTTGTGCAACAATAAGCCTGCTCACCTGAGACTCTGTGGTCTAGAAAACTGGAGTGGCAGGACCTCTATTTATAGACCTGCATAAGGTGATTCTCTGAATCCGAATTGGATTAGGAGAAGATATTCTCCCTTATCCACAAGCACAAAATCTAAATTTTCCAAGGGGAAAATCCCAACAATAAATTCGGCCACTTTAGGATAATTCCAATCCAAATCTAAACAAGATTTTAACTAGGATTTTATCTCCCTTTTTCAACCAAAAAATCTGAAAATTCAAAGGAGAAATCTCTACCAAGATTTCGGCCACTTTTGGATAAGGAAGAATCAAAATTCCACTAGGATTTCCAAGCTTGAATCTTATCTCATCCTTATCCAAAATAACCGAAAATCTCCTAGGAGATTTACTCCAAAAATTCGGCCATTATCAGGGAGGAGAGAATCCAAATTCAACTGGGATTGAAACTTGAATTTTTCCTTGAACCTTATCCACAAAAATCTAAAAATTCATTGAGGATAATCCTCAAAATTTTTGTCCATATTTGGTTAGGATTTGGATTCAAAATTCAAGTAGGATTCGAACAAGATTTTCCTCTCCATATCCAACTCAAATTCGAATTTCATTCCTTGTGGATTTACCACAAAAAATTCGAATCCCACTTGGACTGTGATTCAAAATTTGAATTTCAAATTTCAAATTCAAATTTCAAATTTCAAATTTCAAATTCCAAAATCCACAAAATAGTTGTATTTCAAATTCTTGTTCTCATGGATAATTTTCTACAACTCCAATCCAATCTCAAATAAAATCATGGCAACTTTATTTGGAGTTCGAATAATTATGTACTCTATTATCTAAAACAAAATCTGAATCCAACCGGAGAGAAACTTGTCTACCATCTTAATCCTATATCAACACCATCCATGCATAATAAACTAGCCAATAGCATACACAGATCAATTTTACCAAATGTTAAGGAATTATGTGGAGCTAGTAGAGGGACTAATTAGACATATATAATCGGGCTCCTGCAAATCCATATGATCATCATTTTTTACCAAACAACTCAATCATATGATCACTAATTTCAGAGTCACACCACTATAAACCTAAAACTAAACTCGAAATTATATACCGTATTACGTAAGCCTGTGACAAGCTATCAGCCAATGACGTTGTCATGTATGCAGAACCCTCATATGATATCCACGATCAGCCTTAGGCCAAAGTCCGTTTAATCCTACTGATCAGGCTATCTTAAAGTTCCATTATACTACTGAATAAAGAAAATAATTATTCACCATATGTGAATAAGAAGTCATCCGCCCAGCAGATGACCCAAGGCCTTGTCCATTTTCACATTCAGTATAATGCCTTTAAGAGGATTACCCTTAACTCCTCATTAGAGCTATGATTCCGATATCTGTAGACGAACCCTTCATCATATACAAGTCAAGCACCCAATGAACCGGTCTATAAGCTTATTACCTCTGAGATGCTTTAGCCATTAGAACATCAAAGTACACAAGTCATATACATGAAGTTGTCCATCTACTCAGGATTAAGGTTACTGCACAATGAACATCAAAAGCAGATCGATCCACTCAAAGCAGACTTCGTAGATCAATCACGCTTTAATCCCGGTCTAATATGTCACCACCAAGCAACATATCTATGTCTCTACTTGGGAGTCAATGCTCCAGACAGTCAAGACAAACCGTCCCCTCCAAAGCTTTAGACAACATAATAGTCTTAACATGAGTTAGATGCTTGGTCTAACCCCATAGACTACAGACCATAGTTTGGACAGCTTACTTTAGAATATTGTCTTCTCGCATACAAAAGTCCATTGCATGCAACGTTCTAACAGTTTAACACAAGCAATCAGGGAGCTATATTTGCTTACATTTACTTTAATATGTAAATAAAACGAGGACAGATAGCAATGTAATGAATAACCTCTATATATAATTTTATTATCTAGTTCAAAATAAATACATCAAAATATCTCTAATACTTAGGGCATTTCCTAACAAGATGCTCGGTCTAACCCCATAGACTACGGACCTTAGTTTAGACTGCTTATTTTAGAACATTGTCTTCTCGCATACAAAATCCATTGCATGCAATGTTCTAACAGTTTTAACACAAGCAGTTAGTGAGCCATATTTGCTTACATTTACTTTAATATATAAATAGAATGAGGACAAATAGCAATGTAATGAATAACCTCTATTGTTAATTTTATCATCCAGTTCAAAATAAATGAAATACATCAAAATGTCTTTCATGCTTAGGGCATTTCCTAATAGTATAAGGGTTTTTCATATATGACAAGGTCATTGGATGATAGCTTAACACCGGTTTATATAATACGGTACATAATTAGGAGTGTAATTTTAGGTTTATAGTGATGTGACTCTAAAATGAATAATTGTAACAGGTTTATTTGGTATAAATAATAGTTACATGGATTATTAGAGCTCACATTATATATGTCTAATTGGTCCCTCTACTAGCTTTGCATAATTCTTTAATAGATGGTAATTGATCGAAATATTCTTTATTGCTTGTTATCTTGCATTTAGTGAACAGAAAAATTCGGATTACCTTCCACAGGGTGTAGGCATTTTTCTCTGTGTGTTGGAGGGGAGAAATTGTAATTTTTTATTATTCAATAAATATGATAAATAAATAATTAATATTTATTTTGGAAGATAAGATTTGAAATTTAAATTAAATATATTTATTGTTCAAAAGATAGATATAAGATTAATTCAAATTTTGAAAATCTTATTTTAAATAAATATTTGATAAAGATTATCCTATTTGAATTTAAATTGAACAAAATCTTGTCGTAACACATATTTAGGTGGCATCTATAATGGATGAGGATGGAAGACAAGATTTTCTCTTAATTTTAATTTGAATTTGATTTGGAGTTATAGAAAATTTTTTAATGTAGACAAAATCCTAATGTGATAACTGGGAATTTTAGATTTTCAGAGTAGATTAAAATTGTATGTATGTATCAATTTTAATGAATAAAATATGAAAAAGTTGTGCTTTAATACTGTTGTGAATGCTATAAAAAATGTTTCGACAGTGTTAAAGTGAGTGAGTTCGAGGATGGAAAATCTTACCGAGCAGAATCAGGTGATGCGGTTCGAAAACAGAGCCAAAAACCCTAAGGAGTGCACTAAAATGCACTAAAAAGATAAAAATTTATAGTAAAGAATTTTGACCAAACGGAAGCAAAATAAAACAAACCGATCGCACCAGAAGTGCCTGGAACCCGCTTATACAATTTCGGTAAAGTTCAGTTCGGTTTGACTTTCGGTCAAAATTTGACCATAAGTTAATTAGTGAATTAATCCATATATATAATAGGATGACATCACATTTATGATGTCATAAATACAATTTTTAAGACTTGGAAATTAAGGTTTAATAGGTGTATGGCTAGGATTTTTTGCCTTTTTGATTAATGGCCAAGATCTAACCAAAAAGACATGGAAAAAAAATTTTAAAAAGGCCATTCAGCTACCTAGAAAAAGGGCAGCAAAAAAATTTTATTTTTGGCCCAAAAATTTTACATTTAAGTCCTTGAACAAATAGGAAATTACTGGGGGAAAAATTGCCAAAAGGTCCCTCGCTTTTGCCTATAAATAGGCTTTAAAATTCATTCAAAAAAATAGAGAAAAGTGGCCAAACTCTTGTCAATTTCTTGCAGCCAAAAATCGTGCCCCTTAAGTGCATTCCAAGCCAAAAATTTCCAAAATTTCATACCAAAAATAGCCTTTAATCATAACCAAGATTGCAAGGGAACAAGTTCATAAGGTTAGCTTCTAAATTGAAGCATTTTTCATGTGTTTTCTTAGTGAAAATCCGTGGGTATGGAGGTGTAGAAACATTGAAAAAAATTGATGTTTTGTTGATGTTATGATTGGTTTGGTGTTTTAGAGTATGAAGCATGGATTAGGTTTAAAAAACAAGTAAAAATTTATGCCTGGTTTCGATGAAATCCGTGGCACTATTAGTGTGGAAAATGATGTGGAAATTTTGGTGAATTGCTAAATGAATATGTAAGTTTGATATTATGTTCATTCAAGCATGAATTGAAATAAGGAAATAAGAAATTATGATGCATTTTCATGCTAAAATCCGTGGGTGATAAACACTAGAAAATGGAAATTTTTTAGTGTTGAATAATGTTGATAAAACCCTAGGAAAGAAAACAAAATTTTCTATGTGAATTAGCATGAAAAATCTGTGGCTAATACTTGTGATAACCGGAGAATCTCATCATTCTCGAAAAATCGATACAGGAAATATACATAATGTATTTCATGTTTAAAATGTATATTGTAGTGATTTTATGTATGTGTGGGTAACACAGTATCAAGAAATTGGTCAAGATGGTCTTTTCTTGATATAAAACGGATATATGTAGAATCAGTATGTTCAATTTAGTCAATTGAGCACAAAATGTAAATTTTGACCGAGAAACAGGCAGTATCAGAAAACTGGTCTAGATGACCTTGAATGAAGTTAAAACTGATAAATTTGGATTCAGCATATCAGCATGCTCAAATTTGAAAATTGAGCACAAGGGTAATTTTTGACCGGGAATTTACAGTATCAGAAACTGGTCGAAATGACCTCAGATGAAAATAAAACTGATATATTTGGATTCAGGATGCCCAAATTAGTCAGGATAGCCTATGTTGAAATTTTGGGCGAAAAAGTATATAAGGGGTGAGAAATCAGAAATTGAAGAAAGGCCTATAAACTTTCTTCTCCTCTCCTTTTTCCCCCACACACCTGCATAAATGAACAGTAGCTAACCGCCGGAAACAGTGTCCGTTTTCGACACCACCGGTACCGTTGGGAAGTTCTCGCCGAGCTGAGTCTAACGGCGGGTCGAGTCGACGGATTGGACGCCGGAGCAGCCCGCACGCGCCGCCCGAAGGTCACGGTGGCCGAAAATTTCCAACGTCGATTTCTCCGCCGTCCGACCTCCGATCAAGGTGATTCCGGTCTCAAAAGACTCGTGGTGAAGAGTAGAACAAAACCCAGGTGGTGTTTCAGCCCAACGGCTGCCGGATCGTGCCGCCCAACTCTACCCGTCACCGTCGCCGTCACCGCTGTGGAATCCGACGATTCCGGCGGAGTTGAGTTGCAAGGTTGGTATCAAAATGCTCAGAACAACACGTAGATCAAAAGCCCTAAATCAATTTTGGGCAACAATCACTGGAAAACGGAGATCCAACACCGTCGCCGCCGCCGATCTCTCGAGGGGTGATTTCCGGCGATAGAGGTGTCGAATGGTGAAATTGAAGCCACTAATGGATTCCTCTCGTCATGATCTTCAAGATGGACTACCCACATTCCACCGCCGGTCAACGGCCGGTCAATGCCGGTCAACGGCGACCGGACCCCAAAAATTTAAGAGTGGCCCGTTGGCCTATTTTCGACGTTCCGAACACATCCGCGGCGTTGGAATTTCAAGATGGAATTTTAAATGTGAAGAACGGCGAATCAAAGTTTGTGCACGCGAGTTCGAACGGTGCATTCGATCGTCGATGGGACGATTTCGGTAGTGACTTCTGTCCCTTCGTTCCTTAATTTTTATTTTAGAATGATATATGTTAATTATGTAATTTGGCATGTGAAATTGTAAGAAAAATGGATGAAAATGATGAAAAAGAAAGTATGTAGAAATGTGAATATTTTTACGTAAAAGTTGAGCTTTACGTAAAAATATAGGCCTCTGGTATAGTACATGGCAAGATAGAAATAAATTAGATGGTTTTGAGGCGTTTCCTAAACGCCGGGAACCTAAAAATTAAGCGAAAATGCTGCCGAAATTTCTAAAACGGCATAAAAAAGGGTATTTTAGGAAACGAGGGGCAAAATGTGGTCGGGATGGAAACCCGAGCCCCCTCGAACGATTTTAAGGATTAATAAATGAGTTAGGCTCAGAAAAGGACGATAGATGTTCCAAGGATAAGTAAACCGAGAATTTCAGCAATTAATGCTGTAAAAGTTTGGTAAAGCATAAGAAAAATCATTTTATGATTGTTGGGCTTAGAAAATCTAGTCTAAGCATTTAAAATGAAAAATTATACGACCTAAAGACCCGTCAAGGGCAAAACGGACATTTTGACTGAAAATTCCAGGAATGATAGAAAAATGTCCTAATGGATTTAAAACGACTTAAGTAAGATTCTAAGAGCCAGAACTAAGTTGTGAATCAAGGAAAAGCAAGGTTACGATGATTAAAAAAAAATCACGTTAGGGGCAAAATGGTAATTTTGTCAAAGTTTAGTAAAAATGCTATAAATGGGATATTAGGTCCCTAAGTTTATATTAGGGAATGAAACGTAGAATTTTGCCGTTTTATTAAGTTTTATGTATGAGATAAGTGTGGAAAGAATAACCATGATTCTTTCGGTTATAGGAACCGATCCAGACGCAACGAAGGAACATTTGCGGATCCAGAAAGCAAGAAAGGAGATACTAGCAAAGTAACAGTAAGTTCAAGCATTTATTTGTCTGCAACATAAACTGACATGTTAGGTCTATGTTTATGTGTTTTATGTGTAGTTTTAGTGTCAAGACACTATGATATGAATGTCACGAAAGCCATGTTATGAACTATGTATTATGTCTAAGTCAACTGTAAATTGACTTGATACGTTTATGATTATGATGTATGTTTTGTTGCATGACGTGTATGTTAGACATTGATTGTCTGCATCACGATGTCTATGTCAGTTCATGCCAGTCTCATGTCAGCACAGGTCAGTCCATGTCAGTTCATGTCATGCATGTAGAGTTGCATGTCCCAGTACACATGTCAGACAGTACCAGAACACGAAAACAAGTAGGTGCACAAGACACCCTAGTGTATTAATATAATCCACACCCCAGTAATTTGACTAACAGGTTCCGACTGTGGGGGTAATCAGTATGCTACCCAGTTGGAACACTAGAAAGATGGTAATTAACCAGCTATTGGCGTATCGACCTCTCGACCTACGGGGAGGTTATCATGTTTAGCATCAGTTAAGACTGAGGAGGTCAGCACTAAAGTACCGCTCCCGGTTGCGCTAACATGTCGGTACGACCAATCAGGGGCCCAAAATCAGAATGTAATAAAAGATAAATACCCAAAAATTTAAAATGCAGCCCATAACAAGCATAGGATATACTAACACTACGTGTACCATCGCAGTCAAAGATACCGTTACGGTTAATGGTATTATTCATAGTCAACAGTATTATTCATGTTTGTGACCTCCAATCCGACGGTGGTACGTCCCGGGTGCGGAAGTTTAAAATACGATAAGTTCACGAGAGTCCAGTATGTTAGGCATGATCACGAAGTTACAGTCAGTTCACGAGATTCCAGTATGTTCAGCACGATCACGAAGTTACAGTCAGTTCACGAGATTCCAGTATGTTCAGCACGATCACGAAGTTACAGTTAGTTCACGAGATTCAAGTATGTTCAGCATGATCATGATGCTACAGTTAGTTCACGAGATTCTAGTATGTTAGGCACGATCACGATGTACAGTCAGTCCACGAGATTCTAGTATGTTAAGCAAGATCACGATGTCACAGTCAGTTCACGAGATTCCAGTAGGTTAAGCACGATCAAGATGTACAGTCAGTTCACGAGATTCCAGTGTGTTAAGCACGATCACGAAGTTACAGTTAGTACACGAGACTCCAGTATGTTAGGCACGATCACGATGTACAGTTAGTTCACGAGATTCCAGTATGTTCAGCACGATCACGATGTTACAGTCAGTTCACGAGATTCAAGTATGTTCAGCATGATCACGAAGTTACAGTTAGTTCACGAGGTTCAAATATGAAAGCATGTTCAAGAGGTTAAGCATGATAAGTGCAGTTAGTATGTTTATGATTATGATGTAAAGTATGTTCATGGTGTTAAGCAATGTACGATATACGTTATGAAATGTTCAGAAGTTACAGCAGGTATCAGATTCATCCTACGCAAAGTAGTGTGGATTATTATACGTCATGAATGTAAGTTTAAACTTACTGAGCCTGTCGCTCACAAGTTTGTTTATGTTGCAGGTAAGCATCCTGCACGAAGATAAGACAAGTGTTGGATGACGGATGAGATCTGCATGTGCCAAGGGACTGGGTGAGGGTTATGGTACTGCTATGAGTCTTCCGCTGAGCTGTTTAAAAGAGTATTAAAATGATGTATATCAAGTTATGATAAAGAAAGAAAATGTTTACTATAATAAATGTTTTTACAAAAATAGAATTTCCACGGCGAGTAAAAAAAAAAAAAGAAAAAGAAAAAAATTTTAGCTGGTATCAGAATAAGTTAAAAGCAAGTTAAAAGTAAGTTACTGATGACCCAAGTGATTACAGTCTATTGCAGTTGGCAACAGTAACCGACTGTAATAGTGCTGTTTAACCCTACGTAGGGCGGGGCGCCACAAATACTAGGGTTGGAATGAAAATTTTGTTAAGTTTTGATGTAGATATGTACATTGAAAAACCTAAGAATAATAAGTGATAATTGCTTAAGGTGATGAAAAACATTTGGTGATGATTAACATGATAAACCGAGGCTAGGTTTAGAAAGAATTTGATTATGTGTATTGAATTCTGAATATTAGTTAATGTGGAAAATTTTTATACAAAGTTTGGTAACTTTGTATAAAATAGGCTTCTGGTATGGTATGTGGCAAGTACAAAGGTTTTAAGGCGTACCTAATGCCGGGGAAACATTAAAATACAAGCGGAAATACTGTCGAAATTTCTAAAACGGCATAAGAACATTTTGGGAAACAAAGGGTAAAAATATTAGACTCGGAAAGGAAACTGAGACCCCTCGGTGGGTTAGGATTGAAAATGGAAAACCAACCCAAGAAGAATAGTAAACCGACCTTTAATGACTAAAATGCCTAAGACGAAAAAAAAAATTCATGTTAACGGTATTTTACGAAACAAGGGAAAAATTAAGTTGGCATAGGAAACCCGAGCCCCTCGGGAACCAAGACTAGGGGACGGGAATGAAAAACGTTTCAAGAGTAGTAAATGCCCATTTGAGGCTCTGAAACACTAGAAAAATGAGCAATAGGTGACTAGTGAATAGTAATCGAGGGTCAGAAAATAGATAATTGAGATTCTGTAGCAAATTGAACTGTAAAATGATACAGAAGCCTAGGTAATATTATTCTAAGATATTTGGGCTTAGAAAATTCGAGAAAAATGATAAGACAAAATAGTTATGGTCCCGAGACTTGTCAAGGGCAAAATGGTCATTTTGACCAAAAATTTTCTAAAGGCTCGGAAAGGACCGTAAAGGACCTTGAATGACTTAAATAAAATTTTTGGACTCAAAATAAAGATTTTAGAGTTAAAAATCTAGAGTTTAAATAGTACACAGGCGTATACAGTGGAACACGACTGTGTAAAGTAAAACCGAGAGGTACACAGTCAGGGACACGGGCATGTTGCAGACCGTGTACCATATAAAGAATTGAAATATTTTATAAAATTTATCACAAAATAAATATTTAAAGTGATAGTTAATAAAGAATATTAACAAACAATATTATATCTGTAGGGACCCAAATTAGAGATAGAACTACGAAGGAGTTTCGGAAGTGGACATTATCGCAGTGTTGGTAAGTTCAAGCATTTTCATGTCTGTAACATGAAATGCTATATTACTTTGTTATATACTAGTTGTACATTAGGTATCAAGTCCTATGGATATTTGGGGATTAGTTAGTATAACATGTCCCACATAATAAAAGGAAAAGAATATCTAAGGCTTGCGGGCGATAGAGGTTAGTGACCTTGAGGTGATGATTAATGTCACTTGGTCAGAATTATAATTGAAAGATGGTAATAAAACCATTTAAGTCGTACCACCTCTCCAACGTTGTGGTGGAGGTTTTTCAGATCCTACGAGGACATAATAAGGGCTAGAGAGGAAGAAGCTCTAGGGTCGCTCCCTAGACCCTCCCAGTCAGCGCGCAAGATAAACTATCGGTACTGCCACAATGAGCTCAACACTAAATAGAGAGAATAGTCAATAATGTGACGAAAGCCATAATTGAACATAACCGACACTAACACTAAGCTTTGTGAATTCGGTTAGAGTAATGTGAATAGTAACGGTTAGAGCAATATGAATAGTAATCGGTTAGAGCAATATGAATAGTAATTGGTTAAAGTAATATGAATAGTAACCAGTTAGGGTAACAGTTATTATTATCTATCAAGGGTCAAAGATACTATTCATGATGAATAGTACTATTTATATATGTATAGTACTATTCATAGGAAATTAGATTTTAATGTTTTTGAATCTATGTGATTCTTATTAAGTATGTTTGAACTTATTGAGCTTGTTAGCTCATCAGTTTGTTCATGTTGCAGGTAAGAAACCTGTCTAGTAGATTAATGGATGGCGGCAGGATGTACACGTGTCAGTTGGGTAGGGAATTCACCGTGGGTCTAGTCCTGCCATAAGTCTTCCACTGGGCTTTAAGAATTAGGGAATTGAAGATAATGTGTCTTTGAAAAATACAGTATCAATATATTGTATGTTGTACATTATGTTGTACTGTAAAAAGACATCTAAAAGCTAATATCGTATTTTATGAGGCTTTCGTACTTAACTTTCTTTTAAGGAAAAGTGTGTATTAAAAAAAGAAAAAAAAATTATGGGCGAAATCTGGGCCCTGGAAAATAAGAGTTGAGAGAAAAAGAGTTTAAATGGTGATCTGGATTCAGCACATGGGTTGTCTTGGCTAGCAACGGAGTCAGTTCATGACAGTTACCGGTGGTTGGATCCGCAGGCGTCACAGGTTGGTATCAGAGTGGTTGACCATATCCCTATTAGCACGAAACACGACCTGCTCGTCAATCCAAGTAAGTTAGCTTTCTTTAAGACTAGTTAACTTTTTGTTTATTCGAGGTTATATATTTTGTAGGACGTACGATGACTAGACCAACTTACGTGAGACCCCACCCATATCAACCGAGAAGACCGATCCAGGTATGGACTAGGCCCGTGATCAGACCATCGATGATTCTTTGAGCTGTGCCTCGACCATCAATACCTAAGCTACTAGCGCCGAGGATAGTAGTACCGGCACCGGTACAAGCACCACCTCCTTAACCAATTGTACATCCACCAGTAGTAGTAGATATTCCAGTGGTGGGAGATCAAGCTCGTATAGGAACTAAAGTATCAGTACGAGCAGTACATACTTTCAGAGGCAGTCATCCACCTACATTCGAGGAAGGTCAACAGGGGATCTCTACTCGAGACTGGCTACATGACGTAGAGACGATCATGTGCCAGTGCGACATAGATGAGGACTGTTGGGTACTAAAGGCAGTTGGCACATTCCGTGAGGATGCAAGGTTGTATTGGGAGTACTGCGATCAGGAGATGCTGTTAGCACTTGATTAGGCTGAGTTTCACCAAATCATGATGCAGCAATTTTTGCAGAGGAGTTCAGCACCGATTTCAGACCCTCCTGAGAACAGTGTACTAAAGCCGCCACCGACCATGCCCAAGTATATAGATGTCAGAGATTTTGTTCTTTGGGCAGAGAAACAGCAGATGATGCTGAGTGATATTGTGTTCACGTATACAGTTCGGTTTCAGGATAACGTTGTGAAGAGATGTCCTCTATCTAACCTTACAGATGAGGATTTTTGTGATATATTTTGGAAGGGACTCACTATTGATCTATGACAGAGTGTAACCACTTTATACCTTACTACCTTGCGTGAGTTTATAGTTACTGTAGCTAAAGTAGAGGAGGACATAATGATGGAGCGCATGCTGCACAAGAGACGGGACCAGCTATTACAGGAGGCCATGCTAGACCGTCTGTATGGGGCACAGCCTATGGCAAATGATCATGAGGCTGGTCCATCAAGGCAATGAGAGGGTATAGGTCCAGCTGAAGGATCGACACCATCCGAGGCTGGAAACAGTACAGATGAGGATGAAGTGGATCCAGTGGAATTTTTGACAATTCTAGAACAACCTCAGCTAGGAGATTAGATGTAGAAACACATGTGATGTATAAATGTATATATATATCTGTATATGTGTATATATGACTGTATCGAAAGGCTGTTTTGAAAAAGTAGCCTTCGAACTGATGTATATCTGAAAATTTTGAAATGAAAGGAAATGACAATCATATTTTGACATGTTTAATGGATGAAATGTTAAAATCTATATGATGATTAAAAACTATTTTTACTTATATGGTAAAAATATGTTTGTGAAAATCTAACGACTGATTTTCATGCGATTATAAAAAATAGAAAAGATGGTGAATCTGTGAAACCTGAGGAATGTGAGAAGGTATCCAGTCCTGTCAAAAAGAGTGGACGAGTTGGAAGCTCTAATAGAAGCCCAAATGAGAGAAAATGCCAAGTTAAGACAAAGACTCAAGCAAATGGAGCAAAGACAAGGCCAAGAAGACGGCCAAAATCTGTAAATGGCTGCATCTAAACCAGAAGTGCTGCCAGTAGTACCAGAAGAAGTAATAGAACCCCAACTACAACCCCGAGTCAACCACGAGCCATTATATGAAAGATTCTGATGAATGAAGCTGTCAGAATTCGAGGGTTCCATAAACACTCTAGAAGCAGAAGAATGGTTATCCTTACTCCATATGATCTTGGAATTTATGGAGTTAAATGACCAAGAAAGGATTATGTGCACATCCTTTGTTCTGAAGAAGGATGCAAGGTTTTGGTGAGAGTCAGTCAAGTTGAGAAGGAACATGTACACAATGTCATAGATAGATTTCCTGGAAGAATTCAATCAGAAGTATTATAATCCCGCACTACTGTGACCTCAACAAAGAGAGTTTGCAGTATTAAAGTAGGGGGACATGTCAGTGATCGAAGTTGTAGTAAGTTCGACCAGTTGTCCCGACTATGCCCATACACTATCACCATTGAAAGGGAGGAAATTCAGAAGATGCTGGGAATGTTCCATCCCAAAATCTCAGCATTGGTAGACAGTATATTGATGCCACCCACGATCGTGTTTGATTGTGTAAGCAAAGCATTAAGGGCTGAATATTATTTGGTTTGACAGAAGGAGGAGAAAGAGAAGATTTGGGATGCTAGGAAGAAGGAAAAAGTCTTGGCCAAAGCTGTACAAGTTGGATCCCAAGTCGAATAGACTAGCAAGCAGAATCAGAACACTAAGGCCGAACAAACAAGTACTTCTAGCCAACAGTCACAGGGCAAAAGGAAGGGGAATAATTCTAAAAATAGGAACCAGCAACGGAGGTTGAACAACAATGCTGGCCCTATTGTTTGAGACTGTGTGATCTGCGACAAAAGCATCCAGGCCGATGCAGACTTGCCTCAAATGCCTGTTTCCAATGTGGGAAAGACGGTCATTTTGTCCGGAAAATGGGCAAAATGTGCAAGGTTCGTCTTAGTTACAACAGCAACGTTCCCAGGCACATTCACTATAGGCTAAGGTGGAAGGTCCTTTATCCACAAAGAGACAGGAAAGATCACAAGGCCTACCCCGTGCAGATGCTCGAGTGATGATGTATACAAAGGAAGATGAGGAAGCTGAAACATCAAATGTGGTGATAGGTCAGCTTTCTATCATTGATAATTTAGCGTCTATTTTATTTGATTCTGGAGCTATGTATTCTTTCATTTCATACCAATTTACGAATAGTTTAGGATATCCTAAGGATAATATGGGCATGACATTTAGAACCACACTACCCTCGGGGGAAGTCTTGATGTCCAATTATTAGTTACCTCATGTACCAATAATTTTGGCAAATAGTGAGCTGTATGCAGAATTAATTGTGATGGAGCTTGCTGATTACAATGTGATACTAGGAATAGATTACCTGGGGAAGTATCAAGCCATGATCGATTGTCGGAGGTGAAAGATAAGGTTCCAACCCGACCAGGAAGACAGATTCAAATATGTTGGATCATCATGCAAAACGGGGAAGATAATAATCAACATGATGAAAGCAAGGAGGATAATGTTGAGTGGTTGTGCTGGATACTTAGCATGCATAGTGGACGTGACAAAGGAATGAAAGCTTTAACCCGAAGATGTTCTTATTGTGAAGGAATTCATTGATGTCTTCCCAGAGGAATTACCAGGATTGCCACCTGAATGAGAAATCTCCTTTGAGATCAAGCTGATGTTAGGAACTACACCTATCTCAAAGGCACCATACCGAATGGCATCGGCAGAATTAAAAGAGTTACAGGAGCAGCTGAAGGAGCTTCTTGACAAGGGATTTATATGTCTGAGCTATTCCCCATGGGGTGCTCTAGTGTTGTTTGTCAAGAAGAAGGATGGATCTTTTCATATGTGCATCGATTATAGGGAGTTAAACAAAGTCACTATCAAGAATAGGAATCCGCTATCTAGAATTGACGACTTGTTTGACCAACTCAAAGGCGTAGCGGTGTTTTCCAAGATTGATATACGATTAGGGTACCGTTAACTGAGGATCGAGGAGAGTGATATCCATAAGATCGCATTTCGGACCCACTACGGTCATTATGAATTCCTTGTGATGTCGTTTGGGTTAATAAATGTGCCAGCTGCATTTATGGACTTGATGAATCGAGTCTTTAATGAATATATAGATAAGTTTGTCATTATGCATATCGATGACATACTCATATATTCAAATACTCACGAGGAGCATGAAGAACGTTTGAGGATTGTCTTGAAGACGATAAGGAAGCATCAACTCTATGCCAAATTCTCAAAATGTGAATTCTGGCTAGATAAAGTACATTTTCTTGGACATGTGGTTTCCAAGGAAGGAATCACCGTGGACCCTGCAAAAGTGGAGGCAATCAATGAATGGCCAGCACCTAAGAATGTAACAGAAATACGGAGTTTCTTAGGTTTAGCCAGCTATTACAGGAGATTTGTTGAAGGATTCGCATGACTCGCCGCTCCTATCACAACTCTTACATGTAAGGAAAAGAAGTATGAATGGACCGAAGAGTGCAATAAAAGCATCTGAGAACTAAAGAAACGACTAACGAGCACGCCGATACTGACACTTCCTACTGACAGGAAGATGTTCGTGATTTATAGCGATGCCTCGAAAATGGGATTAGGAGTTGTCCTGATGTAAGGTGACAAGGTGGTTGCTTATGCCTCGCGTCAATTAAAGGACCACGAAAGAAATTATCCCACGCACGATTTGGAACTTGCCACAGTAGTGTTCACACTGAAAATCTGGTGACACATCTATATGGAGCTCAGTGTCAGATTTATACTAACCACCAAAGCTTAAAGTATTTCTTCAAGCAAAAAAGCTAAATGCACGGCAAATGAGACTGCTGGAGTTGGTAAAGGACTATGACTGTGAAATCCTCTACCATCCTGGAAAACCCAATCGTGTTACAGATGCATTAAGTAGAAAATCTACAGTCTCGCAACAACTGCCGATTGAAAAACTTCCAAAGCCATTGCAGCAAGAAATCAACATGCTGAAGATGGAGTTGATAGTTGGAAAATTGGCTGCACTGCAATTGGAATCCACGCTGTATAAGGATATCAGAGAGGCTCAGAAACAAGACCCGAAGCTAGCAAGTCCTCAACAGGGAGTGTCTAAAGATGGATTAATCCTACATCAGGGAAGAATTCATGCTCTAGATAATGAAGGATTAAGAAGGTGAATTATAGTAGAAGCCCATGAAATGTCGTATTCAATACATCCCGGAGCTAATAAGATGTACCAAGATTTGAAGCTACAATTCTGGTAGAAAGGGATGAAAAAGGACATTGCTGAGTTTGTAAGCAAATGTATGACGTGCCAAAAGGTTAAAGCTGAACATCGTCATCCAGGCGGAAAACTAGAGCCATTGGAGATTCTCGAATGGAAATAAGAACATATCACAATAGACTTTGTGGTAGGATTACCAAAGACCCGAGAAGGTTATGATGCCATTTAGGTTATTGTCGATAGATTGACAAAGACAGCAAGGTTCATTACTATGAAAATGACCTTTTCATCGGAAAAGTTAGCGAACTTATACGTTAACCACATAGTCAGGTTACATGGAGTTCCTAAATCCATTGTGACAGATCGTGATCCATGATTCACTTTGAATTTCTAGACATGTGTGTAAGAAGCTATGGGAATAGAAGTGCATTTGAGCACAGCATTTCATCTGTAAACGGATGGGCAATCTGAGCGAACAATTCAAACGCTAGAAGACATGTTGCATGCATGTACAATAGATTTCCCAGGGAACTGGAATGAGAAACTTCCATTGGTAGAGTTTTCGTATAATAATAACTACCAAGCCTTGATAGGGATGGCACTCTATGAAGCTCTATATGGAAGAAAGTGTGGATCACTGGTTCGTTGGTATGATTTACAAGAAAAATGACTGCATAAGACAAATTTTGTGCAAGAAATAGTGGATACAGTTACAAAAATACAGTAACGGATAAAGATAGCCCAGAGCCGACAAAGAGCTATGTGGACAAAAGATGAAGATCCCTGGAGTTCAACGAAGGGGATTTCGTATTCCTAAGAGTCTTGCCAATGAAAGGAATAATGTGGTTCAGAAAGAAAGGGAAATTGAGTCTGAGATATATTAGACCATATGAGATTATCGAACACATTAGTAAAGTCACTTATAGATTGGTGTTACCTCCAGAAATGTCGGCAGTGCATAATGTGTTTCACGTGTCGATGCTGCGGAAGTATATATTGGATCCATCCCATGTGTTGAAACATGAACCGATTCAGATCCAAGAAGATTTGACTTACGAAGAAAGTCCTGTTCAAATTCTGACATGAGAAGATAAAGTTTTGAGGAACAAAACAATCCCATTAGTCAAAGTGCTGTGGAAAAATCACAATGTTGAAGAGGCTACGTGGGAACGAGAAGACGAAATTAGGAATTTGTACCCCCATTTGTTCTAAATTTTCAAGGATGAAAATTTTATAAGGAGGGGTGAATGTGATAACTGAGAATTTTAGATTCTCCGAGTAGATTAAAATTGTATGTATGTATTAATTTTAACGAATAAAATATGAAAAAGTTGTGTTTTAATACTGTTGTGAATACTATAAAAAATATTTCGGTAGTGTTAAAGTTAGTGAGTTCGGGGATGGAAAATCTTATTGAACATAATCAGGTGATACGGTTTGAAAACAGAGCCAAAAACCCTAGGGAGTGCACTAAAATGCACTAAAAAGATAAAAATTTACGGTAGAGAATTTTGACCAAACGGAAGCAAAATAAAACAAACCGATAGCATTGAAGGTGCTCGGAACCCGCCTACGCGATTTCGGTAAAGTTCCATTCGGTTTGACTTTCGATCAAAATTTGATCACGAATTAATTGGTGAATTAATCCATATATATAACAGGATGACATCACGTTTATGAAGTCATAAATATAGTTTTTAAGGCTTGGAAAGGAAGGTTTAATAGGTGTATGGCTAGGATTTGTTGCCTTTTTGATCAGTAGCCAAGATCTAGCCAAAAAGACATGGAAAAAAAATTGAAAAAGGCCATTCGGCCACCTTGAAAGAGGGCAGCAAAAAAATTTTATTTTTGGCCCAAAAATATTGCATTTTAGTCCTTGAACAAATAGGAAGTGTCTGGAAAAAAAATTGCCAAAAGGTCCCTTACTTTTGCCTATAAATAGGCTTCAAAATTCATTCAAAAAAATAGAGAAAAGTGGACAAACTCTTGCCAATTTCTTGCAGCCAAAAACTGTGCCCCTTAAGTGCATTCCAAGCCAAAAATTTCCAAAATTTAATACAAAAAATAGCCTTCAATCATAACCAAGGTTGCAAGGGAACAAGTTCAGAAGGTTAGCTTCTAAATTGAAGCATTTTTCATGTGTTTTCGTAGCGAAAATCTGTGGGTATGGAGGTGTAGAAACATTGAAAAAAATTGATGTTTTATTGATGTTATGATTGTTTGGTGTTTTAGAGTATGAAGCATGAATTAGGTTTAAGAAACAAGCAAAAATTTATGCTTGGTTTCCATGAAATCCGTGGCGCTATTGGTGTGGAAAATGATGTGGAAATTTTGGTGAATTGTTAAATGAATATGTAAGTTTGATATTATGTTCATTCAAGTATGAATTGGAATAAGGAAATAAGAAATTGTGGTGCATTTTCATGCTAAAATCCATGGGTGATAAACACTGGAAAACGAAAAATTTTTAGTGTTGAATAATGTTGATAAAACCCTAGGAAAGAAAACAAAATTTTCTATGTGAATTAGCATGAAAAATCCATGGCTAATACTAGGGTTGGAATGAAAATTTTGTTAGGTTTTGATGTGGATATGTACATTGAAAAACCTAAGAATAATATGTGATAATTGCTTAAGGTGATGAAAAACATTTGGTGATGATTAACATGATAAACCGAGGCTAAGTTTGGAAAGAATTTGATGATGTGTATTGAATTCTGAATATTGGTTAATGTGGAAAATTTTTGTATGAAATTTGGTAACTTTGTATAAAATAGGCCTTTGGTATAGTACGTGGCAAGTACAAAGGTTTTGAAGTGGACCTAACACCGGGGAAACCTTAAAATACAAGCGGAAATGCTACCGAAATTTCTAAAATGGGATAAGGACATTTCGGGAAACAAAGGGTAAAAATATTAGACTCAGAAAGGAAACTGAGACCCCTCGGTGGGTTAGGATTGAAAATGGAAAACCAACCCAAGAAGAATAATAAACCAACCTTTAATGACTAAAATGCCTAAGACGGAAAAAAAATTCATATTAAGGGTATTTTAGGAAAAGAGGTAAAAATTAGGTCAGGATCGGAAACTCGAGCCCCTCGGGAACCAAGACTAGGGGACGGGAATGAAAAACGTTTCAAGAGTAGTGAAATGCCCATTTGAGGCTCCGAAACGCTAGAAAAACGAGAAACGACCCTAGGTGATGAGTGAATAGTAACTGGGGGTCGGAAAATAGATAATTGAGATTCTATAGTTAATTGAGTTGTAAAATAATACAAAAGCCTAGGGAATATTATTCTACAATATTTGGGCTTAGAAAATTAGAGAAAAATGATAAGACAGAATAGTTACGATCCCGAGACCTGTTAGGGGCAAAATGATCATTTTGATCAAAACTTTCTGAAAGGCTCGGAAAGGACCGTAAAGAACCTAGAATGACTTAAGTAAAATTTTAGGACTCAAAATAAAGATTTTAGAGTTAAAAATCTACAGTTTAAATAGTACACAGGCGTGTACAGTGGAACACGGCCGTGTAAAGTAAAACCGAGATGTACACCGTCAAGGACACGAGCATGTTGCAAACCGTGTACCACATAAACAATTGAAATTTTTATGTTTATAGAGACATAAATTAGAGATAGAATTGCGGAGGAGTTCCGGAAGTGGACATTATCGCAGTGTTGGTAAGTTCAAGCATTTTCATGTCTGCAACATGAAATACTGCATTACTTTATTATGTACTAGTTGTACATTAGGTATCAAGTCCTATGGACATTTGGGGTTTAGTTAGTCTAACATGTCCCGCATAATAAAAGGAAAAGAATATCTAAGGCCTACGGGCGATGAAGGCTAGTGACCTTGAGGTGACGATTAATGTCACTTGGTCGAAATTATAATTGAAATATGATAATAAAACCATTTAAGGTGTACCACCCCACCAACGTTGTGGTGGAGTATTTTTTCAGATCCTACGAGAACATAATAAGGGCTGGAGAGGAAGAAGCTCTAGGGTCACTCCCAGTCAGCGTGCAAGATAACCTATCGGTACTGCCACAATGAGCTCAACACTAAATAGAGAGAATAGTTAATAATGTGATGAAAGCCATAATTGAGCATAACCGACACTAACACCAAGCTTTGTAAATTTGGTTAGAGTAATATGAATAGTAATCGGTTAGAGCAATGTGAATAGTAATCAATTAGAGCAATATGAATAGTAACCGATTATAGTAATGTGAATAGTAACCCGTTAGGGTAACAGTTATTATTCACCGATCAAGGGTCAACGATACTATTCTTGATGAATAGTACTATTTACGTATAAATAGTACTATTCATAGGAAATTAGATTTTAATGTTTTTGAATCTATGTGATTCTTATTAAGTATGTTTGAACTTACTGAGCCTATTAGCTCATCAGTTTGTTCATGTTACTGGTAAGAAACCTGTCTAGTAAATTAATTGATGGTGGCAGGATGTGCGCCTGTCAGTGGGATAGGGAATTCACCGTGGGTCTGGTCCTGCCATAAGTCTTCCACTGGGCTTTGAGAGTTAGGGAGTTGAAGAGAATGTGTCTTTGAAAAATACAGTATAAATATATTGTATGCCGTACGTTAAGTTGTACTCAAAAAAGACATCTAAAAGCTAATATCGTATTTTATGTGTTAGGAAATGCCCTAAGCATTAGAGACATTTTGATGTATTTATTTTGAACTAGATAATAAAATTATATATAGAGGTTATTCATTACATTGCTGTTTGTCCTTATTCTATTTACATGTTAAAGTAAATGTAAGCAAATATGGCTCACTGACTACTTGTGTTAAAACTGTTAGAACGTTGCATGCAATGGACTTTTGTATGCGAGAAGACAATGTTCTAAAGTAAGTGGTCTAAACTAAGGTCCGTAGTCTATGGGGTTAGACCGAGCATCCAACTCATGTTAAGACTATTATGTTGTCTAAAGCCATGGTGGGGACAGTTTGTCTTGACTGTTCGGAGCATAGACTCCCAAGTAGAGACATAGATATATTGCTTGGTGGTGACACATTAGACCAGGACTAAAGTGAGATTGATCTACATAGTCCACTATGAGTGGATCAATCTGCTTTTGACATTCATTGTGCAGTAACCTTAATCCTGAGTAAATGAACTACTTCATGCATATGACTTGTGTACTTTGATGTTCCAATGGCTAAAGCGTCTCAGAGGTAGTAAGCTTATAGACCGGTTCGTTGGGCGCATGACTTGTATATGATGAAGGGTTTGTTTACAGATATCAAAATCATAGCTCTAAGGAGTTAAAGGTATCCTCTTAAAGACATTATACTGGATGTGAAAATGGACAAGGCCTTGGGTCGTCTGCTAGGCAAATGATTTCTTATTCACATATGGTGAATAATCATTTTCTTATTCGGTAGTATAATGAGACTTTAAGATAGCCTGATCAGTTGGATTAAACGGACTTTGACCTAAGGCTGATCGTGGATATCATATGGGGGTTCTACATATATGACAAGGTCATTGGACAGTAGCTCAACACAGGCTTACGTAATACGGTATATAATTAGAAGTTCAGTTTCAAGTTTATAGTGGTGTGACTCTGAAACTAGTGATCATATGATTGAATTGTTCGGTACAGAATGATGATCATATGGATTCACGGGAGCCCAATTATATATATCTAATTGGACCCTCTACTAGCTCCAAATAATTCCTTAACGATTGGCAAATTGATTTGTGTATGCTTATTGGCTGGTTGATTATGCATAAATGGTGTTGACATAGGATTATGATGGTGGACAAGATTCTCTCCGGTTGAATTCATAATTTGTTTTGGATAATAGAGTACACAATTATTCGAACTCCAAATAAAGTTACCATGAATTTATTTGAGATTGGATTGGAGTTGTAGAAAATTATCCATGAGGGTAAATTTTGAAATACAACTTATCGTGGATTTTGAAATTTGAATTTTGAAATTTGAAATTTAAATTTTGAATTTGAAATTTGAATTTGAAATTTGAATTTGAAATTTAAATTTGAAATTTGAAATTTGAAATTTGAAATTTGAATTTTGAATTTGAATTTTGAATTTTGAAATTTGAAATTCAATTTTGAATCATAGTCCAAGTGGAATTCGATTTCTTTGTGGATAATTCCACAAGGTTAGAATTCGAATTTGAGTTGGATTGTGATGAGGAAAATCTTGTTTGAATCCTACTTGAATTTTGAATCCCAATCCTAACTAACTTGCACGAAAATATTAAGGAATATCCTTATAGATTTTTTGATTTTTGTATAGATAAGATTCAGGGAAAAATTCAAGTTTCAATCCCAGTGGAATTTAAATTATCTCCTCCCTAAAAGTGGCCAAAATTTTTGAGGAAGATCTCATGCAAATTTTTAGTTTTTTTATTGATAAGGATGAGATAAAATTCAAGCTTTAAAATCCTAGTTGAATTTTGATTCTCTCCCTACTTTTGTGGCCGAATATTTTTAAGGAAATCTTAAAAGGGATTTTCAGTTTTTATTAGTTAATGATGAGATAAAATTCAAGTTAAAATCCTGTTTGAATTTTGAATGCAAAATCCTAGAAGGTGGCAGAATTTTTTAGTTAGATTTTTGGCTTGAAAATTTCAGATTTTGTGTTGTGGATAAGGGAGAAAATCTTCTCATAATCCAATTCGAATTTAGAGGATCACCTCATGCAAGTCTATAAATAGAGGTCCTGCCACTCCACTTCTCTAAGACCACAGACTCTCAGGTGAGCAGGCTTATTGTTGCACAACTCACCATGACAATAATTCTTTAGAAATGTGGGTGGTCGGAAGAAGACTAGCAGTGCTAGCATACTGATCAAGGTTCAGAGTGCCCACACACTTAGCCATTCGGGAATTGGAGAATAATAGAGGTCGAAGCCCTCTGATCATTCTCCTCTTGCAAATTGGCGTCCTTTAAGGTATGAGTTTAAATTGTTGTTAATTTATTGTATATGGCAACATGAGATATTTAACGATCTTGAAAAATTTTTATTGTTCCGCTGTGCCACTCTAATGCGTTTTTGCCTATTTTATTCCTACAATTGGTATCAGAGCCATCTCGTGACTATGCCATGTACATAAATTAGATAATTAGTTAGTCTTTTTATTTATGCATGGATTTGATATTTAGAGAGTGGCATTCTAGGATTCTTCTATGTTATTATCATGTATTATGTATGTAGTATGTGGTTATTTTAATTTTCTGAATTATTATAAGCATGCTTATTTTATGTCGGTTATGGTTCATTAGAATTTAAAAATTTGTATCTAGGAATTTTTATGTAACCATGAGAGTGCTTTATCACCACCGTAATTTTCCCATGGATTTTAATTTTTTGTCTCTTAGAATTATTATGATTAGAATTTTTGTACACCGGAAATGGTTTAGGAAATTTTATGTGATTGTTCTTGGAGGAGATTGAAGTTTGAAGACCGTAATTTATTTCTCGTGGAAGTTAAATTTAATTTAAAGGTTGAAATTTTGATTGTGTGGAAAATTCCAATTTAATTAAGATTCAAATTAATTTTTGGAGATCCTAAGGGAAAATTGGAATATGGCATGAAACAGAGGCACAACCCCTTGGGATGGACCACTAGCCGTGGTGGGGCTGCAGCCCCTGCCATCGGGTAGGTTGGGACTGTGGCAGCCCCTGCCCACGGCTGCACCACCCATGGCCACAGGCTCTGCCTGCAGTCGAGGGTGGCCGTGGCCCCCTAAGGGCTATCCGCAGCCCTAAGCTGCAGCCCACAGGCGACGCCTGCAGCCTGGGGGGCTACTGCGCCTACCCGGGCATGCAGCTCGTGGCTGTAGGCTTGGCTTGCCGCCGGGCATGGTTGCACATGGCCTGCGACCGTGGGCTACCAGCCCCCCAAGGGCTGGGGCCTCGGGCCTGCCCACGGCGGTTGCCGGCCTCCAGGACTGTGGGGTCGATGGTTCGAAAATCAAAAATTTTTGATTTTTAAATTTGAGATTTAGTTTTTAAATCATGTTTAAAAGTATGTAATTGAAAATTTGAAATTTTTGAAATTTACATATTATTACACATGATATTTAAAATTATTTAAAAATTTGAATTTGAAATTCGAATTTGGAATTTGAATTTGAAATTTAAATTTGTGGAATTTAATTTTTAAATGATTCTTGGGATGAGAAATAAATGGAGAGGCTACATAAAGATGGATATAAGAAGACAGAATAAAATTCAAGACCCAAAGAATGATTTGGATGGAATTTTGTAATCTTTATTTTCTTTGTTCTAGGATAGAACCATGGCTTGGTTATTATTCTGTCAATTATTTTTTCTGTGATATGTCGTGGATGTATAAATATGTATTGATGGATGTTTTATATGCATACTTGATAACATGTCATATAGGATAGGTGAGTGTCGCTCATACTATATTGATCATATATATTTGTCAAAACTTGCATGTTTTTCAAAATATTGAGTGGGCGAGGGTTTTAAACAAAACCCACAGCCTCCATTGTTGGTCCATATGTGAAAGCATGGTAACGTCTCGCGTCAGTTCTGCCCTGGCCACACCCCTCGGTAGGTATTTATCGCCGCCGGTATATTAGGTTGGATCTTCTATGTGGAAAACGTGTTCGGGCATGATCCTATTCATGACCACCCCTCGGTGGCTTGATAGGACGTGGATCGAGCTACGTAAACAATGATTATACACTCAAGACTCGTTTAGTTATTCACCTTCCCTAGAAGCTCTGTTAACTAAACTAGTGGCCAAAATAAGTGGTTATTAACATATATCTTAACTTTGGAGGATTTAAGGCAACATATATTAATTGGATGGGGTCCATGTTCTGGCTATTTGTCTCATGACTACCCCTCGGTGGCTTAGGGCAATAGGTGCTGAGAATTACCATTGCAATGCTACATGTTTTTCAAGTTTCTTGTAGGAACATACTTGTATGTTTTATTTGCTAAATTATCTGTATATTTTCTTGGGCTTTGTAATGATGTCTAGTATAATTTTATTTCACTTCAAAATGTCACCGATACCCCTCATTTTAGTACTTACTGAAAATAAGCAGAATGACGATAATTATAAAGATTGGAAAAGAAATCTTGATAGTTCTCAGTTGCGAGAGACACAAGTTCGTGCTGGACGAACCATGCTCGCTTGGGCCCAAACCTGACACACTACTTGAGGAGGTCCCAGTTGCCTATACTCGTTGGAGAGAATCCAATGAGATAGCTCGATGCTACATTCTTGCTAGCATGATGAGTGCTTTACAAAAGCAGCATGAGACTTATCAAGTTGCTAGGGAGATCATGAAAAATCTGGAGGACATGTTCGGAGGCCAAGAAAAATTGGCTCGACAGTCTGCTATTACAAGCATTATGAACTCTAAGCAAAAGGCAGGTACTCCGATGAAGGACCATATGATCACTCTAATGGGATTCTTTACTGAGGTTGCCGAGAATGGTGCTGAACTAGACTACAACACCCAGATCGAGATGGTGTTCAAAAATCTGTCAAAAGATTTTGTGGGGTTTAAGGCCGCATATAATCTGGCAATAAGGGAGTTAGGACTAACCGAGCACATGAAGCAACTCCAAGCTTATGAGCGAATGATCAAGGATGGGGATGCGGTCCAACCAAGAAGAGAGGCCAATTTGACAGAATCTTCCAAACCCTCAAGGAAGAGGAAGAGGCCAAATCAGAAGCAAGCGGCTTCTAGTTCTTTTAATCCTCCTATCTCAGATGGAAAGAAGAAGAAGAAGAAGAACAAGAAGCCCAGGGACCCTAAAAAGTCTAAGTGCTTCCACTGTAGGAAGGTAGGTCACTTCAAGAAGGCATGCCGTGAATTCCTAGCTGCCAAGGGCAAGGAAGGTGAGGAACTTAACTATTTGGAAGCGTGTTTGGTGGAAGAATCGAAAGACACTTGGGTCCTTGATTCGGTTGCCACTAATCATATTTGTGTTTTTATATAGGGGTTCATGGAAATGAGAAGTCTACATGATAGGAGCCTCTCATTGCAAACTGGAGACAGTAGCTTGGTGGTGGCTGAGGAAGTGGGAGACGTTTATCTTTACTTTGATGAATTTAGGTTTATATTTTTGAAAGAGTGTATTTATGTTCCTAATTTTAGGATGAACCTTATATCGGTAGCTTGTTTAATAAAGGATTATTATTCAGTTTCTTTTAGTAAAAGAGTTGCTATTCGTAAAAATAAGTCTTTTATCTGTTCTGGTTGGATGGATGGGAACCTATATTTGATCAAACCAAATATGTACTCACTACTTGACACCAAATTAACAAATAACTCTGAAAGGTTGAAAGTTTCTCACTCTAACAAGGCGTATCTTTAGCATTTAAGACTTGGTCATATTAATCAGGATAGGATTCAAAGGTTGGTGAAAGATGGTCCTGTAGAATCTCTGGAGGAGGTATGTCTTCCTTAATGTAAGTCTTGTCTTAAGGGTAAGATGACTAAGAGGTCATTTGGAGCTAAGGGTACTAGGGCACAGGAACTCTTAGAAATTGTGCACACTAATGTATGTGGCCCCATGAACGTCACAGCACAAGGAGGGTTTGAGTATTATGTATGATAACCGAGAAACATATCACTTTTGGAAAATTTTGTACAAGATATGTAAATATATGTACATTCACGATGAGACATGTTACAGAATATATAGCAGATGAAAATTTTGATTAACCGAGTTTTGATCAAAATTTGACAATGAATTAATGAACATAGTGTAAAAGCTAAGCATTAATTCAAATTATGATGTTTTAAATTAATAGAAAAGTATGTGGAAAATGCATATTAAGAGATCAATGCTACACAAGTAAGCCACATTGATCAATGGCCAAAATTAGCCAAACAAGCCCTTGTTATTTTCTTAAAGAAAATTAAAGAAATGAAAGAAAGTAAGAGAAGGAAGAGGAGGCACGTGAGGGGCCTTGAACCCATTCAGCCAAAGTGAATTAATTCACTTCACTTGGTTGAGCAGCAGAAAGAGAAACGGCAGAAAGAAAGAGAAAGAGAAAGAGAAAGAAAGAAAGAGAAAGAGAGAGAGAGAGAGAGAGAGAGAGAGAGAGAGAGAGAGAGGCTGAGAAAGAGAGAGAGCAGAAAGGGAAATCCAACCAAGTTCGGATTTTTCTCTTCAATTAGTAGATCAATCGAGTTTTTTGGCCAAGAATCTACAGCAAGAAGTTCTCAAGCTTCAAGAAAGGTAAACCCTCGTTTTCTCACATTTTTGGGTGAAAAATCTGGGGTTTTGAGTGGAAAAAGAGAATGTGAGTTAATCATGTTAATATTTTCAGTTAAATCGAAACATGATTCGAGTCTAGTTGTTTTTAAACATGAATCCATGAGTTGATGGCTTAGAAAACCAAGTTTAGTGAGTTTTCGTCAAGTAAGTTTAGATTTGTCAAAATGTTGAGTCAAGAGATGTAAATAAGCAAAATGTGAGATTTTGCTTAAGAAACCATGGATTTGTGATAGTAGAAATGTAGTCTATAACTTGAAATGATCTTATTGAGATCGATTTTGAGTGTAAGATAGAACAAAGGCCATAAAAGCCTTAGAAAATTAGAGCAGAGTATTTCGGACCCAGAATCCTGATTCTGGTATGAACATGAGTGTGTTTAGAACACGACCCCGAACATGCCCACATGCACGACTGTATTGCAAGAAAATTTAGACCCAAGAGGTACACGGCCAAGAACACGATCGTGTATCGGGACGTGTCACAGGGTACACGGTCATGGGAAGGGCGTGTAGTAGACCACGTTCGACAGCAGGAGTACACGGCCAGAAACACGGCCGTGTAGATACCCGTGTAAGCCAGCATGAATTACATGGTCATGTTGTATGAATTACACAGCCATGCACGTAAAGTCCAGAGGAGTACACGGTCATGAACACGCCCATGTAGGAGGGCGTGTTCGAAGTAAAAGTAAAAAAAAAAAAAGAGTCTGGAAATGTGAATTTACATATTTTGCCATGTTTCTAGTATAAGATGAATATTGGAAATAATCAGCGATTATTTCTTTTATAGGAATTCAAGCCAGACATCTTGAGTCAGCAGTTCCAGACTAGTAGAAGCTCACATTCGCAGATTTTTTATAAGTTCAAGCATTGTCCTGACTGCAACATGGACAATCTTGCTATGTTTAGATGTTATGTTTTGTTGTATGATGTGCATGTTAGACATTGATTATCTACATCATGATACTTATGTCAGTTTCATGTCATGTATGTAGAATTTCATGTTTCAAGTACACATGTCAGACAAGTTTCATGTACACGAAAACATGTAGGTGCACAAGGCACCTTAGTGTGTTTAATAAACCCACACCCCAAGTAAAATATGTAACAGGTGCCTACTATGGGGGCAATCAGTTTGCTACCTAGTTGGAACTACAGACAAGATGGTAATTAAACCAGTTATTGGCGTATTGGCCTCTCGACCCACGGCGAGGTTGTCATGTTCAGCTTCAGTTAAGATTGAGGAGGTCAGCACTAAAGTACCACTCCCAGTTATGCTAACATGTCGGTACAACCAATTAGGGGTCCAAAACCAAAACTTAATATCAGATAATATCCTAAGACTAAACTTTTAGTCATGAACACGTTTTCAGAGTCAATTTTTATGCATAAGCACAGTATAACATGTTATGATTCATGTTTTTATGTTTGAACTTACCGAGCCTATAGCTCACCAGTTTGTTTACATATTGCAGGTTAGAGACCTGTTCACCAGTAATATACGGTGGATGACGAACAGGGTATGTACATGCCAGGGAGATAGGGCGAGGGATTGTGGTCACCATTAGTCTTCCGCTGTGCAGTTTTGAAAAGATTTAAACATGTAATTTCAAGAACACGATTTCAAGTCAAGATTATGTGATAGGGGAATCATGATCCATGTACATGTTATTTTGTTAACATGATTTTCTTATCACATTCTCGAACAAGTTTTTATATTAAGAAGAAAAAAAAATTTATTCCGCAAAATTTTCAAGCAGTTTCAAGTAAGCATGATTGCCGGCAACCCTAGAAGCCTACATACTATTGCGGTTAACTACAGAGTTGACTGTAATAGCACTGTAGAGCCTCGACAGCAAGGTGAGCCACCACAGTTGGTATCAGAGAGAGTTTTTACAATGAGTCTAGTTTAGAATACCAAATGTAGTCATAGTTGGTATTATCAGAAATGTTGGTAGACCACATCCCGCCTGACTCTGTACATGTCCTATTTGCCGATCCAAGTAAGTTAAGTTTATGTTAAGACAAGCAGCTAGTTAAGCATGAAAGTAAAGGTCTGTAGAGACCTATACTTTGTAGTAAGTATGAGATGATATGTTAATGAGAGAAATGATGTGGATCCTTTTATACAGGATCTAATATAAGTTCATCGTATGATTATAGGATATAAGATAGCATGATGGAAAATCAAGGCCAGAGACGAAGAAGGGGACGCCCAACTCTGACTCAGAGATTAGAAGAGATGCAAGCTCTTCTAGAAAACCAGATGAGAGAAAATGCAGGACTGAGACAGAGATTAGAACAGCTAGAACAGGGGCAGGGATCAGTAGGGACTCCTGCACAACTAGCAGCTGAGACAGAACAAGTGGTGCCACCAGCTGTACCAGAAGTGGTTCAGGAACCATTGGTTAGGGTGAACCCAGAGCCACTA
This sequence comes from Antiaris toxicaria, assembly GCA_035233585.1. Taxonomy (NCBI): domain Eukaryota; kingdom Viridiplantae; phylum Streptophyta; class Magnoliopsida; order Rosales; family Moraceae; genus Antiaris; species Antiaris toxicaria. The sequence continues at coordinate 48,338,775 of CP141155.1, forward strand.
TATGAGAGATTTCAGAAAATGAGGCCTCCAGAATTTAAGGGTTGAACCAATCCCCTGGAAGTAGAAGATTAGCTTTCTTCGATCCAGATGATTATGGAGTTTATGAGACTCACAGATGAAGAGAAAGTCTTGTGTGCATCCTTTGTTTTAAGGAAGGACGTAAGATTTTGGTGGAACACAGTCCGTATGAGGAGGGACGTGACCACAATGTCATGGGCAGAGTTCTTGGAGGAGTTCAACCAGAAAGACTATAATCCTGCATCACTCTGACCCCAGCAAAAAGAGTTTTCAGAGTTACAGCAAGGTGACATGTCAGTCAGTGAAGTTTGCAGGAGATTTGATCAGCTCTCCCGCCTGTGTCTGTATATAGTGCCAACAAAAAAGGAGAAGATACAGAAGATGATAGGCATGTTCAGGCCTGAGATTTCTACTTTGATTGACATTGGCACAATCCCGCCAGTCTTAGTAGCCGACTGCGTTAGTCGTGCTTTGAGGGCAGAGTACCATCTAGCCTGACAGAAAGAAGAGAGGGAAAAGGTTTGGGAAGCCAGGAAGAAAGAAAAGATCTTGGCTAAGGCCTCTCAACTTGGACAACACAGTAAGGGTAGTCAGAGTACAAGGCCAAAATAGTCCAGTAATCTAGGCCCTCAGTTCCAATAGAAGAGAAAGGGCAATTTCTAGGGAAACTAAAGTCAACACAATAGAAGCCAATCAAGGAAGACTAACACCACTACAGTTCCAAGTAACCCCACCTATCCAAATTGTGAGAGGAAACATGTGGGTCAGTGCAGAGCTGGCACGATGCATGTTTTTAATGCAGAAAAGAAGGCCATTTCATCAAGAATTGCCTATGAACCGCCAGTCAGTATCAGGAGCAAACTCTTTACGTCCACAGTAGTCACAAGTTCATGCACTCAGATTAAGTTATGAGAGCCCATCAGAAGTGCCTCCAGCAGTGTAAGAAAGACAGGAAAAAGCTCCTCAGGTAGATGCTGGGGTGATGGCCTACACCAGAGAAGAAACAGAGGCGGGGACATCCAATGTGGTGACAGGTCAGATTTCTGTCGCTAACCACTTGGCATCTGTTCTTTTGACTCTGGGGCCACTCATTCTTTCATATCATATGCATTTGCTGATAAGTTAGAATACCCTAGAGATTAAATAGGAAGAACTTTTAGAACTACTCTTCCATCAGGAGAAATCATGTTGTCCGAGTACTGGTTACCTTATGTACCAGTAATCGTGGCTAATAGGGAGTTTTATGCAGAATTGATCGTGATAAAGATCATAGACTATGATATAATCTTGGGAATGGATTTCGTAGGAAAATATCAAGCCATGATAGATTGCAGAAACAGAAGAATAGTGTTCAAGCTAGAAAATGAAGAACGTTTTGAATATGTCAATTCCTCAAGAAGATCAAGCAAGATGATGATCAGTTCACTGAAAGCCAAGAAGCTAATAGCCAGTGGTTATACTGGATATTTAGCTTATGTGATAGATACAACAGAAGATAAGAAGTTACAACCAGAAGATGTTCCGATTGTCAGAGAATTTCTTGAAGTCTTTCTCGAGGAACTACCAGGAATACCTCCAAAACAGGAAATCTCATTTGAGATAGAGCTCCTACCTAGAACAGCACCGATCTCCAAGGCACCGTATCACATGGCACCAGTGGAGTTAAAAGAGTTACAAGTGCAATTGAAGGATCTGCTTGACAAGGGATTTATCAGACCAAGCTATACCCCATGGGATGCTCCCGTCCTGTTCGTCAAGAAGAAAAACGGGACGTTCCGCATGTGTATAGATTACCGAGAATTGAATAAGGTCACAGTCAAGAATAGGTACCCATTACCTAAGATTGATGACCTGTTCGATCAACTCAAGGGTGCAGCAGTATTCTCAAAGATTGATTTGAGATCAGGATACCATCAGTTGAGAATCAAGGAAGTTGATGTTTCTAAGACAGCTTTCAGAACCCGTTATGGGCATTATGAATTCCTAGTAATGCCGTTTAGGTTAACGAACGCTCTAGCTGCTTTCATGGACCTGATGAACAGAGTCTTCAAAGAGTATCTAGACAAGTTTGTCACTGTGCTCATCGATGACATCCTTGTATATTCAAAGACTCACGCAGAGCATAAAGCACAGTTGAGAATAGTTTTTTAGAAGCTGAGAGAGCATCAACTCTATGCCAAATTCTCAAAATGTGAGTTTTGGCTAGACAGAGTCTATTTTGTAGGACATGTAGTGTCCAAGGAGGGAATTGCAGTGGATCCCATCAAGTTGAAAGCAATAAACAAATGGCCTGCACCTAAGAGCGTGATAGAGATACGTAGTTTCTTAGGGTTAGCTGGCTATTACAGGAGATTTGTGGAAGGGTTTGCACGATTGGCAGTACCTCTCAAAACCCTCACACGCAAGGAAAAAAAGTATATATGGACAGAAGAATGCGAAAGAAGCTTCCAAGAGCTAAAGAGACGACTGACAAACATGCCGATCCTCACACTCCCTACTGAGGGGGAGAAGTATGAAATCTACAGTGATACTTCACGAGTGGGTTTGGGAGCAGTATTGATGCAAGAAGGTAGAGTGATTGCCTATGTTTCACGTCAACTGAAAGAGCATAAGAAGAATTATCCCACTCACGATCTAGAACTTACTGCAGTAGTGTTTGCACTCAAAATTTGGCGACACTATCTGTATGGAGCACAGTGCCAAATTTACACACATCATCGGAGTCTAAAATACTTCTTTACACAGAAGGAGTTGAACATGAGGCAAAAAAGATGGTTAGAATTGGTGAAGGATTATGACTGTGAGATCCTTTATCATCGAGGAAAAGCCAACCGAGTAGCAGATGCTTTAAGCAGAAAAGCTACAGTTTCGCAGCAATTGCCTATTGATAAGTTATCAAGACCATTGCAGCAAGAGATTTATTCACTTGAGATAGAACTGATATCCAGAAAATTGTCAACACTGCAGCTGCAGTCATCATTGTTTAATGATATCAAGGAAGCTCAAAAGTAAGATTCAAGTCTAACAGACTCCCAAGAAGAGATTTCCAAAGAAGGATTAATCATGTATCTGGGGAGAATTCGCGTTCCAGCAAATGAAGAACTTCGAAGGCGAATCATGTCAGAAGCTCATAAAATGCCATACTCAGTTCATCCTGGAGCCACCAAGATGTACCCAGACTTAAAGCTACAGTTTTGGTGGAAAGGGATGAAAGGAGATATTGCAAGGTTCATGAGTAAGTGCCTCACTTGTCAGAAAGTCAAGGCTGAGAATCAGCATCTGGGAGGAAAGTTAGAACCTATGGAGATCCCAGAATGGAAATAGGAGCATATTACCATGGATTTTGTGGTAGGGATACCCAAAATAAGAGAAAGATACGATGCTATCTGGGTAATCGTGGACAGGTTAACAAAGAAAACCAGGTTCATACCAATAAAGATCACTTACTCATTGGAGAAGCTGGCACACCTTTATGTAGCTCATGTTATCTGATTACATGGAGTTCCAAAGTCCATAGTATCTGACAGAGATGCACGATTCACTTTAAACTTTTGGGAGTGTGTGCAAAGAGCCATGGGCACAGAACTGAAGTTTAGTACAGCCTTCCATCCTCAGATAGATAGACAATCAGAACGGACTATCCAGACTTTGGAGGATATGCTCCGAGCATGTGTAATGGACTTTCCAGGAGTTTGGAATGAGAAGCTACCACTAGTGGAATTCTCATATAGCAACAATTATCAAGCTTCCATCAAGATGGCACCGTATGAAGTCCTGTATGGATGAAAGTGTAGATCACTCATCCACTGGTATGATCTGAAGGAAAAACAACTGCATAAGACAGATTTCATGTAGGAAACTTGCGATGCAGTTGCCAAGATCCAACAAAGGATGAAGAGTGCTCAGAGCAGACAAAAGAGCTATGCAGATAGAAGACGAAGATCCCTAGAATTCAAGGAAGGGGACTTCGTTTTCTAAAAGTGTCACCCATGAAGGGGATTATGCATTTTGGTAAGAAGGGAAAACTGAGTCCAAGGTATATTGGACCTTATGAGATTATCAAACACATTGGGAAGGTTGCCTACAAGTTGGCATTACCTCCTGTGCTGTCAGTAATGCACAATGTATTCCATGTCTCAATGCTCAGAAAGTACATGTTAGATCCATCTCATGTGCTACAACATGAACCAGTCCAAGTCCAAGAAGATCTAACCTATGAAGAACAGCCTGTTCAGATACTAGCTAAAGTAGAAAAGATGCTGAGAAACAATACCATCCCACTAGTCAAGGTATTGTGGAGGAATCACAACATTGAAGAAGCTACGTGGGAAAGAGAAGATGAGATGAGACTTTCATACCCTCAGTTGTTTTAATTTTTGAGGACGAAAATCTTATAAGGAGGGGTGAATGTGATAACCGAGAAACTTATCACTCTCGGAAAATTTGTACAAGATATGTAAATATGTACATTCACGATGAGACATGTTACAGAATATATAGCAGATGAAAATTTTGATTAACCGAGTTTTAATCAAAATTTGACAATGAATTAATGAACATAGTGTAAAAGCTAAGCATTAATTCCAATTATTATGTTTTAAATTAATAGAAAAGTATGTGGAAAATGCATATTAAGAAATCAATGACACACAAGTAAGCCACATTGATCAATGGCCAAGATTAGCTAAATAAGCCCTTGTTATTTTCTTAAGGAAAATTAAAGAAATGAAAGAAAGTGAGAGAGGGAAGAGGAGGCACGTGAGGAGCCTTGAACCCATTTAGCCAAAGTGAATTAATTCACTTCACTTGGTTGAGCAGCAGAAAGAGAAACGGCAGAAAGAAAGGGAAAGAAAGAAAGAGAAAGAGAAATAAAGAAAGAGAGAGAGAGAGAGAGAGGCCGAGAAAGAGAGAGAGCAAAAAGGGAAATCCAACCAAGTTTAGATTTTTCTCTTCAAGTAGCAGATTGATTGAGTTTTTCAGCCAAGAATTTATAGCAAGAAGTTCTCAAGCTTCAAGAAAGGTAAACCCTCGTTTTCTTACATTTTTGGGTGAAAATTCTGGGGTTTTAAGTGGAAAAAGAGAATATGAGTTAATCATGTTGAGATTTTCGGTTAAATCGAAACATGATTCGAGTCTAGTTATTTTTAAACATGAATCCATGAGTTGATGGTTTAGAAAACCAAGTTTAGTGAGTCTTCTTCAAGAATGTTCAGATTTTTCAAAATGTTGAATCAAGAGATGTGAATAAGCAAAATGTGAGATTTTGCTTAAGAAACCATGGATTTGTGATAGTAAAAATGTAGTCTATACCTTGAAACGATCTTATTGAGATCGATTTTGAGTGTAAGAAGTAGAACAATGGCCATAAAAGCCTTAAAAAATCAGAGCAGAGTATTTCGGATCCAGAATCCTGATTCTGGTATGAACACGAGCGTGTACAACGGTGTGTTCAGAACACGGCCCTGAACATGCCCACATGCACGACTGTGTTGCAAGAAAATTTAGACCCGAGAGGTACACGGCCAAGAACACGGTCGTGTATCAGGCTGTATCACAGGGTACACGGTCATGGGAACGGCATGTAGCAGACCATGTTCGACAGCAAGAGTACACGGCCAGAAACACGACCGTGTAGACACCCGTGTAAGCCATCATGAATTACACGGCCATGTTGTATGAATTACACGGCCATGCATGTAAAGTCTAGAGGAGTACAAGGCCATGAACACGCCCGTGTAGGAGGGCGTGTTCGAAGTAAAAGTAAAAAAAAAAAAAAAAAAAAGAGCCTGGAAATATAAATTTACATATTTTGCCATGTTTCCAGTATAAGATGAATATTGAAAATAATCAATGATTATTTCTTTTATAGGAATTCAAGCCAGACATCTTGAGACAACAGTTCCAGACCAACAGAAGCTCACATTCGTAGATTTTCTGTAAGTTCAAGCATTGTCCTTACTGCAACGTGGACAATCTTGCTATGTTTAGATGTTATGCTTTGTTGTATGACGTGCATGTTAGACATTGATTGTCTACATCATGATACTCATGTTAGTTTTATGTCATGCATGTAGAATTTCATATTTCAAGTACACATGTCAGACAAGTTTCATGTACACAAAATCATGTAGGTGCACAAGGCACCTTAGTGTGTTTAATAAACATACACCCCAAGTAAAATATGTAACAGGTTCCTACTGTGGGGACAATCAGTATGCTACCCAGTTGGAACTCCAGACAAGATGGTAATTAAACCAGTTATTGGCGTACCGGCCTCTCGACCCATGGGGGGGTTGTCATGTTCAGCTTCAGTTAAGAGTGAGGAGGTCAACACAAAAGTACCGCTCCCAGTTATGCTAACATGTCAGTACGATCAATCAAGGGCCAAAAACTAGAACTTAATATCAGATAATGTCCTAAAACTAAACTTTTAGTCATGAACACATTTTTAGAGTCAAGTTTCATGCATAAGCACAGTACAATATGTTATGATTCATGTTTTTATGTTCGAACTTACTGAGCCTATAGCTCACCAGTTTATTCACATATTGCAGGTAAGAGACCTGTTCACTAGTAGTATACGGTGGATGACGAACATATAGGATAATAAATCGGTAAAAACGTATCAGAGTGGCGCAGCGGAACAATAAAAATTTTTCAGATCATTAAATATCTCATGATGCCATATACAATAAACCAACAACAATTAAAGCTCATACCTCAAGGACGCCAATCTTGCAGGAGGAGAATGACCGTAGGGCTTCAACCAACTAGCCTTCTCTACTATTCTCTAATTCACGAATGGTTGAGTGTGTGGGCACTTTGAACCTCGATCGGTATGCTAGCACTGCTAGTCTTCTTCTTACCACCCAGATCTCTAAAGAACTTATTGTCACGGTGAGTTATGCAACAATAAGCCTACTCACCTGAGAGTCTGTGGTCTGAGAGAACTGGAGTGGCAGGACCTCTATTTACAGATCTGCATGAGGTGATTCTCTAAATTCGAATTGGATTAGGAGAAGATATTCTCCCTTATCCACAAGCACAAAATCTAAATTTTCCAAGGGGAAAATCCCAACAATAAATTGGCCACTTTAGGATAAATCCAATCTAAATCTAAACAAGATTTTAACTAGAATTTTATCTCCCTTTTTCAACCAAAAAATCCGAAAAATCCAAGGGGAAACTCCCCACAAAAATTCGGCCACTTTTGGATAAGGGAGAATCAAAATTCCACTAGGATTTTCAAGCTTGAATCTTATCTCATCCTTATCCAAAATAACCGAAAATCTCCTAGGAGATTTACTCCAAAAATTCAACCATTATCAGGGATGAGAGAATCCAAATTCAACTGGAATTGAAACTTGAATTTTTCCTTGAACCTTATCCACAAAAATCCAAAAATCCATTGAGGATAATCCTCAAAATTTTTGTCCATATTTGGTTAGGATTTGGATTCAAAATTCAAGTAGGATTCCAACAAGATTTTCCTCTCCATATCCAACTCAAATTTGAATTTCATTCCTTGTAGATTTACCACAACAAATTCAAATCGCACTTAGAATGTGATTTAAAATTTGAATTTCAAATTTCAAATTCAAATTTGAATTTCAAATTTCAAATTCAAATTTCAAATTCAAATTTCAAATTTCAAATTTCAAATTTCAAAATCCACAAAACAGTTGTATTTCTAATTCTTGTTCTCATGGATAATTTTCTACAACTCCAATCCAATCTCAAATAAAATCATGGCAACTTTATTCAGAGTTCGAATAATTGTGTACTCTATTATCCAAAACAAAATCAGAATTCAACCGGAGAGAATCTTGTCGATCATCCTAATCCTATGTCAACACCATCCATGCATAATAAACTAGCCAATAGCATACACAGATCAATTTTGCCAAATGTTAAGGAATTATGTGGAGCTAGTAGAGGGACTAATTGGACATATATAATCGGGCTCCTGCAAATCCATATGATTATCATTCTTTAACAAATAACTCAATCATATGATCACTAATTTCAGAATCACACCACTATAAACCTGAAACTGAACTCCCAATTATATACCGTATTACGTAAGCCTGTGACAAGCTATCATCTAATGACCTTGTCATGTATGCAGAACCCTCATATGATATCCATGATAAGCCTTGGGCCAAAGTCCGTTTAATCCTACTGATCAGGCTATCTTAAAGTTTCATTGTACTACCGAATTAAGAAAATGATTGTTCACCATATATGAATAAGAAGTCATCCGCCCAGCAGACGACCCAAGGCCTTGTCCATTTTCACATTCAGTATAATGCCTTTAAGAGGATATCCTTAACTTCTTATTAGAGCTATGATTCTGATATCTGTAAACGAATCCTTCATCATATACAAGTCATGCACCCAATGAACCGGTCTATAAGCTTACTACCTTTGAGACGCTTTAGCCATTGGAACATCAAAATATACAAGTCACATACATGAAGCTGTCATTTTACTCAGGATTAAGGTTACTGCACAATGAACACCAAAAGCAGATCGATCCACTCAAAGCGGACTTCGTAGATCAATCACGCTTAAGTCCCGGTCTAATATGTCACCACCAAGCAACATATCTATGTCTCTACTTGGGAGTCTGTGCTCCAGACAGTCAAGACAAACCGTCCCCTCCAAGGCTTTAGACAATATAATAGTCTTAACATGAGTTAGATGCTCGGTCTAACCCCCATAGACTACAGACCATAGTTTAGACCGCTAACTTTAGAACATTGTCTTCTCACATACAAAAGTCCATTGCATGCAACATTCTAATAGTTTAACACAAGTAGTCAGGGAGCCATATTTGCTTACATTTACTTTAACATGTAAATAAAACGAGGACAAATAGCAATGTAATGAATAACCTCTATATATAATTTTATTATCCAGTTCAAAATAAATACATTAAAATGTCTCTAATGCTTAGGGCATTTCCTAACAATCTCCCACTTGCCCTAAGCCAGCAGATGTGCCACGTTATGTATCCGCATCGCCTCTACGTGCCTCTCAAAGCTTCTAACCACCAAAGTCTTAGTAAAGGGATCGGCAATATTGTCCTCGGACGCGATCTTACATACATCCACTTGTCCTGTCTCCACGTGCCCTCTAATAATATGATATCTTTGATCTATGTGTTTGGTCCTCTTATGGTGCCCGGATTCCCTTGTGTTGGCAATAGCCCCAGTGTTATCACAGTAAAGTGTGATAGGCATGTCAACACCCGGAATGACCTCAAAGTCTCTAAAGAACTTGTGGAGCCAAACCGCTTCTTTAGATGCCTCAGCCGGAGCCACATGCTTAGCCTCCATGGTAGAGTCAGCCATGTAGCCCTGCTTCACGCTCCTCCACACAATGGCGCCTCCTCTGAGCAAAAACACTGATCCAGATGTCGATTTCCTTGAATCCTTACAAGTCTAGAAGTCTGAGTCTGTGTATCCTATGGGTATTAGGTTCCCCCCAGAATACACCAGCATATAATCCCTCATTCTCTTAAGATACTTGAGTATATGCTTTACTGCTTGCCAGTGCTTGGTTCCAAGATTCGCTTGATATCGACTCACCATACCTACTGCAAAACATATGTCCGGGCGAGTGCAAAGCGTAGCATACATAAGGCTACCCACAGCGGATGCATAAGGGACCTTACTCATACGCTCTCTTTCTTCCAATGTCTTGGGACAGTCATCCAATGAAAGGGTTAGACTAGCAATAGAAGGTTGTGTACCTTTCTTTGCCTCTTGCATTGCATATTTGTCAATTATTTTATATATGTATGAAGCTTGGGATAATTTTATCATTTTGTTTTTCCGATCTCTGAAGAGATGAATGCCTAGAACATAATTAGCTTCTCCCAAGTCCTTCATGTCAAACTATTGGTGTAACCAAAGCTTGACCGATGATAAGCTCCCTACATCATTCCCAATGAGTAGTATATCATCGACATAGAGTATCACAAAGACCACGTTTCCATCCTTAATATGTTTATAAACACAGGGTTCATCAACGTTCTGCTCAAAACCAAAAGTCTTGATTGCTTGATCAAATCTCTGGTTCCATGAGCGGGATGCTTGCTTTAATCCATAAATGGATCTAAGCAACTTATAGACTTTCCTTTCTTGCCCTTTCGCTACGAACCCTTCGGGCTGTATCATATAGATACACTCTTAAAGATGGCCATTCAAGAATGTCATCTTGACATCCATTTGCCAGATCTCGTAATCGAGAGCCGCAGCAACGGACAGAAGAATACGGATAGACTTCAGCATAGCAATAGGCGAAAAGGTTTCATCGTAATCGATTCCAGCCTTTTACATGTACCCCTTTGCAACTAGTCTAGCTTTGAAATTTTCCACTTTCCCTTCCGCATCCTTCTTTCTTTTGTAGACCCATTTGCATCCAATGGGTTTTATCCCATCCAGCAAATATACAAGTTCCCAAACAGAGTTGGATTTCATAGAATTCATCTCATTGTTCATAGCCTGTTTCTAAGATTTAGAATCAACATCATTTATAGCTTCATCATAGGTGACCGGATCATCCTCATGCTTATGAGCCTCGGCCTGGTATACCTCAGCATCATACATGAAGAAACTATGTTTCTTCGAAACCCTCCTACTACGACGAGGCACCCTAAATTGTTGATCGTCTGTAGGTCTTTCACCGGAACTCGAACTTGTGTCCAAGATCGAAATCTATGGAGCAGTTCTTTCCCCCGATAACTTCTCTAGCACTAGTTTGCTTCGAGGCTTAAAGTCATTCATGTGACTTTCCTCCAAGAATGTCACATGGGTTGAGACAATTACTTTTTGTTCCTTCGGGTTATAGAACAGACCTCCTTTAGTTCCCTTTGGATACCCTACAAACATGCACAATTCTGATCTTGGTTCCAATTTCTTCACATCCACATCCAGTACATGTACTGGGCAGCCCCATATTCTCATATGTCCAAGGGAGGGCTTCCTGCCACGCCTCAATTCATACGGAGTTCTGGGAATTAATTTACTTGGAACCTGATTCAGAATATAGCACGTCGTTTGTAAAGCATATCCCCAAAATGAAAATGGCAGTGTTGAATAACTCATCATGGACCGTACCATATCCAACAAGGTCCTGTTTCTCCTTTCGGCTACACCATTCTGTTGTGGAGTACCAGGTGCAGTCAATTAGCATAATATCCCGTTCTCTACAAAATGTCCTAGAAATTCGTCAGAGAGGTATTCGCCACCTCGATCAGATCGAAGTGTCTTTATGGATTTATCCAATTGCATTTCCACTTCTGCACGATACTCTTTGAACTTGTCAAAGGTTTCACTCTTGCGGTGCATCAGATACACATATCCATACCTCGAGTAATCATCTATAAAGGAGACATAATACTCGAACCTTCCTCGTGCTGTGACGTTCATGGGGCCACATACGTCAGTGTGCACAATTGCTAAGAGCTCTTGAGCCCTTGTACCCTTAGCTTCAAAAGACCTCTTAGTCATTTTACCCTCTAGACAAGACTCACATTGAGGAAGACGTACCTCCTCCAGAGATTCCAGAGGACCGTCTTTCACCAATCTTTGAATCCTATCCTGATTAATATGACCAAGTCTTAAATGCCAAAGATACGCCTTGTTAGAGTGAGAAACTTTCAACCTTTTAGAGTTATCTATTAATTCAGTGTCAAGCAGTGAGTACATCTTTGATTTGATCAAATATAGGTTTCCATCCATCCAGCCAGAATAGATAAAAGACTTATTTCTACGAATATCAACTCTTTTACTAAAAGAAACTGAATAAGAATCCTTTATTAAACAAGCTATCGATAGAAGGTTCCTCCTAAAATTAGGAACATAAAAATAGTCTTTCAATAAAATAAACCTAAAATTGATCAAAGTAAAGGTAAATATCTCCCACTGCCTCAGCCACCACCAAGCTACCGTCTCTAGTTTGTGACGAGAGGCTCCTATCATGTAGACTTCTCGTTTCCACGAACCCCTGCATAGATACACAAACATGATTAGTGGTGCCCGAATCAATGACCTAAGTGTCTTTCGATTCTTCCACCAAACACGGTTCTAAGTAGTGAAGTTCGTTACCTTCCTTGCCCTTGGCGGCTAGGAATTCCCAGCAAGCCTTCTTAAGGTGACCTACCTTCCCACAACGAAAGCATTTAGACTTTTTAGGGTCCCTGAGCTTCTTGTTCTTCTTCTTCTTCTTCCCATCCGAGACAGGAGGATTAAAAGAACTGGAAGTCATTTGCTTTTGGTTTGGCCTCTTCCTCTTCCGAGAGGGTTTGGAAGATTCCACCAAATTGGCCTCTCCTTTGGGTTGGACCGCATCCCTATCCCTGATCATCCGCTCATAAGCTTGAAGTTACTTCATGAGCTCGGTTAGTCCTAACTCCCTTGTCATCAGATTGTATGCAGCCTTAAACCCCACAAAATCTTTAGACAGAGTTTTGAACACCATTTCGATCTGGGTGTTGTAGTCCAACTCAGCACCGTTCTTGGCAGCCTCAACGAAGAATCCCATTAGAGTGATCATATGGTCCTCCACCGGAGTACCCGCCTTTTGCTTAGAGTTCATAATGCTGGTTATAGCGGACTGTCGAGCCAATTTTTATTGGCCTCCGAACATGTCCTCCAGATTGTCCATGATCTCCCTAGCAACTTGATAAGTCTCATGCTGCTTTTGTAAAGCACTCATCATGCTAGTAAGCATGTAGCATCGAGCTATATCATTGGATTCTTTCCAATGAGTATAGGCAACCGGGACCTCCTCAAGCGGTGTGCCAGGTTTTGGCCCTGGTGGGCATGGTTCGTCCAGTACGAACTTGTGTCTCTCGCAGCTGAGAACTATTAACAGATTTCTTTTCCAATCCTTATAATTATCGCCATTGAGTTTATTCTCAGTAAGTATTGAAATGAGGGGTGTCGATGACATTTTGAACTGAAATAAAATTACACTATACATCATTACAAAGCCCAAGCAAATAAAACATACAAGTATGTTCCGACATGAAACTTGAAAAACATGTAGCATTGCAATGGTAATTCTCAGCACCTATTGCCCCAAGCCACCGAGGGGTGGTCATGAAACAAATAGCCGGAACATGGACCCCGTCCAATTAATATATGTTGACTTAAATCCTCTAAGATTAAGACATATATTAATAACTGCTTATTTGGCCACCAGTTTAGTTAGCAGAGCTTCTAGGGAAGGTTAATAACTAAACGAGTCTTAAGTGTATAACCATTGTTTACGTAGCCCGATCCATGTCCTACCAAGCCACCCAGGGGTGGTCATGAATAGGATCGTACCTGAACACGTTTTCCACATAGGAGATCCAATCTAGTATACCGGCAGCGGTAAACACCTAACGAGGGGTGTGGTCAGGGCAGAACTAACGTGAGTCGTTACCATGCTTTCACATATGGATCAACAATGGAGGCCGTGGGTTTTGTTTGAAACCCTCTCCCATTCAATATTTTGAAAAACATGCAAGTTTTGACAAATTATGTATGATCAGTATAGTATGAGCGACACTCACCTATCCTATATGACATGTTATCAAATATGTATATAAAACATCCATCAATACATATTTATTCATCTATGACATATTACAGAAAAAATAATTGACAAAATAACCAAGCCATGGTTCTATCCTAGAACAAAGAAAATAAAGATTACAAAATTTCATCCAAAGCATTCTTTGGGTCTTGAATTTTGTTCCATCTTCTTGTATCCATCTTTATGTGGCCTCTCCATTTATTTCTCATCCCATGAATCATTTAAAATTTAAATTCCAAAAATTTAAATTTCAAATTCAAATTCCAAATTCGAATTTCAAATTTAAATTTTAAACAATTTAAACATCATGTATAATAATATGTAATTTCAAAAATTTCAAATTTCAATTACATATTTTTAAACATGATTTAAAATTAAATCTCAAATTTAAAAATAAATTTTTTTTTTCGATTTTTGAACCGTCGCACCACCGCCCCCGGAGCCGGCAGCCGCCGTGGGCAGCCCCCAGCCCCATGGGGGGGCTGGCAGCCCACAGCCGCCCATGTGCAGCCCTGCCGAGCTGCAGGCCAAGCTTATAGCGCCAGGCTGCATGCCCAGGCTGGGCGCAGCAGTCGGCAGCCTTGGGGAAGCCACGGCCACCCTCGGCTGTAGGCCAAGCCTGCGGCCGTGGGTGGTTATGGCCTGCACAGGGGCTGCCGCAGCCCTATCCTGCCCGAGGGTAGGGGCTGCAACCCCACCAAGGCCCGACGGCCTATCCCGAGGGGTCATGTCTCGATTTCCATGTCATATTCCAATTTACCCATTAGGATCTCTAAAAATTAATTTGAATCCCAATTAAATTGAAATTTTCTACACAATCAAAATTTCAACTTTTAAATTAAATTTAACTTTTGGGAAAAATAAATTACGGTCTTCAATCTTCAATCTCCTCCAAGAATAATTACATAAAATTTCCTAAACCGTTTCCGGTGTACAAAAAAAAAATTTTAACCATAATAATTCTAAGAGACAAAAAATTAAAATCCATGGCCCGACCACCCAGATCTCTAAAGAACTTATTGTCATGGTGAGTTATGCAACAATAAGCCTACCCACCTGAGAGACTGTGGTTTGAGAGAACTGGAGTGGCAGAACCTCTATTTATAGACCTGCATGAGGTGATTCTCTGAATTCGAATTGGATTAGGAGAAGATATCCTCCCTTATCCACAAGCACAAAATCTGAATTTTCCAAGGGGAAACTCCCCACAATAAATTCGGTCACTTTAGGATAAATCCAATCCAAATCTAAACAAGATTTAACTAGAATTTTATCTCCCTTTTTCAACCAAAAAATCCGAAAAATCCAAGGGGAAAATCCCCACAAAAATTCGGCCACTTTTGGATAAGGGAGAATCAAAATTCCACTAGGATTTTCAAGCTTGAATCTTATCTCATCCTTATCTAAAATATCCGAAAATCTCCTATGAGATTTACTCCAAAAATTCGGCCATTATCTGGGAGGAGAGAATCCAAATTCAACTAGGATTGAAACTTGAATTTTTCCTTGAACCTTATCCACAAAAAATCGAAAAAACATTGAGGATAATCCTCAAAATTTTCGTCAATATTTGGTTAGGATTTGGATTTAAAATTCAAGTAAGATTCTAACAAGATTTTCCTCTCCATATCCAACTCAAATTCGAATTTCGTTCCTTGTGGATTTATCACAACAAATTCGAATCCCACTTGGACTGTGATTCAAAATTTGAATTTCAAATTTCAAATTCAAATTTCAAATTTTAAATTTCAAATTTCAAATTTAAATTTCAAATTCAAATTTCAAATTCAAGTTTCAAATTCAAATTTCATATTTTCAAAATTCAAATTTAAAAATCCACAAAACAGTTGTATTTCAAACTCTTGTTCTCATGGATAATTTTCTACAACTCCAATCCAATCTCAAATAAAATCATGGCAACTTTATTTGGAGTTCGAATAATTGTGTACTCTATTATCCAAAACAAAATCTGAATCCAACCGGAGAGAATCTTGTCTACCATCCTAATCCTATGTCAACACCATCCATGCATAATAAACTAGCCAATGGCATACACAGATCAATTTTGCCAAACGTTAAGGAATTATGTGGAGCTAGTAGAGGGACTAATTAGACATATATAATCGGGCTCCCGCAAATCCATATGATCATTATTCTTTACCGAACAACTTAATCATATGATCACTAATTTCAGAGTCACACCACTATAAACCTGAAACTAAACTCCAATTATATACCGTATTACGTAAGCCTGTGACAATCTATCGTCCAATGACCTTGTCATGTATGCAGAACCCTCATATGATATCTATGATCAGCCTTAGGCCAAAGTCCATTTAATCCTACTGATCAGGCTATCTTAAAGTTCCATTATACTACCGAATTAAAAAAATGATTATTCACCATATGTGAATAAGAAGTCATCCGCCCAGCAGACGACCCAAGGCTTTGTCCATTTTCACATTCAGTATAATGCCTTTAAGAGGATATCCTTAACTCCTTATTAGAGCTATGACTCCGATATCTGTAAATGAACCCTTCATCGTATACAAGTCATGCACCCAACGAACCGGTCTATAAGCTTACTACCTCTGAGACGCTTTAGCCATTGGAACATCAAAGTACACAAGTCATATACATGAAGCTGTCTTTTCACTCAGGATTAAGGTTACTGCACAATGAACGTCAAAAGCAGATCGATCCACTCAAAGCAAACTTTGTAGATCAATCACGCTTTAGTCCCGGTCTAATATGTCACCACCAAGCAACATATCTATGTCTCTACTTGGGAGTCTATGCTCCGGACAGTCAAGACAAACCGTCCCCTCCAAGGCTTTAGACAACATAATAGTCTTAACATGAGTTAGATGCTCGGTCTAACCCCATAGACTACAGACCATAGTTTAGACCGCTAACTTTAGAATATTGTCTTCTCGCATACAAAAGTCCATTGCATGCAACGTTCTAACAGTTTAACACAAGCAGTCAGGGAGCTATATTTGCTTACATTTACTTTAACATGTAAATAAAATGAGGACAAATAGCAATGTAATGAATAACCTCTATATATAATTTTATTATCCAGTTCAAAATAAATACATCAAAATATCTCTAATGCTTAGGGCATTTCCTAACAGAACAGGGTATGTACATGCCAGGGAGATAGGGCGAGGGATTGTCGTCACCATTAGTCTTCCGCTGTACAGTTTTAAAAAGATTTAAACATGTAATTTCAAGAACACGATTTCAAGTCAAGATTATGTGGTAGGGCAATCGTGATCCATGTACATGTTATTTTGTTAACATGATTTCCTTATCACATTCTCGCACAATTTTTTATATCAAGAAGAAAAAAAAATTTATTCCACCAAATTTTCAAGCAATTTCAAGTAAGTATGATTGCCAGTGACCCAAAAGGCCTACATACTATTACGGTTAACTACAGGGTTAACTGTAATAGCACTATAGAGCCTCAACAGCAAGGCGGGCCACCACATTATGTCTCCTTTACAGACGATTACTCAAGGTATGGATATGTGTACCTGATGCACAGCAAGAGCGAAACCTTTGATAAGTTCAAAGAGTATCATGCGGAAGTGGAAAAGTAATTGGGTAAATCCATAATGACGCTTCGATCTGATCAAGGTGGTGAATACCTCTCCGATAAATTTCTAGGGCATCTTGTAGAGAATGGGATATTATCCCAATTAACTGCACCTGGTACTCCACAACAGAATGATGTAGCCGAAAGGAGAAACAGGACCTTATTGTATATGGTACGGTCCGTGATGAGTTATTCAACGTTACCGTTATCATTTTGGGGGTATGCATTACAAACGGTGTGCTATATTCTGAACCAGGTTCCAAGCAAGTCAATTTTCAGGACTCCGTATGAATTGTGACGTGGCAGGAAGCCCTCCCTTGGACATATGAGAATATGGGGCTGCCCGGCACGTGTACTAGATGAGAATTGTGTATGTTTGTAGAGTATCCAAAGGGAAATAAAGGAGGTCTGTTCTATAACCCGAAGGAACAAAAAGTCATTGTCTCAACCCATGCGATATTCTTGGAGGAAAGTCACATGAATGACTTTAAGCCTCGAAGCAAAGTGGTGCTAGAGGAGTTATTGGGTGAAAGAACAGCTCCATAGATTTCGGTCTTGGACGCAAGTCCGAGTTCCGGGGAAAGACCTGCATACGATCAACAATTTAAGGTGCCTCGTTGTAGTGGGAGGGTTTCGAAGAAACCTAATTTCTTCATGTATGATGCTGAGGTATACCAAGCCGAGGCTCATGAGCATGAGGATGATCCGGTCACCTATGATGAAGCTATAAATGATGTTGATTCTAAATCTTGGAAACAGTCCATGAATAATGAGATGGATTCTATGAAATCCAACTCTATTTGGGAACTTGTAGATCTACCAGATGGTATAAAACCCATTGGATGCAAGTGGGTCTGCAAAAGAAAGAAGGATGCAGAAGGGAGAGTAGAAACTTTCAAAGCTAGATTGGTTGCAAAGGGGTACACGCAAAAGGCTGGAATCGATTATGATGAAACCTTTTCACCTGTTACTATGTTGAAGTCTATCCGTATTCCTCTGACCGTTGCTGTGGCTCTCGATTGCGAGATCTGACAAATGGACGCCAAGACAGAATTCTTGAATGGCCATCTTGAGGAATGTATCTACATGATACATCCCGAAGGGTTTCTGTGACACCTCCTGATTTCGACCACCCGCAATTGTGATGAATCGACTCTACGGCCGACCAAGACCACTCGTGTGCTGAATCTGGGTCGTCAAAGTTAAACTCTTTTGCTCACAACTTTTAAATATCAGGCCTAAAATTTCGCCCATAATTTTTTTTCTTTAATACATACTTCCTCTTAAGAAAACTAAGTAAGAAAGCCATGCCATATACTAACTTTTATATGTCTTAATAAAGTACAAAATAATATACAATATATAGTACATATATATGTATTGTATATTTTGTTTCCAAATTTATTTTCTTCAACTCAAAAAGCTCAGCGGAAAACTTATGGCAGGACCAAGTTCACAGTGAGTTCCCTATCCCCTTGACATGCTCGCATCCTACCGCCATCCAGGAATCTATTGAACAGGTTTCTTACCTACAACATGAACAAACTAATGAGCTAACAGGCTCAGTAAGTTCAAACATACAAAGTAAGAATCATATCGATTCAAAAACACTAAAAACTCAATCTCCCATAAATAGTACTATTCATCATGAATACTAACTTTGACCTTTGACTGATGAATAGTAACAGTTACCCTAACTGATTATTATTCACTTTACCTAAACAGGGTACTATTCACATATTCTAACCGAATTTACATTACTCTAACGTAAACTTCGGTTATGCTCAGTTATGATTTTTATAATTTTGTTGATTGTTTATTCTCTATTTGATTTCTAGTTTAGAGCTCTGTTTATGGCAGTACCGATGATTATTAGCGCACTGACTGGGAGGGTCTAAGAAGCGACCTTAGAACATCGACCTCCACAGCCCTGATAACCCCATAGGATTTAAACAAACCTCCACCACTATGTTGGAGGGGCGATATGCCTTAATGGTTTCATTACCATCCTTCAATTTATAGTCTTGACCAAGTGATCTTATATGTCATTTCAAGGTCACTATCCTCTATTACCCGCAGGTCTTACTTATATTCGTTATTTGGGATATGTTATTCTATCTAACCCCCAAATGCTTATAGGATTTTATATCTAGTGTACATCTAGTACAGAATAGATCAACACAGTATTTTATGTCATAGACATGAAAATGCTAAAACTTACCAATACTGCGCTAGTGTCCACTTTCGAAACTCCTCCGCAGTTTTATCTCTATTTTGGGTTCATACAGACATAATATTGTCCGTTAATACCCTATTTTATTTATCACTTTAAATATACATTTATTTCACTTAATAATTCAATACTTTTAAATTTTGTTTGTGGTACACGGCCTGAAACACGCCCGTGTCCCAGCCCGTGTACTTCTCCGGTTTACTTTACATGGCCATGTTGTTTTCTATCTTAGCCGTGTAACTGTACACAGCTTGATACACGCCTGTGTTCAAGCCTGTGTACCTCTTGGATTGAAAAATTCTTTATGTACACGTCTGTGCATTTTTTTCTACACGCGCGTGTTCTTCGAAATTTTTAGATTTTTAACTCTAAAACCTTTGTTTTGAGTCTCAGAATTTTATCTAAGTTATTCTAGGTCTTTTAGGGTCCTTTGCGAGCCTTTCGAAAATTTTTGGTCAAAATGACCATTTTACCTCTAACGAGTCTCGGGATCGTAACTGTTCCGTTCTATCATTTTTTTCAAATTTTCTAAGTCTAATTATTTTAAAATAATATTCCCTAGGTTTCTGTATCATTTTATAGCTTAAATTGCTGCAAAATCTCAACCTCATTTTTCTCGGCCCTTGTTACTATTCATCTGTCACTTAGGGTCGTTTTTTCATTTTTCGAGTGTTTCGGAGTCTCAAATGGCCCTTTCACTACTCATTAAACGTTATTTATCCCATCCCCGACCCTCGGTCCCCGAGAGGCTCGGGTTTCCGATCCCGAGCTACATTTTTCCCTCGTTTCCCAAAATACCCCTACATGAATTTTTTTCCTATTTTAGGCATTTTAGTCTTTTAGGGTTGGTTTACTATTCCTTTTGGGTTGGTTTTCCATTTCTAACCCTAATTCACCGAGGGGTCTCGGTTTCCTTCCCAAGTCCAATATATTTTCCCCTCGTTTCCTGAAATGCCCGTAAGTTGATTTTAGAAATTTCGGCAGCACTTCCGCTTATATTTTAAGGTTTCCCGGCGTTAGGTACACCTCAGAACCTTTGTACCTGTCACGTACTATACCAGAGGCCTATTTTATACAAAGTTTCCAAACTTTGTATAAAAATTTTCCACATTATTCAACATTCAGAAACCAACACAAACCACAACATTTTTTTTTCAACTTAGCGTCGGTTTACTAATTAATCATATCACAACATTCTTAGGTTTTCTAATGTATAAAACAACATCAAAAACCTAACAAAACATGCATTCTAACCCTAGCATAGCCATGGATTTTTATGCATAAACACATAGAAAATTTCATTTTCTTTCTTAGGGTTGTTATCAACATTCTTCAACATTAAAAATTTTTCATTTCTTAATGTTCATGCTCACGGTTTTAGCAAGAAAATTACATCAAATTTTTCTTGTTTCCTTATTCCAATTCATGCTTAATTCAACACATAGTTGAATAAATATAAACACTAAATCAAAACATCAAAACTCATGCATTTTTCACACCATTGAAGCCACAGTTTTTTAAGGGAAACATGCAAAATTTTTGCTTGTTTCTAAACCTTAATTCATGCTTTAAATACTATAACATTAAACCAATCATAGAATCAACAAACAACAATTTTTTTCATTGTTTTTCAACACTCCAAACCAACGGATTTTCTAAGGAAAATCAAAGGGAAAAGCTTCAATTTTGAAGCTTACCTTGATTAGTTGATGACTTGAGATTGGAAATGCAATTCAAGCTAGGTTTGGTGTAAAATTGAAAAAAAAATTTGGCTTTCAAAGGGGGAGAAGGCCACGGTTTTTGCTGAATAAAAAGGGCAAGAGTTTGGTTGGTTTTTGTTTTTTTTCATTTTTTTGATTAAATTTTGATACCTATTTATAGGCAAAAACCAAGGGCTTGTTTGTAATTTTTTCCCAACAATTTCCTAATTGTTCAAAGACTAAAAAGTAATGATTTTGGGGCAAAAATCAAAATTTTTTCTTCTCCCTTTCCAAGTGGCCGAATGGCCTTTTAAAATTTTTACAAAATTTTTTTCAGTGGCTTTTTAGCATAATCTTGGCCATTGATCATAAAGTAACCTAATCTAAACCATACACCTTTCAAAATTACTTTCCTAATTAAGGAAATTAATTTTTGTTTATGACATAATCATGGTTATGTCATCCAACTATTCATATTAATTCATTAATTAATTTGTGGTCAATTTTTGACTGTAATCCGATCCGAACGGAACTTCACCGAAATCGCGTAGGCGGGTTCTCGGCGGCTCTAGTGCGATCGGTTTGTCTTATTTTGCTTCCGTTTGATCAGAATTCTCTACCGTAAATTTTTATTGTTTTAGTACATTTCAATGCACACTCTCTAGGGTTTTCAGCTCTGATTTCGAACCGTCTCACCCAATTATGTCTGGTAAGATTTTCCATCCTCGAACTCACACACTTTAACACTACCAGAACATTTTACACTATTCATAATTGTATTAAAACATAACTTTTTTCACATTTTATTCGTTAAAATTGTTATATACATATAATTTTTACCCTACTTCGAGAATCCAAAATTCCCAGTTATCACATTCACCCCTCCTTATAGAATTTTCATCCCTAAAAATTTAAAACAAGTGGGGGTACAAATTTTTTATTTCATCCTCACGCTCCCATGTAGCCTCTTCAATATTGTGATTTCTCCACAGCACTTTGACTAATGGGATTGTTTTATTCCTCAAAACTTTATTCTCGCGTGCCAGTATTTGAACAAGTCTCTCCTCATAGGTCAGGTCTTCCTGAATCTGGATCAGTTCATGTTTCAGCACATGGGATGGATCCGATATGTACTTTCGTAGCATCGATACGTGAAACACATTATGTACCGCCGACATTTCTGGAGGTAATGCTAATCTATAGGCGACTTTACCAATGCGTTCGATGATTCATATGGCACGATATATCTTGGACTCAGTTTCCCCTTTTTCCCGAACCGCATTATTCCTTTAATCGATGAAACTCTTAGGAATATGAAATCCCCTTCATTGAACTCCAGGGATCTTCTTCTCTTGTCCGCGTAGCTCTTCTGTCGGCTCTGGGCTATCTTCATCTGCTGTTATATTTTTGTAACTACATCCATTGTTTCTTGGACGAAATCCGTCTTATGCAGTCGTTTCTCTTGTAGGTCGTACCAGTGAACCGATGATTTACACTTCCTTCCATACAAAGCTTCATAAGGTGCCATACCTATTGAAGCTTGGTAGCTGTTGTTATACAAAAATTCTACCAATGGAAGTTTCTCATTCCAGCTCCCTAGGAAATCTATTGTACACGCACGCAGCATGTCTTCGAGAGTCTGAATGGTTCGCTCAGATGGCCCGTCGTTCTGCGGATGAAATGTTGTGCTTAGTTGTACTTCTGTTCCTATAGCTTCTTGCACACATGTCCATAAGTTCAAAGTGAATCGTGGATCACGATCTGACACAATGGATTTAGGAACTCCATGTAGCCTGATAATGTGGTTAACATGCAAGCTTGCTAACCTTTCCAATGAGAAGGTTATCCTTACTGCAATGAACCTTGCCGTCTTTATCAGCCTATCTGTTAGGAAATGCCCTATGTATTAGAGACATTTTGATGTATTCATTTTGAACTGGATAATAAAATTATATATAGAGGTTATTCATTACATTACTATCTGTCCTCGTCCTATTTACATGTTAAAGTAAATGTAAGCAAATATGACTCACTGACTGCTTGTGTTAAAACTGTTAGAACGTTGCATGCAATGGACTTTTGTATGCGAGAAGACAATGTTCTAAAGTTAGCGGTCTAAACTATGGTCTGTAGCCTATGGGGTTAGACCGAGCATCTAACTCATATTAAGACTATTATGTTGTCTAAAGCCTTGGAGGGGACAATTTGTCTTGACTGTCTGGAGCTGGACTCCCAAGTAGAGACATAGATATGTTACTTGGTGGTGACATATTAGACCGGGACTAAAGTGTGATTGATCTACATAGTCCGCTATGAATGGATCAATCTGCTTTTGACATTCATTGTGCAATAACCTTAATCCTGAGTAAATGAACTACTTCATGTATATGACTTGTGTACTTTGATGTTCCAATGGCTAAGCGTCTCAGAGGTAGTAAGCTTATAGACCGGTTCGTTGGGTGCATGACTTGTATACGATGAAGGGTTTGTTTGCAGATAGCGGAATCATAGCTCTAAGGAGTTAAAGGTATCCTCTTAAAGGCATTATACTGAATGTGAAAATGGACATGGCCTTGGGTCATCTGCTGGGCGGATGACTTCTTATTCACACATGGTGAATAATCATTTTCTTAATTCGGTAGTATAATGGAACTTTAAGATAGCCTGATCAGTAGGATTAAACGGACTTTGACTTAAGGCTGATCATGGATATCATATGAGGGTTTTACATATATGACAGGGTCATTGGATAGTAGCTCATCACAGGCTTACGTAATACGGTATATAATTGGGAGTTCAGTTTCAGGTTTATAGTGGTGTGACTCTGAAATTAGCGATCATATGATTGAGTTGTTCGGTACAGAATGATGATCATATGGAATCACGAAAGCCCGATTATGTATGTTCAATCAGTCCCTCTACTAGCTCCACATAATTCCTTAACGTTTGGCAAATTGATTTGTGTATGCTATTGGCTAGTTTATTATGCATGGATGGTGATGACACAGGATTAGGATGGTAGACAAGATTCTCTCCGGTTGGATTCAGATTTTGCTTTGGATAATAAAGTGCACAATTATTCGAACTCCAAATAAAGTTGCCATGATTTTATTTGAGATTGGATTGGAGTTGTAGAAAATTATCCATGAGAACAAGAATTTGAAACACAACCGTTTTGTGGATTTTGAATTTTGAATTTTGAAATTTCAATTTTGAATTTTGAATTTAAAATTTGAATTTGAAATTCGAATTTGAAATTTGAATTTGAAATTTAAATTTGAAATTTGAAATTTGAAATTTGAATTTGAAATTCGAATTTGAAATTTGAAATTCAAATTTTGAATCACAGTCCAAGTGGGATTCGAATGTGTTGTGGAAAATCCACAGGGTTTGAAATTCGAATTTGAGTTGGATTTGGAGAGGATAATCTTGTTAGAATCCTACTTGAATTTTGAATCCAAATCCTAACAAATTATGGACGAAATTTTGAGGATAATCCTTAATGGAATTTCAGTTTTTGTGGATAAGGTTCAAGGGAGAAATTCAAGTTTCAATCCTAGTTGAATTTGGATTCTCTCCTTCCCTGAAAAGTGGCCGAAATTATGGAGGAAATCTCCTAGAAAAATTCGGTTATTTTGGATAAGGTTGAGATAAGATTCAAGCTTGAAAATCCAAGTGGAATTTTGATTCTTCCTTATCCTAAATGTGGCCGAATTTTTGGAGGAAAATCTCCTAGGAAATTTTGGATTTTTCGGTTGAAAAAGGGAGATAAAATTCTAGTTAAAATCTTGTTTAGATTTGGATTGGTTTTATCCTTAAAAAACCGAATTTTATTATTGGGATTTTCCCATGGAAAAATTTGGATTTTATGGTTATGGATAAGGAAGAATATCTTTTCCCAGTCCAATTCAAATTCATAGAATCACCTCATGCAGGTCTATAAATAGAGGTCCTGCCACTCCAGTTCTCTCAGACCACAGACTCTCAGGTGAGCAGGCTTATTGTTGCACAGCTCATCGTGACAATGAAGTTCTTTAGAGATCTGGGTGGTCGGAAGAAGACTAGCAGTGCTAGCATACCGATCGAGGTTCAGAGTGCCCACACACTCAGCCATTCGGGAATTGGAGAATAGTAGAGAAGGCTAGTTGGTTGAAGCCTCCGGTCATTATCCTCCTGCAAGATTGGCGTCCTTGAGGTATGAGTTTTAATTGTTGTTGGTTTATTGTGTTAGGAAATGCCCTAAGTATTAGAGACATTTTGATGTATTCATTTTGAACTGGATAATAAAATTATATATAGAAGTTATTCATTACATTGCTATCTGTCCTCGTCTTATTTACATGTTAAAGTAAATGTAAGCAAATATGGCTCACTGACTACTTGTGTTAAAACTGTTAGAACGTTGCATGCAATGGACTTTTATATGCGAGAAGACAATGTTCTAAAGTTAGCGGTCTAAACTATGGTCTGTAGTCTATGGGGTTCGACCGAGCATCTAACTCATGTTAAGACTATTATGTTGTCTAAAGCCTTAGAGGGGACTGTTTGTCTTGACTGTCTGGAGCTGGACTCCCAAGTAGAGACATAGATATGTTGCTTGGTGGTGACATATTAGACCGGGACTAAAGCGTGATTGATCTACATAGTCCGCTATGAGTGGATCAATCTGCTTTTGACGTTCATTGTGCAATAACCTTAATCCTGAGTAAATGAACTACTTCATGTATATGACTTGTGTACTTTGATGTTCCAATGGCTAAAGCGTCTCAGAGGTAGTAAGCTTATAGACCGGTTCGTTGGGTTCATGACTTGTATACGCTGAAGGGTTTGTTTGCAGATATCGGAATCATAGCTTTAAGGAGTTAAAGGTATCCTCTTAAAGGCATTATACTGAATGTGAAAATGGACAAGGCCTTGGGTCGTCTGCTGGGCGGATGACTTCTTATTCACATATGGTGAATAATCATTTTCTTAATTCGGTAGTATAATGGAACTTTAAGATAGCCTGATCAGTAGGATTAAACGGACTTTAACCTAAGGCTGATCATGGATATCATATGAGGGTTTTACATGTATGACAAGGTCATTGGATAGTAATACGGTATATAATTGGGAGTTCAGTTTCAGGTTTATAGTGGTGTGACTCTGAAACTAGTGATCATATGATTGAGTTATTCGGCAAAGAATGATGATCATATGGATTTACGGGAGCCCGATTATATATGTCTACTCAGTCTCTCTACTAGCTCCACATAATTCCTTAACGTTTGGTAAATTGATTTGTGTATGCTATTGGCTAGTTTATTATGCATGGATGGTGATGACACAGGATTAGGATGGTAGACAAGATTCTCCCCGGTTAGATTCAGATTTTGTTTTGGATAATAGAGTACACAATTATTCGAACTCCAAATAAAGTTGCCATGATTTTATTTGAGAATAGATTGGAGTTGTAGAAAATTATCCATGAGAACAAGAATTTGAAACACAACCGTTTTGTGGATTTTGAAATTTGAATTTTGAAATTTGAAATTTGAAATTTGAATTTGAAATTCGAATTTGAAATTTAAATTTGAAATTTGAAATTTGAAATTTGAAATTTGAATTTAAAATTCGAATTTGAAATTTGAAATTCAAATTTTAAATCACAGTCCAAGTGGGATTCGAATTTGTTGTGGAAAATCCACAAGGTTTGAAATTCGAATTTGAGTTGGATTTGGAGAGGATAATCTTGTTAGAATCCTACTTGAATTTTGAATCTAAATCCTAATAAAAAGGTGGATGAAATTTTTGAGGATAATCCTCAACGGAATTTCGGTTTTTGTGGATAAGGTTCAAGGGAAAAATTCAAGTTTCAATCCTAGTTGAATTTGGATTCTCTCCTTCCCTGAAAAGTGGCCAAAATTATGGAGGAAATCTCCTAGGAAAATTCGGTTATTTTGGATAAGGTTGAGATAAGATTCAAGCTTGAAAAACCTAGTGGAATTTTGATTCTCCCTTATCCTAAATGTGGCCGAATTTTTGGAGGAAAAATCTCTTAGGAAATTTCGGATTTTTTGGTTGAAAAAGGGAGATGAAATTCTAGTTAAAATCTTGTTTTGATTTGGATTGGATTTGTCCTTAAAAAACTGAATTTTAATGTTGGGATTTTCCCATGAAAAAATTTGGATTTTATGGTTATGGATAAGGGAGAAGATCTTTTCCTAATCCAATTCGAATTCAGAGAATCACCTCATGCAGGTCTATAAATAGAGGTCCTGCCACTCCAGTTCTCTCAGACCACGGACTCTCAGGTGAGCAGGCTTATTGTTGCACAGCTTATCGTGACAATAAAGTTCTTTAGAGATCTGGGTGGTCGGAAGAAGACTAGTAGTGCTAGCATACCGATCGAGGTTCAGAGTGCCCACACACTCAGCCATTCGGGAATTGGAGAATAGTAGAGAAGGCTAGTTGGTTGAAGCCTCCGGTCATTCTCCTCCTGCAAGATTGGCGTCCTTGAGGTATGAGGTTTAATTGTTGTTGGTTTATTGTATATGGCATCATGAGATATTTAACGATCTTAAAATTTTTATTGTTCTGCTACGCCACTCTGATACGTTTTTACCGATTTATTTTTCCTACAATTGGTATCAGAGCCATCTCATGACTATGTCATGTACATAAATTAGACAATTACTTAGTCTTTTTATTTATGTATGGATTTGATATTTAGAGAGTAGCATTCTAGGGTTCCTTTATGTTGTTATCATGGATTATGTATAAAGTATGTGGTTATTTTAATTTTTTGAATTATTATAAGCATGCTTGTTTATGCCGGTTATGGTTCCTTAGAATTTAGAAAAATTGTATCTAGGAATTTTTTATGTAACCATGGGAGCAGTTTATTAACACTGTAATTTTCCCATGGGTTTTAATTTTTGTCTCTTAGAATTTTTATGGTTAGAATTTTTGTACACCGGAAACGGTTTAGGAAATTTTATGTAATTATTCTTAGAGGAGATTGAAGATTGAAGACCGTAATTTATTTTTTCCCAAAAGTTAAATTTGATTTAAAGGTTGAAATTTTGATTGTGTGGAAAATTTCAATTTAATTGGGATTCAAATTAATTATTGGAGATACTAATAGGTAAATTGGAATATGACACGAAAATCGAGACACGACCCCTCGGGATAGGCCGACGGGCCTTGGTGGGGCTGCAGTCCCTGCCCTCGGGCAGGATGGGGCTGCGGCAGCCCCTGTGCAAGCCAACACCACCCACGGCCGCAGGCTTGGCCTGCTACCAAGGGTGGCCGTGGCCTGCCCAAGGCTGCCCGCAGCCTGGGCGCGCATGTGACGCCTTAAATTTTATTTAAGGGTCAATATATAATTTAAATAAAATTAGTGTGCCAAAAATTAATTTAAAAATCTTTTGGAAACCCTAGGTTGGTTTCCTAGTCAAATTCTGCTCAAAAAGTCAACAATTTGAACTTCAAAAAAAAAAAAGAAACCCTAAAATATTCGGCCATCACTTGGGATTTTAAATTAAAATTTAAATTCCACAAATCCAAGAAGGATTCAAATTCAAATTTCATTCCTTAGATATAAAGAAGAAATTCGGCCATAAAGTGTAGGAAATAAAGGAGATTTTATTTGAATTAAAAGCTAAGTTAAAACTCAATTAAAATTCAAATTATTTTTCCTTAAAAACTAAGGGATAATTTTCGGCCACTTAAGGGGAAATAAGAGAGAAAACCCTAGCCTCAAAACAGCACAAAAACTTTCCCTTTTGCCCCTTAAAATTTTCAGCCAAACAAGGAAGAGAAAGGGAAAGAAAAACCTAGTATAAAAACCCCCTTTTAACTCTCATTCACCCCTCCTTTCACCCTCAAAATTTCGGCCAACTTTCCCCTCTCCCCTCTCTGAATTTTCTCTCCCAAAACACACCCAAAACAGCAAACAAAACCTACCAAAAGGCAGCTCAAAGATTCAACAACTTTTGAGACAAAAACAAGGTGAGAAATCAAACTTTTTCCTTCCTTCTCCTTTTGATTTTAAATCCGAAATTTATATGGTTTTCTCCACTTTTTCCATACTGTTTTGAAGACTCCAATACTCACACAAATTCAGCCAAAAGGGAGACCAAGCATCAAAAATAGGGCAGCACAAACAAGGTATGATTTTTCTCTCAAACCCTAAAATTTTGCCTCATTGATCCCCTTTTCAAAAACCCTATTATCATATGTGTAAGATTTTATGATTTTGTCAATTTGATTCTTGGGTTGTGTTAATGACATATAAATAAGGTTTTCCACAAAATTTCGTGATCTTTGGATGAAAATTGAATTGGTTTGAGATATCCGTTCCGAAAATCATTGAGATATCCGTTACTACCGAAGATGATGCTATCCGTTTTCTCCATCTTCTTCTTTATGTTTCTCGTTCTGATGTAATGAGACATTAAGTTTGGACTTTATTTCACGTTATGTAAATTTTATGCTTGGGAATATTTTTATGGTTTATAATTTCTTTTGAAAACCGATTTTGTGTTTGATTTCCGCATTAAAAAGCATTTATTTTATCCTTTATTTTATTATGTGGTTATGATACTGCTTTATAAATAATTAGGCTTAGCTAAATTATAATGTCGACCTGTTTTTCGTAATAAATGTTTTTCCTTAAATCTCGGGTTGATATTATGATTTGGCTGCCGTGTCACGTGTCTAAATTTTGGGCCGTGACAAATAATGGTATCAGAGTCCAGGTTTTCAAAAGGGTTTTCCATCAAAACGTTTTCAAAAGGGGTTTTTCATCAAAACGTTTTCAAAAGGGTTTTCATCAAAACGTTTTCAAAATACCTAAGCATAGTTTTCTTACTCTTAGAAGCTTATAGGATTTCCTCTTCCTTCAATCTCATATAGCAAAATGGCTCGTCTCGGCACGCGTAGTCAGAGGCAGCAGAGAGGCAACGACGAAGAGAACCCCGGGAACATGCAGCCTCAAGGGAGACAGAATGCAGTGGTTCCTACACTGAATGATAAGCTAACAGCAATGTAGAATCTCACGGCAGTGATACAGGCTCTCCTCACCGTCTTACCTTTTGGAACACCTAACCCAACTCCTGTAGCCAATGTTGTTCCTAATGAGACCCCGAGAGCGGGGAGTTCTTCTCAGACTCCTCAGCAAACGCCTACCACCAAAAACCCTACCTCTGGAGCAGTACCTACCCAGCCTATGATACATCCTAAACAGGCAGCCCTAACTCTTTTCTTTAAGCCTTACATACCCACTTTCGACCGCACGGGCACAGAGATGGATGCCGACTACTGGTTTGATGCCATTCGTAAGCAGCTAAAGTTGACCGCCACACCCGTAGAGTTTTGGGTTGATTTTGCTTCCAACAAACTGGTGGGTCTAGCCTCTACCTGGTGGGCTAGTATCGAGGATGGTTTGACAGAGGAGCAGAGGTCTTCTTGGACAGTTTTCGAGGAGCGTTTTCACGAGCGTTTCTTTTCAGCTCAGTTCCGCGACAGAAAAGCTAGGGAGTTCGTCCATTTGAAGCAAGAGTCTATGTCAGTGCGTGAATATGAAGCCAAGTTCACCGAGTTGGCTGGGTATGCGAAGAATCAGGTTTTGGATGAAGCTACTGAGTGTCTTCGCTTTGAGGAAGGGCTTAGCGTCTATGTGAAGAGGGGTGTACAACCGTTCTAGATCAGGGATAGCTACTAGCAGATAGTTGCTAAGGCATTGACAGTGGAAGAGGGCGATAAGCAGTTCCTTGAAGCTCGTAACAAAAACAAGTCTGGACCAATCCGCAACAAGCCTCAACACAAGCCGCAGACTCCTTACCAGAAGAACCAACAGTCTCAGGGGTCAGGTTCTCATCAGTTCTCTGGACAGCGACAGGGTCGGGTGAATGTGATTACCTACTTTGAGTGTGGTGATGAAGGCCACAAAAGAAATGTCTGCCCAAAGAGACAGTCGAGAGACAATGCTCATAGACATCATCATCAGCGGAATCAGAATGGTTTTCCACAGAGACAACAGTTTACTTCCTAGTCTTCGCAGTCACAGAGCCCTCAGCTTCCGATTCCCTATCAGCCTCAGCGCACGAGCCAGTACACTATGCCTTATGCTCCACATGCTACACCGCTACAACCGCTCCCAATACCCAGTTATCAGAGACCACCACCACAGGGTCAGAGTACGGGCTATCAGCAAGGGAATACAGCTCAAAATCGTGGTAAGGCACCACAGGTACACGCTCTTGGAGCTGACAGCATGGAGATAGATCATGCACCGACTGCATTAGATTGTATAATTCCTATCTTTGGTACATATGCATATGTTTTGTTTGACACCGGGCTACACACTCTTTTATAGCCCAACATTATGCTCGTTCACTTGGTTTAAAACTGCAAAATCTTGACTCTCCCTTATGTGTGAAATCCCCGTTGGGCACGACTACCGTTAGTGATGGGTGTCAAGCCTATGTTTATGTTGGGGATGTTTGTTTGGAGGCATCACTTGTAGTAATGCCTATGTTTACTTATGATGTTATTCTGGGATATGACCGGCTTTCCCGATATGGGATTATGCTTGATTGTCGTAATCGTCACGTTATCTTTACAACTGATTTCGGACATGTAGGGTCCTATCAGTTAAGCTTAGTTTCAGATGTTGATAGATCTGCTCTGAGGTTAGTGTCGAAGAGTAGACAGGGTATTCTTTGTTTCTTATCCTTGTGTGCGGTGGAAGGATCCAGTTCTGAAAAGAGTACCCAACCTATACCTGTTGTCGATAGTTTTCCAGATGTTTTTCCAAAAGCTCTTCCAGGTTTACCACCTCATCGAGAAATAGAGTTTCATATCAACTTAGTTCCTGGAACAGCTCCTTTTTCTGCTCCGTATCGTATGGCACCTCTAGAGATGAAAGAGTTGTGCAAGCAGCTGGATGAGTTGAAATCGCTGGGCTTTATCCAAGACAGCAACTCACCTTGGGGTTCATCAGTCCTTTTTGTGAAGAAAGCCGACGATTCGCTTCGTCTCTGTGTGGACTACAGAAAGCTCAACAGTGTGACCATCAAAAATAAGTATCCGTTACCACGTATAGATGACTTGTTCGACCAGTTGGGTGGAGCTTGTTTCTTCTCCAAGATTGATTTGAGATCCGGTTATCATCAGCTTCGGGTTAGAGAGGAGGATATCCCGAAGACGGCATTCCGAACGAGGTATGGCAGTTACGAGTTCTTAGTAATGCCTTTCAGTTTGACAAACGCGCCAGCAGCCTTCATGGATATGATGAATAGAGTCTTCCGACCTTTTCTTGATAAGTTCGTCATCGTATTCATCGACGACATCCTCATCTATTCCTGAACTCGTGAAGATCATGCACAGCATCTCAGTATAGTTTTACAGACTCTTCGTGAACATCAGTTGTATGCCAAGAAAGAAAAATGTGAGTTTTGGATGACAGAGGTTAAGTTTCTCAGACATATCATCTCAGGAGATGGTATATCAGTTGATCCATCCAAGGTTGAAGCGATTCTTAAGTGGGAACGACCGAAGAATGTTCCAAAGATCCGAAACTTCTTGGGCTTAGCGGGATATTATCGACATTTTGTACAGGACTTCAGCAAGCTCGCCACTCCCCTCACCAATCTGACAAAGAAGGATATACCTTTCGTTTGGGACAACAGCTGTGAGTCAGTCTTCCAAGAGTT
This sequence comes from Antiaris toxicaria, assembly GCA_035233585.1. Lineage (NCBI taxonomy): Eukaryota > Viridiplantae > Streptophyta > Magnoliopsida > Rosales > Moraceae > Antiaris > Antiaris toxicaria. Next base: position 48,371,622 of record CP141155.1, read on the forward strand.
AAAGAGTCGTTTGACGTCTGCACCTATCCTTATCATTCCGAATCAGGATCAAGTATATGACGTCTACACTGATGCTTCTCATCAAGGTCTTGGAGCAGTCTTGATGCAACAGAATCGAGTTGTCGCTTATGCCTCACGACAGCTAAAACAACACGAACGAAACTACCCTACACACGATCTAGAGCTGCAGTAGTGTTTGCGCTTAAGATTTGGTGTTGTTATCTGTACGGTGCCAGTTTTAGACTGTTTTCAGATCACAAGAGTTTGAAATACCTAGCTACACAGAAAGATCTCAACCTGCGTCAGAGAAGGTGGGTAGAATACATGCAAGACTATGACTTCCAAGTCGAGTACCATCCGGGTAAAGCAAACGTGGTTGCAGATGCACTAAGCAAGAAAAGAGAGGCAGTTCCCAATCTTGATCATGACGCTTCTATAATGGCAATCCAGATAGATGAGTGGGAAAAGGACAGAGTTCTCACAGCTTATCAAGTTCGTTTTGGTGAAGTTCAGGGTCACCCAGTGTTATACAACTTAGTGATGGAACCAGACTACGTGCAGAGGATCAAGGAGAATCAGTTGGCAGATACACGTTTCATTGACATCCGAGATAGATTATTAAAGGGCAAGCGTGTTGCAGAGTGGTCGATGGACGTCAGTGGAATTCTTTACAACGAAGGTCGCTTAGCAGTGCCACACATCCCAGAGCTTATACAGGAGATCTTGTCAGAGTTTCATCAGTCGAGGTTTGCCATGCACCCAGGTGGAAACAAGATGTATCAAAACTTAAGACGGCAACTTTGGTGGAGAGGTATGAAATTAGATGTGAAGAACTTCGTGACCAACTGTTTGACGTGTCAGAAAGTAAAGGCAGTGCGGGAGAGACCCACAGGTCTGCTCCAACCACTTCCAATACCTCGGTGGAAGTGGGATAGTATAGGAATGGACTTCTTAACTGGCTTACCGAGAGCACAGGATGGATCTGATGGAGTTTGGGTAGTTGTAGATCGTCTCACGAAGACTGCACACTTCATCCCGTTCAAGACGACTTGCACCAGGAACTAGCTAGCCGAGCTTTACATGAGGAACGTAGTCAGATTGCATGGAGTTCCTTTGGTGATTGTTTCTGATCGTGATACGCGCTTCAACGCTCGCTTTTGGCAAAGTCTACAGGAAGCTCTAAGCATGGAACTGAACTTTAGCACCGCTTTTCATCCGCAGACAGATGGTCAGTCGGAGCGTCTCATACAGATTCTCGAGGATATGCTACGTGCCTGCGTTCTTGATCTTAGAGATGGATGGAGCAAACACCTCTACATGGCAGAGTTCGCATACAACAACAGTTATCAAGCGAGTATCGGAATCGCACCCTTTGAAGCGTTGTACGGAAAGCCTTGTAGATCACCCATTTATTGGGTTGACAACCAGGAAGCACCAGTGGGTGGACCCGAGATTATCTTAGACCAGTACGAGAAGATTGCCATCATCAAACAACGACTTCTAACAGCACAGAGTCGACAGAAGAGCTATGCTGATCAACACAGAAAGCCGTTAGAGTTCGAGGTCAGAGAGTTTGTGTTACTAAAGGTTTCACCGAAGAAAGATATGCGCGAGAACCATGCCGAATGGTTCGCTAAGCAGTAGAGTACATGTAATGTAGTCGACTTAAGTTTGCTTTGTAACCCTACTCTGTTCATAGTGGTAGATATACCACTATATGTTTTGAAAGGTGCATTAAGATCGCTTAATGAAATGAGAAGTTATTCATATTCTTATTCTCTTCTTTAGTGTGGAGTAATTCTTAAAGTTTTGAGGACGAAACTATTTTTAGTGGTAGATATTTGTGACGCCTTAAATTTTATTTAAGGGTCAATATATAATTTAAATAAAATTAGTGTGCCAAAAATTAATTTAAAAATCTTTTGGAAACCCAAGGTTGGTTTCCTAGTCAAATTCCGCTCAAAAAGTCAACAATTTGAACTTCAAAAAAAAAAAAGAAACCCTAAAATATTCGGCCATCACTTAGGATTTTAAATTAAAATTTAAATTCCACAAATCCAAGAAGGATTCAAATTCAAATTTCATTCCTTAGATATAAAGAAGAAATTCTACCATAAAGTGTAGGAAATAAAGGAGATTTTATTTGAATTAAAAGCCAGGTTAAAACTCAATTAAAATTCAAATTATTTTTCCTTAAAAACTAAGGGATAATTTTCGGCCACTTAAGAGGAAATAAGAGAGAAAACCCTAGCCTCAAAATAGCACAAAAACTTTCCCTTTTGCCCCTTAAAATTTTTAGCCAAACAAGGAAGAGAAAGGGAAAGAAAAACCTAGTATAAAAACCCCCTTTTAACTCTCATTCACCCCTCCTTTCACCCTCAAAATTTCGGCCAACTTTCCCCTCTCCCCTCTCTGAATTTTCTCTCCCAAAACACACCCAAAACAGCAAACAAAACCTACCAAAAGGCAGCTAAAAGATTCAACAACTTTTGAGACAAAAACAAGGTGAGAAATCAAACTTTTTCCTTCCTTCTCCTTTTGATTTTAAATCCGAAATTTATATGGTTTTCTCCACTTTTTCCATACTGTTTTGAAGACTCCAATACTCACACAAATTCAGCCAAAAGGGAGACCAAGCATCAAAAATAGGGCAGCACAAACAAGGTGTGATTTTTCTCTCAAACCCTAAAATTTTGCCTCATTGATCCCCTTTTCAAAAACCCTATTATCATATGTGTAAGATTTTATGATTTTGTCAATTTGATTCTTGGGTTGTGTTAATGACATATAAATAAGGTTTTCCACAAAATTTAGTGATCTTTGGATGAAAATTGAATTAGTTTGAGGCTAATCGAAATTCGGTCACAGAAAAACGGAAATCTAAAAAATTACCATATGAACAGTAAATTTTTGTCAGCCATAACTTGAGTTTTAAAAACGATTTTTGAGTAATTCTTGAGCCTAAAATTAAATTCAAGATGTCCCCTAAATTCCTACAAAATTTTAGAACCAAAATCCTCCGTTTGCCTAGTCAAAATATTTTTCTAAGATAGGCGGACAGAACTGCCAGGTTTTGAACCGAAACTGAAACCCAGATTTTTATGCCTGAAAACAACCCTCGGTTTTTGGCCTAGTTGAATGACCAAACGATGTCCAAAAATTATAAAAATTTTATGGAATTAAAGCTACGGATGTCTAGTTTAACATATTAAAAATTTAGAATTTTTGGTATTAAAAATGAATTGATATTGATTTTACAATCAGCCTAGGTCAGTCTGCCTATAACCAGAAATATCCTAAATTAGAGTTTTTCAAAAATTTTAAAATGTTTTTCACGAAATTGTTGATTATTTTTTTTATGATTATTATGCCATGTATTTTTTTTTAAATTGTTGATTATTTTTGGAAACGGATATTATGCCATATTTTTAAATGTTATCTGTTAACCCACTTTTGTTTCTGTCCTACTGAACCAGCGCTCACGTCCCTTTTCTTTGTGATTTCGAAATGACTACTTCCAGGTGCGGGAGGTAGCAGTTCCGAAAATCATTGAGATATCCGTTACTACCGAAGATGATGCTATCCGTTTTCTCCATCTTCTTCTTTATGTTTCTTGTTCTGATGTAATGAGACATTAAGTTTGGACTTTATTTCACGTTATTTAAATTTTATGCTTGGGAATATTTTTATGGTTTGTAATTTCTTTTGAAAACCGATTTTGTGTTTGATTTCCGCATTAAAAAGCATTTATTTTATCCTTTATTTTATTCTGTGGTTATGATACTGCTTTATAAATAATTAGGCTTAGCTAAATTATAATGTCGACCCGTTTTTCGTAATAAATGTTTTTCCTTAAATCTCGGGTTGATATTATGATTTGGCTGCCGTGTCACGTGTCTAAATTTTGGGCCGTGACAGCACAGCCTCTGGCTGCAGGCGCTACCTGCAGCCTGCCGGCTGCTGCGCCAAGCCTGGGCGTGTAGCCTGGCGCTGCAGGCTTGGCCTGCAGCCCGGCAAGGCTGCACATAGGGGGCAGCCGTGGGCTGCCAGCCCCTTTGGGGCTGGTGGCTGCCCACGGCGGCTGCCGCCTTCGGAGGCGGCGGTACGACGGTCTAAAAATCGAAAAATTTTGATTTTTAAATTAGAAATTTAATTTTAAATCATGTTTAAAAATATGTAATTGAAAATTTGAAATTTTTGAAATTACATATTATTACACATGATGTTTAAAATTGTTTAAAATTTGAATTGGAAATTTAAATTTGAAATTCGAATTTGGAATTTGAATTTGAAATTTAAATTTTTGGAGATTTAAATTTTAAATAATTCTAGGGATGAGAAATAAATGGAGAGGCTACATAAAGATGGATACAAGAAGACGGAACAGAATTCAAGACCCAAAGAATGCTTTGGATGGAATTTTGTAATCTTTATTTTCTTTGTTCTAGGATGGAACCATAACTTGGTTATTCTGTCAATTAGTTTTTCTGTGATATGTCATGGATGTATAAATATGTATTGATGGATGTTTTGTATGCATATTTGATAATATGTCATATAGGATAGGTGAGTGCCGCTCATACTATATTGATCATACATAATTTGTCAAAAACTTGCATGTTTTTCAAAATATTGAGTGGGAGAGGGTTTCAAACAAAACTCACGGCCTCTATTGTTGATCCATATGTGGAAGCATGGTAACGTCTCGTGTCAGTTCTACCCTGACCACACCCCTCGGTAGGTGTTTACCGCCGCCGGTATACTAGATTGGATCTCCTATGTGGAAAACGTGTTCGGGTACGATCCTATTCATGACCACCCCTCGGTGGCTTGGTAGGACGTGGATCGGGCTACGTAAACAATGGTTATACACTCAAGACTTGTTTAGTTATTAACCTTCCCTAGAAGCTCTGTTAACTAAACTGGTGGCCAAATAAGTGGTTATTAATATATGTCTTAACCTTGGAGGATTTAAGGCAACATATATTAATTGGATGGGGTCCATGTTCCGGCTATTTGTTTCCATGACCACCCCTCAGTGGCTTGGGGTAATAGGTGCTGGGAATTACCATTGCAATGCTACATGTTTTTCAAGTTTCATGTAGGAACATACTTGTATGTTTTATTTGCTAAATTATCTGTATATTTGCTTGGGCTTTATAATGATGTCTAGTATAATTTTATTTCATTTCAAAATGTCACCGACACCCCTCATTTCAATACTTACTGAAAATAAGCTAAATGCCGATAATTATAAAGACTGGAAAAGAAATCTATTAATAGTTCTCAGTTGCGAGAGACACAAGTTCGTACTGGATGAACCATGCCCACCTGGGCCCAAACCTGACACACCACTTGAGGAGGTCCCGGTTGCCTATAATCGTTGGAGAGAATCCAATGAGATAGCTCGATGCTACATCCTTGCTAGCATGACGAGTGCTTTACAAAAGCAGCATGAGACTTATCAAGTTGCTGGGGAGATCATGGAAAATCTTGAGGACATGTTCGGAGGCCAAAAAAAATTGGCTCGACAGTCTGCTATCACCAGCATTATGAACTCTAAGCAAAAGGCGGGTACTCTGGTGAAGGACCATATGATCACTCTAATGGGATTCTTCGCTGAGGCTGCCGAGAATGGTGCTGAGTTGGACTACAACACCCAGATCGAGATGGTGTTCAAGACTGTGTCTAAAGATTTGTGGGGTTTAAGGCCGCATACAATCTGGCTTCAAAGGAGTTAGGACTAACCGAGCTCATGAAGCAACTACAGGCTTATGAGCGGATGATCAGGGATGAGGATGTGGTCCGACCTAAAGGAAAGGCCAATTTGGCAGAATCTTCCAATCCCTCATGGAAGAGGCAGAGGCCAAATAAGAAGCAAGTGGCTTCTAGTTCTTCGAATCCTCCTGTCTCAGACGGGAAGAAGAAGAAGAAGAACAAGAAGCCGAAGGACCCTAAAAAGTCCAAATGCTTCCATTGTGGGAAGGTAGGTCACTTCAAGAAGGCTTGCCGGGAATTCCTAGCCGCCAAGGGCAAGGAAGGTAAGGAACTTCATTACTTGGAAGCGTGTTTGGTGGAAGAATCGAAAGACACTTGGGTCATTGATTCGGGCGCCACTAATCATGTTTGTGTTTCTATGCAGGGGTTCGTGGAAACGAGAAGTCTACATGATAGGAGCCTCTCATTGCGGACTGGAGATGGTAGCTTTGTGGTGGCTGAAGCAGTGGGAGATGTTTACCTTTATTTTGATCAATTTAGGTTTATCTTATTAAAAGACTGTTTTTATGTTCCTAATTTTAGGAGGAACCTTATATCGGTAGCTTGTTTAATAAAGGATTCTTATTCAGTTTCTTTTAGTAAAAGAGTTGATATTCGTAGAAATAAGTCTTTTATCTGTTCTGGATGGATGGATGGAAACCTATATTTGATCAAACCAATGATGTACTCACTGCTTGACACTGAATTAATTGATAACTCTAAAAGGTTGAAAGTTTCTCACTCTAACAAGGCGTATCTTTGGCATTTAAGACTTGGTCATATTAATCAGGATAGGATTCAAAGATTGGTGAAAGACGGTCCTCTGGAATCTCTGGAGGAGGTACGACTTCCCCAATGTGAGTCTTGTCTAGAGGGTAAAATGACTAAGAGGTCTTTTAGAGCTAAGGGTACAAGGGCTCAGGAGCTCTTAGAAATTGTGCACACTGACGTGTGTGGCCCCATGAACGTCACAGCCTGAGGAGGGTTCGAGTATTATGTCTCTTTTATAGATGATTACTCGAGGAATGGATATGTGTATTTGATGCACCGCAAGAGCGAAACCTTTGACAAATTCAAAGAGTATCGTGCGGAAGTGGAAAAGCAATTAGATAAATCCATAGAGACACTTCAATCTGATCGAGGTGGCGAATACCTCTCTGATGAATTTCTAGGACATCTTGTAGAGAACGGGATATTATCCTGATTGACAGCACTTGGTACTCCACAACAGAATGGTGTAGCCGAAAGGAGAAACAGGACCTTATTGGATATGGTACGGTCCATGATGAGTTATTCAACGCTGCCATTATCATTTTGGGGATATGCTTTACAAACGGCGTGCTATATTCTGAACCAGGTTCGGAGCAAATCAATTCCCAGAACTCCGTATGAATTGTGGCATGGCAGGAAGCCCTCCCTTGGACATATGAGAATATGGGGCTACCCGGCACATGTACTGGATGGGGATGCGAAAAAGTTGGAACCAAGATCAGAATTATGCATGTTTGTAGGGTATCCAAAAGGAACTAGAGGAGGTCTGTTCTATAACCCGAAGGAACAAAAAGTCATTGTCTCAACCCATGCGACATTCTTGGAGGAAAGTCACATGAATGACTTTAAGCCTCGAAGCAAAGTGGTGCTAGAGGAGTTATCGAGTAAAAGAACTGCTCCATAGATTTCGATCTTGGATGCAAGTCCGAGTTCCAGTGAAAGACCTGCAGACGATCAACAATTTAGGGTACCTCGTCGTAGTGGGAGGGTTTCTAAGAAACCTAATTTCTTCATGTATGATGCTGAGGTATACCAGGCCGAGGCTCATGAGTATGAGGATGATCCGGGCACTTATGATGAAGCTATAAATGATGTTGATTCTAAATCTTGGAAACAGGCTATTAACAATGAGATGGATTCTATGAAATCTAACTCTGTTTGGGAACTTGTAGATTTGCCGGATGAGATAAAACCCATTGGATGCAAATGGGTCTACAAAAGAAAGAAGGATGCGGAAGGGAGAGTGGAAACTTTCAAAGCTAGACTGGTTGCAAAGGGATACACGCAAAAGGCTGGAATCGATTACGATGAAACCTTTTCGCCTGTTGCTATGCTGAAGTCTATCCGTATTCTTCTGTCCATTGTTGCGGCTCTCGATTACGAGATCTGGCAAATGGATGTCAAGACGGCATTCTTGAATGGCCATCTTGAAGAGTGTATCTATATGATACAGCCCGAAGGGTTCGTAGCAAAAGGCCAAGAAAGGAAAGTCTGCAAGTTGCTTAGATCCATTTATGGATTAAAGCAAGCATCCCACTCATGGAACCAGAGGTTTGATCAAGCGATTAAGACATTTAGTTTTGAGCAGAACGTTGATGAACCTTGAGTTTATAAACGTATTAAGGATGGAAAAGTGGTCTTTCTGATACTCTATGTCGATGATATACTACTCATTGGGAATGATGTAGGGAACTTATCATCGGTCAAGCTTTAGTTACACCAACAGTTTGACATGAAGGACTTGGGAGAAGCTAATTATGTTCTAGGCATTCATCTCTTCAAAGATCGAAAGAATAAAATGATAGCGTTATCCCAAACTTCATACATAGATAAAATAATTGACAAATATGCAATGCAAGAGGCAAAGAAAGGCTCACAACCTTCTATTGCCGGTCTAACTCTTTCATTGGATGACTGTCCCAAGACATCGGAAGAAATAGAGCGTATGAGTAAGATCCCTTATGCATCCACTGTGGGTAGCCTTATGTACGCTATGCTTTACACTCGCCCAGACATATGTTTTGCAGTAGGTATGGTGAGTCGATATCAAGCAAATCCTGGAACCAAGCACTGGCAAGCTGTAAAGCATATACTCAAGTATCTTAAGAGAACGAGGGATTATATGCTGGTGTATTCTGGAGCGGACCTAACACCCGTAGGATACACGGACTCAGACTTCCAGACTTGTAAGGATTCGAGGAAATCGACATCTGGATCAGTGTTTTTACTCAGAGGAGGCGCCATTGTGTGGAGGAGCGTGAAGCAGGGCTGCACAGCTGACTTTACTATGGAGGCTGAGTATGTGGCTACGGCTGAGGCATCTAAAGAAGTGGTTTGGCTCCGCAAGTTCTTTAGAGACCTTGAGGTCATTCCGGGTGTTGACAAGCCTATCACACTTTACTGTGATAATACAGGGGCTATTGCCAACACAAGGGAATCTCGGCACCACAAGAGGACCAAGCACATCGATCGAAGATATCACATTATTAGAGGGCATGTGGAGACAGGACAAGTGGATGCATGTAAGATCACGTCCGAGGACAACATCGCTGATCCCTTTACTAAGACTTTAGTAGCTAGAAGCTTTGAGAGGCATGTAGAAGCGATGGGGATGCGTAACATGGCACGTCTACTGGCTTAGGGCAAGTGGGAGATTGTTAGGAAATGCCCTAAGTATTAGAGACATTTTGATGTATTCATTTTGAACTGGATAATAAAATTATATATAGAGGTTATTCATTATATTACTATCTGTCCTCGTCTTATTTACATGTTAAAGTAAATGTAAGCAAATATGGCTCACTGACTGCTTGTGTTAAAACTGTTAGAATGTTGCATGTAATGGACTTTTGTATGCGAGAAGACAATGTTCTAAAGTTAGCGGTCTAAACTATGGTCTGTAGTCTATGGGGTTAGACCGAGCATCTAACTCATGTTAAGACTATTATATTGTCTAAAGCCTTAGAGGGGAGAGTTTGTCTTGACTGTCTGGAGCTGGACTCCCAAGTAGAGACATAGATATGTTGCTTGGTGGTGACATATTAGACCGGGACTAAAGCGTGATTGATCTACGTAGTCCGCTATGAGTGGATCAATCTGCTTTTGACGTTCATTGTGTAATAACCTTAATCCTGAGTAAATGAACTACTTCATGTATATGACTTGTGTACTTTGATGTTCTAATGGCTAAAGCGTCTCAGAGGTAGTAAGCTTACAGACCGATTCGTTGGGTTCATGACTTGTATACGATGAAGGGTTTGTTTGTAGATATCGGAATCATAGCTCTAAGGAGTTAAAGGTATCCTCTTAAAGGCATTATACTGAATGTGAAAATGGACAAGGCCTTGGGTCGTCTACTGGGCGGATGACTTCTTATTCACATATGGTGAATAATCATTTTCTTAATTCGGTAGTATAATGGAACTTTAAGATAGCCTGATCAGTAGGATTAAACGGACTTTGACCTAAGGCTGATCATGGATATCATATGAGGGTTTTGCATATATGACAAGGTCATTGGATAGTAGCTCGTCATAGGCTTACGTAATACGGTATATAATTGGGAGTTCAGTTTCAGGTTTATAGTGGTGTGACTCTGAAACTAGTGATCATATAATTGAGTTGTTCGGTAAAGAATGATGATCATATGGATTTGCGGAAGCCCGATTATATATGTCCAATCAGTCCCTCTACTAGCTCCACATAATTCCTTAATGTTTGGCAAATTGATTTGTGTATGCTATTGGCTAGTTTATTATGTATGGATGGTGATGACACAGGATTAGGATGGTAGACAAGATTCTCTCTGGTTGGATTCAGATTTTGTTTTGGATAATAGAGTACACAATTATTCGAACTCCAAATAAAGTTGCCATGATTTTATTTGAGATTGGATTGGAGTTGTAGAAAATTATCCATGAGAACAAGAATTTGAAACACAACCGTTTTGTGGATTTTGAAATTTGAAATTTGAAATTTGAATTTTGAATTTTGAATTTTGAATTTGAAATTTGAATTTGAAATTTGAATTTGAAATTCGAATTTGAAATTTAAATTTGAAATTTGAAATTTGAAATTTGAAATTTGAATTTGAAATTCGAATTTGAAATTTGAAATTTGAATTTGAAATTCGAATTTGAAATTTGAAATTTGAATTTGAAATTCGAATTTGAAATTTGAAATTCAAATTTTAAATCACAGTCCAAGTGGGATTCGAATTTGTTGTGGAAAATCCATAAGGTTTGAAATTCGAATTTGAGTTGGATTTGGAGAGGATAATCTTGTTAGAATCCTACTTGAATTTTGAATCTAAATCCTAACAAAAAGATCGATGAAATTTTTGAGGATAATCCTCAATGGAATTTTGGTTTTTGTGGATAAGGTTCAAGGGAAAAATTCAAGTTTCAATCCTAGTTGAATTTGGATTCTCTCCTTCCCTGAAAAGTGGCCGAAACTATGGAGGAAATCTCCTAGGAAAATTCGGTTATTTTAGATAAGGTTGAGATAAGATTCAAGTTTGAAAAACCTAGTGGAATTTTGATTATCCCTTATCCTAAATGTGGCAAAATTTTTGGAGGAAAAATCTCCTAGGAAATTTCAGATTTTTTGGTTGAAAAAGGGAGATAAAATTCTAGTTAAAATCTTGTTTTGATTTGGATTGGATTTATCCTTAAAAAACCGAATTTTATTGTTGGGATTTTCCCATGGAAAAATTCGGATTTTATGGTTATGGATAAGGGAGAATATCTTTTCCTTATCCAATTCAAATTCAGAGAATCACCTCATGCAGGTCTACAAATAGAGGTCCTGCCACTCCAGTTCTCTCAGACCACAGACTCTTAGGTGAGCAAGCTTATTGTTGCACAACTCATCGTGACAATAAAGTTCTTTAGAGATCTGGGTGGTCGGAAGAAGACTAGCAGTGCTAGCATACCGATAGAGGTTCAGAGTGCCCACACACTCAGCCATTCGGGAATTGGAGAATAGTAGAGAAGGCTAGTTGGTTGAAGCCTCCGGTCATTCTCCTCCTGCAAGATTGGCGTCCTTGAGATATGAGTTTTAATTATTGTTGGTTTATTGTATATGGCATCATGAGATATTTAACGATCTAAAAATTTTATTGTTCCGCTGCGCCACTCTGATACGTTTTTACCGATTTATTTTCCTACGTATTGTATATGGCATCATGAGATATTTAACGATCTAAAAATTTTTATTGTTCTGCTGCACCACTCTGATACGTTTTACCGATTTATATTCCTACACTATCTACAATAACCCAAATGGCATCATAGCCTCCTTGGGTCTTTGGTAGTCCTATCACAATGTCCATCGTGATATGCTCCCACTTCCACTCAGGAATCTCTAACGGCTCTAGCTTCCCACCTGGATGATGATGTTCAGCCTTAACTTTTTGGCACGTCATACACCTACTTACAAACTCTGCTATAACCTTCTTCATCCCTTTCCACCAGAATTACAACTTTAGATCCTGGTACATCTTGCTGACTTCAGGATGTATTGAGTAAGGCATTTTATGAGCTTCAACCATAATTCCCCTTCTTAATCCTTTATCATCTGGAACTTGAATTCTCCCCTGATGTAGGATTAATCCATCTTCAGACGCTTCCTCCTGCGGGCTTACTAGCGTCGGATCTCACTTCTGAGCTTCTCTGATGTCTTTATACAGTGTCGACTCCAGTCGCAGCTCAGCTAGCTTTCTGATTATTAACTCCATCTCCAACATGTTGATTTCTTATTATAATGGCTTTGGAAGCTTCCCAATCGACATTTGCAGTGGAACAGTAGATTTCCTACTTAACGCATCTGCAATGCAATTGGCCTTTCCTGGGTGATAGAGGATTTCGCAATCATAATCCTTTACCAGCTCCAGCCATCTCCTTTGCTGCATATTTAACTCTTTCTACGTGAAGAAGTATTTCAGACTTTGGTGGTCTGTATAAATCTGACACTGAGCTCCATATAAATAGTGTCGCCAGATCTTTAACGCGAACACTACTACGGTGAGCTCCAAATCGTGTGTGGGATAATTCTTCTCATGGCCCTTTAATTGACGTGAGGCATAGGCAATCACCTTATCGCCTTGCATCAGGATGGCTCCTAATCCCATTTTTAAAGCGTCACTGTATATCACAAACATCTCCCCTTCCGTTGGAAGTGTAAGTATTGGCGTGCTCGTTAGTCGTTTCTTCAGCTCTTGGAAGCTTTTCTCGCACTATTCAGTCCATTCGTACATCTTTTCCTTGCATGTAAGTGCTGTGATAGGAGCGACAAGTCGCGCAAATCCTTCAACGAATCTTCTATAATAGCCAGCCAGACTTAAGAAACTTTGTATTTCCGTCACGCTCTTAGGTACGGGCCATTCATTGATCGCCTCCACTTTCGCAGTGTCCATAGCAATTCCTTCCTTGGAAACCACATGTCCGAGAAAATGTACTCTATTTAGCCAGAATTCACATTTAGAGAACTTGGCATAGAGTTGATGCTCCCTTATCGTTTGCAGAATAATCCTCAAATGCTCCTCATGTTCCTCATGCTCCTCGCGAGTCTTTGAATATATAAGAATGTCATCGATAAACACAATAACAAACTTATCCAGATATTTCTTAAAGACTCGATTCACCAGGTCCATAAAGGCTGCTGGCGCATTTGTTAACCCAAACGGCATTACCAAAAATTCGTAATGACCGTAATGGGTCCGAAATGCGGTCTTGTGGATGTCACTCTCCTTGATCATCAGTTGATGATATCTTGATCCCAGATCAATCTTGGAGAATACTGCTGCACCTATGAGTTAATCGAACAGGTCATCAATCCTAGGTAGCGAATACCTATTCTTGATAATAACCTTGTTTATTTCCTGATAATTGATGCACATCCGAAATGAGCCATCTTTCTTCTTAACAAACAGCACTGGAGCACCCCATGGGGAATAACTTGGGCATATGAATCCTTTGTCAAAAAGTTCCTTCAACTACTCCTGTAATTCTTTTAACTCTGCCAGTGCCATCCAGTATGGTGCCTTTGAGATTGGTGCAGTTCCTGGCATCCGCTCGATTTTGAAGGAAATTTCTCGTTCAGGCGGTAGTCCTGGTAATTCCTTTAGAAAGACATCAATGAACTCCTTTACAATAGGAATGTCTTCAGGTTGGAGCTTTGGTTCCTTCTTCACGTCCAATATGCACGCTAGGTAACCAGCATAACTGCTAGACATCAGCCTCTTTGCTTCTATTGAGTTGATCATTATCTTTTTCGATCTGCGTGACATATCGACATAATCAAATCCTTCTTCTTGGTCAGGTTGAAACCTTATCATCTGCTTCTGGTAATCGATCGTAGCTAGATACTTCCCTAAGAAATCCATTCCTAGTATTATATCATAGTCGGCAAGCTTCATCACGATCAATTCTGCAAATAACTCCCTATTTGCCACAATTATTAGCACATGCGGTAACCAGTAATTGGACATCAGGACTTCCCTCGAGGGTAATGCAGTTCTAAATGTCATACCCATGTTGTCCTTAGGATATCCTATCCTATAAGTAAATTGGTATGAAATGAAGGAATGTGTAGCTCTCGAGTCAAATAAAATAGACGCCAAATTATTAGCGACAGAAAGCTGACCTGTCACTACATTTGACATTCCCGCTTCTGCTTCTTCCTTTGTGTAGACCATAACTCTCACATCTGCTCGAGGCAAGCGTTCTTGTCTTTCCTACCTCTTCGAATGGGATGACCCTTCAGCTTTGACCTGTAATGCATGTGCCTGGGGACGTTGTTGTGACTGAGATGACCGTTGCACATTCTGCCTATTTTCTAGACAGTTTTTGGCAAAGTAACCATCCTTCCCATATTGAAAACAGGCATTTGGGGCCAGTCTACATCGACCCAAATGTCTTTTCCCACAGTTCACACAATCTCGAACCATAGGGCTAGCATTATTGTTTATTCTCCTCTGCTGGTTCCTGTTCCCAGAATTGTTTCCTTTTCTCTTCCCCTGGGACTGCTGACCAGAAGTGCTTGGCTGTCCAGCCTTGATAATCGAATTCTACTTGCTGCTTTGTCCAGTTTGAGGTCCAGCTTGTACAGCTTTGGTCAAGATCTTTTCCTTCTTCTTCGCATCCTATACCTTCTCACTCTCTTCCTTTTGTCGGATCAGATAATACTCTGCCCTTAACGCACGACTAACACAATCAGATACAGTGTCAGGCAGTGTCAACCCATTGTCCACCAATGCTGAGATCTCGGGGTGAAATATCCCTAACATCTTCGGGATTTTCTCCCTCTCAGTGGTGACAGTGTATAGGCATAGTCTAGACAACTGATCAAACTTGTTGCAGACTTCTATCACTGTCATGTCCCCTTACTTTAGCTCTATGAACTTTCTTTGTTGTAGTCACAATAGTGCCAGATTATAATACTTTTGATTGAATTCCTCTAGAAAATTCAACCAAGACATGGTGTATATGTTTCTTCCCAACTTAACCGACTCCCACTAGAACCTTGCATCCCTTTTTAGAACAAAGGATGCGCACAGAATCTTCTCCTGGTCATTTAGCTCCATAAACTCCAATATCATGTGGAGTGAAGACAACCACTCCTCAGCATCTAGAGAGTTTGTGGAGCCCTCAAACTCTGGTGGCCTCATACGTCAGAATCTTTCATATAATGGCTCAATATTGTCCCTGGGTTATGGCTGGGGTTGTACTACTTCTTCTTGTACCACTAGCGACACTTCTGGTTCTGGTACGGCCATTTGTGGTGCTTGGTCTTCTTCCTGTTCCTGTCTCTGCTCCATTTGCTCGAGTCTTTGTCTTAACTCAGCATTTTCTCTTGTTTGAGCTTCTATTAAGGCTTCTAGCTCGTCCACTCTTTCTGACAACACTGGACGTCCTCGCATATTCCGTAAATTTCTTGGATTCACCATTTTATCCTATTTCCTAAAATCATATAAGAATCGATCATTAGGTTTTTCACAATCGTATTTTTACAATATAAGTACAAATAGTTTTGATCATCACATAATTTTAACATTTCACACATTGAATATATCAAAATATGGTTATCATTTTCTTTCATTTCAAAAGTACATTAGTTCGAAGGCTTTCCTCAAAATAGCCTTTCAACACTGTCATATATACACATATACAGTTATATATATACATATCTATACCACACATGTATTTCTACACTAATCTCCTAGCTGAGGTTGCTCTGAAATCGCCAAAAACTCGATTAGATCCATTTCCTCATTGTCTGTTCTGTTTCCGGCCTCAGACGGCGTTAAGCCTTCAGCTGGATCTGCTCCCTCTGGTTGTCTCGATGGACTTGCCTCATGATCATTTGCCATCGGCCCAGATCCGTATAGGGGGTCTAACATTGCTTCTTGTAGCAACTGTTCACACCTTTTGTGCACCATGCGCTTCATCATCATCTCCTCCTCTACCTTGGCTACATCGATAATAAACTCGCGTAAGGTAGCACGGTATAAAGGGGTTACTCTCTGTCGTAGGTCTAGGGTGAGTCCCTTCTAAAATATGTCACAAAAGTTATCATTTGTGATATTGGTTAGAGGACACGCCCTTACGATGCTATCTTGGAATCTAACTACATATGAAAATATAGTATCATTCAACATCATCTGCTGCCTCTCTACCTTCAGAACAAAGTCTCTGACATCCGCATAACTGGGCATAGGCGGTGGTGGTGATACTGTCCTGCTCTCAAGAGGGCCTACCACTGGTGCAGCACTCTTTTGTGGGAACTGCTCTAGCATGACTTGGCAAAACTCAGCCCAATCCATTGCTAGCAGTATCTCCTGATCACAATACTCTCAATATAGAATGTGCCAATGGCCATCAGAACCCAGCAATCCTGATCTATATCGCACTGGCGCATGATGACCTCAATGTCATGCAGCCAATCTCTTGTAGAGATCCCCTGCTGACCTCCCTTGAACGCCGGTGGATGACTACCTCTAAACGCATGTACAGCTCATACTGACACTCTGGCTCCTATACGAGCTCGATCTCCCACCACTAGAATGTCTACTGCTACGGGGGGGGGGGGGGGGGTTCACTATCGGTTGTGGGGGTGGTGCTTGTACTGGTACCGGCACTACTATCCTTGGTGCTAGTGGCTCAGGCACAGGTGGTTGCTGTATCGCTCGTCGCATCATGGACGGTCTGATCACAGGTCTAGTCCATACCCTGATCAGTCCTCTAGGTCGGTAAAGATGAGGTCTCACATACGGTGGTCTAGTCATCTTAGGTCCTACAAAATATATATAATTTCGAATAAATGTAAAGTTAACTAACTTAAAGAAGCTAACTTACTTAGATTGACGAGCAAATCGTGCTTCGTGTCAATAGGGATATTGTTAACTGCTCTGATACCAACCTGTGATGCCCCCTGATTCTGACCACCCGCAACTGTCATGAATCGACTCTACGGCCGACCAAGACCACTCGTGTGCCGAATCTGGGTCGTCAATTTTAAACTCTTTTGCTCATAACTTTTAAAAATCAGGGCCTAAAATTTCTCTCATAATTTTTTTTCTTTAATACATACTTCCTCTTAAGAAAACTAAGTAAAAAAGCCATGCCATATACTAATGTTTATATGTGTTAATAAAGTACAAAATAATATACAACATATAGTACATATATATGTATTGTATATTTTGTTTCCAAATTTATTTTCTTCAACTCAAAAAGCTCAGCAGAAAACTCATGGCAGGACCAAGTTCACGGTAAGTTCCCTATCCCCTTGACACGCTCGCATCCTGCCGCCATCCAGGAATCTATTGAACAAGTTTCTTACCTGCAACATGAACAAACTGATGAGCTAACAGGCTCAGTAAGTTCAAACATACATAGTAAGAATCATATGGATTCAAAAACACTAAAAACTCAATCTCCTATGAATAGTACTCTTCACCATAAATAGACTATTCACCATGAATACTAACTTTGACCTTTGATCGATGAATAGTAATAGTTACCCTAACTGGTTACTATTCACTTTATCCTAACCTGGTACTATTCACATATTCTAATCGAATTTACATTACTCTAATGCAAACTTCAGTTATGCTCAATTATGATTTTTATCATTTTGTTGATTGTTTGTTCTCTATTTGATTTCTAGTTTAGAGCTCTGTTTATGGCAGTACCGATGATTATTAGCTCACTGACTGAGAGGGTCTAATGAACAACCTTAGAACATTGACCTCCACAGCCCTGATAACCCCGTAGGATTTAAACAAACCTCCACCACTATGTTGGAGGGGCGGTACGCCTTAATGGTTTCATTACCATCTTTCAATTTATAGTCTTGACCAAGTGATCTTATATGTCACTTCAAGGTCACTATCCTCCATTACCCGTAGGTCTTACTTATACTCGTTATTTGGGATATGTTATTCTATCTAACCCCCAAATGCTTATAGGATTTTATATCTAGTATACATCTAGTACAGAATAGATCAACACAGTATTTCATGATGCAGACACGAAAATGCTTGAACTTACCAATACTATGCTAGTGTCCACTTCCGAAACTCCTCCGTAGTTCTATCTCTATTTTGGGTTCCTACAGAAAAAATATTGTCCGTTAATACCCTATTTTAATTATCACTTTAAATATACATTTATTTCACTTAATAATTCAATACTTTTAAATTTTGTTTGTGGTACACGGCCTGAAACACGCCCGTGTCCCAGCCCGTGTACTTCTCGGGTTTACTTTACACGACCATGTTGTTTTCTATCTTAGCCGTGTAACTGTACACAGCTTGATACACACCTGTGTTCAAGCCCGTGTACCTCTCGGATTGAAAAATTCTTTATGTACACGTCCGTGTATTTTTTTCTGCACGCCTGTATTCTTTGAAATTTTTAGATTTTTAACTCTAAAACCTTTATTTTGAGTCTTAGAATTTTATCTAAGTTATTCTAGATCTTTTAGGGTCCTTTCCGAGCCTTTCAGAAATTTTTGGTCAAAATGACCATTTTGCCCCTAACGGGTCTCGGGATCGTAACTGTTCCGTTTTATCATTTTTTTCAAATTTTCTAAGTCTAATTATTTTAAAATAATATTCCCTAGGTTTTTGTATCATTTTACAGCTTAAATTACTGCAAAATCTCAACCTTATTTTTCTCGACCCTCGGTTACTATTCATCCATCACCTAGGGTCGTTTTTTCATTTTTCGAGTGTTTCGAAGCCTCAAATGGCCCTTTTACTACTCATTAAACATTATTTATCCCATCCCCAACCCTCGGTCCTCGAGAGGCTCGGGTTTCCTATCCCGACCTACATTTTTTCCTCGTTTCCCAAAATACCCTTAACATAAATGTTTTTCCTGTTTTAGGCATTTTAGTCTTTTAGAGTCGGTTTACTATTCCTTTTGGGTTGGTTTTCCGTTTCTAACCCTAATTCACCGAGGGGTCTTGGTTTTCTTCCCGAGTCCAATATTTTTATCCCTCGTTTCCTGAAATGCCCTTAAGCCGATTTTAGAAATTTCGATAGCACTTCCGCTTATATTTTAAGGTTTCCTGGCGTTAAGTATGCCTCAAAACCTTTGTACCTACCACGTACTATACTAGGCCTATTTTATACAAAGTTTCCAAACTTTGTATAAAATTTTCCACATGATTCAACATTCAAAAACCAACACAAACCACAGCATTTTTTTTTTCAACTTAGCCTCGGTTTACTAATTAATCACATCACAACATTCTTAGGTTTTCTAATATATAAAACAACATCAAAAACCTAACAAAAATGCATTCTAACCCTAGCATAGCCACGGATTTTTATGCATAAACACATAGAAAATTTCATTCTCTTTCCTAGGGTTTTTATCAACATTCTTCAACATTAAAAATTTTTCATTTCTCAATGTTCATGCTCACGGTTTTAGCAAGAAAATTACATCAAAATTTTCTTGTTTCCTCATTCCAATTCATGCTTAATTCAACATATAATTGAATGAACATAAACACTAAATCAAAACATCAAAACTCATGCATTTTTCACACCATTGAAGCCACGGTTTTTCAAGGGAAACATGCAAAATTTTTGCTTGTTTCTAAACCCTAATTCATGCTTTAAATACTACAACATCAAACCAATCATAGAATCAACAAAACAAGAATTTTTTTCATTGTTTTTCAACACTCCAAACCCATGGATTGTCTAAGGAAAATCAAAGGGAAAAGCTTCAATTTTGAAGCTTACCATGATTAGTTGATGACTTGAGATTGGAAATGCAATTCAAGCTAGGTTTGGTGTGAAATTGAAAAAAAAATTTAGCTTTCAAAGGGGAAGAAGGCCACGGTTTTTGCTGTATAAAAAGGGCAAGAGTTTGGTCGATTTTTTTTTTTTTCATTTTTTTGATTAAATTTTGATGCCTATTTATAGGCAAAAACCAAGGGCTTGTTTGTAATTTTTTCCCAACAATTTCCTAATTGTTCAAGGACTAAAAAGTAAAGATTTTGGGGCAAAAATCAAATTTTTTTCTTCTCCCTTTCCAAGTGGCTGAATGGCCTTTTAAAATTTTTACAAAATTTTTTTCAATGGCTTTTTGGCATAATCTTGGCCATTGATCATTAAGTAACCTAATCTAAACCATACACCTTGCAAAATTACTTTCCTAATTAAGGAAATTAATTTTTGTTTATGACATAATCATGGTTATGTCATCCAACTATTCATATTAATTCATTAATTAATTTGTGGTCAATTTTTGACTGTAATCCGATCCGAACGGAACTTCACCGAAATCGCGTAGGCGGGTTCTCGGCGCCTCTAGTGCGATCGGCTTGTCTTATTTTGCTTTCGTTTGATCAGA
Organism: Antiaris toxicaria; assembly: GCA_035233585.1. Taxonomy (NCBI): domain Eukaryota; kingdom Viridiplantae; phylum Streptophyta; class Magnoliopsida; order Rosales; family Moraceae; genus Antiaris; species Antiaris toxicaria. The sequence continues at coordinate 48,392,024 of CP141155.1, forward strand.
ATTCTCTACCGTAAATTTCTATTGTTTTAGTACATTTCAATGCACACTCTCTAGGGTTTTCAGTTCTGATTTCAAACCGTCTCACCCAATTATGTCTGGTAAGATTTTCCATCCCCGAACTCACACACTTTAACACTACCAGAACATTTTTACACTATTCAAAACAGTATTAAAACATAACTTTTTTCACATTTTATTCGTTAAAATTGTTATATACATACAATTTTTACCCTACTTCGAGAATCCGAAATTCCCAGTTATCACATTCACCCCTCCTTATAGAATTTTCATCCCTGAAAATTTAAAACAAGTGGGGGTACAAATTTTTTATTTCATCCTCACGCTCCCATGTAGCCTCTTCAATGTTGTGATTTCTCCAAAGCACTTTGACTAATGGGATTGTTTTATTCCTCAAAACTTTATTCTCACGTGCCAGTATTTGAACAGGTCTCTCCTCGTAGGTCAGGTCCTCCTGAATCTGGATCGGTTCATGTTTCAGCACATGGGATGGATCTGATATGTACTTCCGTAGCATTGACATGTGAAACACATTATGTACCGTCGACATTTCTGGAGGTAATGCCAATCTATAGGTGACTTTACCAATGTGTTCGATGATTTCGTATGGCCTGATATATCTTGGTCTCAGTTTCCCCTTTTTCCCGAACCGCATTATTCTTTTCATTGGTGAAACTCTTAGAAATATGAAATCCCCTTCATTGAACTCCAGGGATCTTCTTCTCTTGTCCACGTAGTCTTCTATCAGCTCTGGGCTATCTTTATCCACTGCTGTATTTTTGTAACTGCATCCACTGTTTCTTGGATAAAATCCGTCTTATGCAGTTGTTTCTCTTGTAGGTCGTACCAGTGAACAGGTGATTTACACTTCCTTCCATACAAAGCTTCATAAGGTGTCATACCTATCGAAGCTTGGTAGCTGTTGTTATACGAAAATTCTACCAATGGAAGTTTCTCATTCCAGCTACCTGAGAAATCTATTGTACACGCACGTAGCATATCTTCGAGAGTCTGAATGGTTCACTCAGATTACCCGTCAGTCTGCGGGTGAAATGCTATGCTTAGTCGTACTTCTGTTCCCATAGCTTCTTGCACACATGTCCAGAAGTTCAAAGTGAATCGTGGATCACGATCTGACATAATGGATTTAGGAACTCCATGTAGCCTGACTATGTGGTTAACATACAAGCTTGCTAACCTTTCCAATGGGAAGGTCATCTTTACTGCAATGAACCTTGCCGTCTTTGTCAGCCTATCTACAATAACCCAAATGGCATCATAGCCTCCTTGGGCTTTGGTAGTCCTATCACAAAGTCCATCGTGATATGCTCCCACTTCTACTCAGGAATCTCTAACGGCTCTAGCTTCCCACCTGGATGACGATGTTCAGGCTTAACTTTTTAGCACGTCATACACCTACTTACAAACTCTGCTATATCCTTCTTCATCCCTTTCCACCAGAATTGCAACTTTAGATCCTGGTACATCTTACTAACTCTAGGATGTATTAAGTAAGGTGTTTTATGAGCTTCGATCATAATTCACCTTCTTAATCCTTCATCATCTGGAACTTGAATTCTCCCCTGATGTAGGATTAATCCATCTTCAGATGCTTCCTCCTGTGGGCTTGCTAGCGTCGAATCTCGCTTCTGAGCTTCTCTAATGTCTTTATACAGTATCGACTCCAGTCACAGCTCAGCTAGCTTTCCGATTATTAACTCCATCTCCAGCATGTTGATTTCTTATTGTAATGGCTTTGGAAGCTTCCCAATCGAAAATTGCTACGGAACAGTAGATTTCCTACTTAACGCATCTGCAACGCGATTGGCCTTTCCTAATTAGAGACATTTTGATGCATTTATTTTGAACTGGATAGTAAAATTATATATAGAGGTTATTCATTACATCGCTGTTTGTCCTTATTCTATTTATATGTTAAAGTAAATGTAAGTAAATATAGCTCACTGACTGCTTGTGTTAGAACTGTTAAAACGTTGTATGTAATGGACTTTTGTATGCGAGTAGACAATGTTCTAAAGTAAGCTGTCTAAACTAAGGTTTGTAGTCTATGGGGTTAGACCGACAATCTAACTCACGTTAAGACTATTATGTTGTCTAAAGACATGGTGGGGACGGTTTGTCTTAACTGTCCGGAGCATAGACTCCCAAGTAGAGACATAAATATGTTCCTTGGTGGTGACATATTAGACCGGGACTGAAGCGTGATTGATCTACATAGTCCGCTATGAGTCGATCAATCTGCTTTTGATGTTCATTGTGCAATAACCTTAATCCTAAGTAAATGAACTACTTCATGTATATGACTTGTGAACTTTAATGTTCCAATGGCTAAAGCATCTCAGAGGTAGTAAGCTTATATACCGGTTCATTGCGTGCATGACTTGTATATGATGAAGGCTTTGTTTACAGATATCGGAATCATAGCTCCAAGGAGTTAAAGGTATCCTCTTAAAGGCATTATACTAGATGTGAAAATGGGCAAGGTCTTGGGTCGTCTACTGGGCAGATGACTTCTTATTCACATATGGTGAATAATCATTTTCTTATTCGATAGTATAATAGAACTTTAAGATAGCCTGATCAGTAGGATTAAACGAACTTTGACCTAAGGTTGATCATGGATATCATATGAGGGTTCTGCATACATGACAAGGTCATTGGACAGTAGCTCATCACAGGCTTACGTAATATGGTATATAATTGGGAGTTCAGTTTTAGGTTTATAGTGGTGTGACTCTGAAATTAGTGATCATATGATTGAGTTGTTCGGTACAGAATGATGATCATATGGATTCACGGGAGCTCGATTATATATGTCCAATTGGTCCCTCTACTAGTTCTACATAATTCCTTAACAATTGGCAAATTGATTTGTGTATGCTTATTGGCTAGTTGATTATGCATGGATGGTGTTGACATAGGATTAGGATGGTGGACAAAATTCTCTTCGGTTGAATTCATAATTTGTTTTGGATAATAGAGTACACAATTATTCAAACTCCAAATAAAGTAGCCATGATTTTATTTGAGATTGGATTGGAGCTGTAGAAAATTATCCATGAGAACAAAAATTTGAAATACAACTATTTGTGGATTTTGAAATTTGACTTTTGAAATTTGAAATTTAAATTTTGAATTTGAAATTTGAATTTGAAATTTAAATTTGAAATTTGAATTTGATTTTTGAATTTGAAATTTAAATTTGAAATTTGAATTTGAATTTTGAATTTTGAAATTTGAAATTCAAATTTTGAATCACAGTTCCAGTGGAATTCGAATTCTTTGTGGATAATTTCACAAGGTTAGAATTTGAATTTGAGTTGGATTATGGAGAGGAAAATCTTATTTAAATCCTACTTGAATTTTGAATCCCAATCCAAACTAACTTGGTCAAAAATTTTGAGGAATATCCTCTTAGAATTTTTAGATTTTTTATGGATAAGGTTCAAGGAAAAATTCAAGTTTCAATCCCAGTTGAATTTGGATTCTCTCCTCCCTGGAATTGGCTGAAAATTTTGAGGAAATCTCAAGGGAGATTTTCAGTTTTAATTGGATAAGGATGAGATAAAATTCAAGCTAGAAAATCCTATTTGAATTTTGATTCTCCTCACACTTTAATAGACGAATCTGGACAGGTTTATGGCCTTAGGGAAATTTGGTTTTATTGGTGGGTGAGGAGATAAGATTCAAGTTAAAATCCTGTTTGAATTTTCAATACAAAATCCTAAAAATTGGCTGAATATTTTAGTTGGGGTAAGGCTAGGATTTTCAGATTTTTTCTTATGGATAAGGGAGAAAATCTTCTCCTAATCCAATTCGAATTCAGAGGATTACCTCATGCAAGTCTATAAATAGAGGTCCTGCTACTCCAATTCTCTTAGACCACAGACTCTCAGGTGAGCAGGCTTATTGTTGCATAACTCACCATGACAATAATTTTTTGGGAGATCTAGGTGGTCGGAAGAAGACTAGCAGTGCTAGTATACCGATTAAGGTTCAGAGTGCGCACACACTTAGCCATTCAGGAATTGGAGAATAGTAGAGAAGGCTAGTTGGTTGAAGCCCTCCAGTCATTCTCCTCCTACAGTATTGGCGTCCTCTTGAGGTATGAGTTTTATTATTGTTGGTTTATTGTATATGGCATCATGAGATATTTAACGATCTTTAAAAAAAAAATTTTTGTTCCGCTGCACTGGTCTGATGTGTTTTTACCGATTTTAATCCTACAATTGGTATCAAAGCCATCTTGTGACTATGCCACGTACATAAATTAGACAATTAGTTAGTCTTTTTATCTGTATATGGATTTGATATTTAGAGAGTAGTATTATAGGATTCCTTTATATTGTTATCATGTATTATGTATGTAGTATGTGGTTATTTTAATTTTTTAAATTATTATAAGCATGTTTGTTTTATGCCGATTATGGTTCCTTAGAATTTAGAAAATTGTATCTAGGAATTTTTATGTAACCATGGGAGTGGTTTATTATCACCGTAATTTTCCCATGGATTTTAATTTTTTTTCTCCTAGAATTATTATGATTAGAGTTTTTGTACACCAGAAACGGTTTAAGAAATTTTATGTAATTATTCTTGGAGGAGATTGAAAATTGAAGACCGTAATTTATTTTTCTCAAAAGTTAAATTTAATTTAAAGGTTGAAAATTTGATTGCGTGGAAAATTCCAATTTAATTAGGATTCAAATTAATTTTTGGAGATCCTAATGGGTAAATTGGAATATGGCATGAAAATCGAGGCTCGACCCCTCGGGATGGACCACCAGCTGTGGTGGTGCTGAAGCCCCTGCCCTTAGGCAGGATGGGGCTGTGATAGCCGCTGCCCACAGCTGCACTACCCACGGCCGCAGGCTCTGCCTGCGGTCTTGGGTGGCCGTGGCCCCCCAAGGGTTGGCCGTAGCCCTGGGCTGCAGCCCATGGCTGCAGGCGACGCCTGCAGCATAGGGAGCTACTGCGCCCAGCCCAAGCCTACAGCCCAGCATGGCTACACATGGCCTGCGGTCGTGGGCTACCAGCCCCCCTGGGGCTGGGGGCTACCCACGACAGCTGCCAGCCTCCAGGGCCATGAGGCCGATGGTTCGAAAAATAAAAAAATTTTGATTTTTAAATTTGAGATTTAATTTTTAAATCATGTTTAAAAATATGTAATTGAAAATTTGAAATTTTTGAAATTACATATTATTACACATGATATTTAAAATTGTTTAAAAATTTGAATTTAAAATTTAAATTTGAAATTCGAATTTAAAATTTGAATTTGAAATTTAAATTTTTGGAATTTAAATTTTAAATGATTCTTGGGATGAGAAATAAATGGAGAGACTACATAAAGATGGATAAAAAAAACGGAACAAAATTCAAGACCCAAAGAATGCTTTGGATGGAATTTTGTAATCTTTATTTTCTTTGTTCTAGGATGGAACCATGGCTTGGTTATTTTTTCCGTCAATTATTTTTTCTATGATATGTCATGGAGCTATAAATATGTATTGATGGATGATATGCATGCATATTTGATAACATGTCGTATAGGATAGGTGAGTGCCGCTCATACTATATTGATCATATATATTTGTCAAAACTTGCATGTTTTACAAAATATTGAGTGGGAGAAGGTTTCAAACAAAACCTACGGCCTCCATTGTTGATCCATATGTGAAAGCATGGTAACACCTCGCGTCAGTTCTACCCTGACCACACCCCTCGGTATGTGTTTACTGCCGTCAGTATACTAGGTTAGATCTCCTATGTGGAAAACGTGTTCGGGCACGATCCTATTCATGACCACCCCTTGGTGGCTTGGCAGGACGTGGATCGGCAACGTAAACAATGGTTATACACTCAAAACTCATTTAGTTATTAACCTTCCCTAGAAGCTCTATTAACTAAATTGGTAGCCAAAATAAGTGGTTATTAATATGGAGGATTTAAGGCAACATATATTAATTGAACGGGGTCCATGTTCCGGCTATTTGTCTCATGACCACCCCTCGGTGGCTTAGGGCAATAGGTGCTGAGAATTACCCTTGCAATGGTACATGTTTTTCAAGTTTTATGTAGTAACATACTTGTATGTTTTATTTGCTAAATTATCTATATATTTGCTTGGGCTTCATAATGATGTCTAGTATAATTTTATTTCAGTTTAAAATGTCACCGACACCCCTCATTTCAATACTTACCGAAAATAAGCTGAATGGCCATAATTATAAAGACTAGAAAAGAAATCTATTGATAGTTCTCAGCTGCGAGAGACACAAGTTCATGTTAGACGAACCATTCCTACCTGGGCCCAAACCTGACACACCGCTTGAGGAGGTCCCGATTGCCCATACTCGTTGGAGAGAATCCAATGAGATAACTCGTTGCTACATTCTAGCTAGCATAACGAGTGCTTTATAAAAGTAGCATGAGACTTATCAAGTTGCTAGGGAGATCATGGAAAATCTGGAAGACATGTTCGGAGGCCAAGAAAAATTGACTCGACAGTCTGCAATCACCAGCATTATGAACTCTAAGTAAAAGGTATGTACTCCAGTGAAGGACCATATGATCACTCTAATGGGATTCTTTGCTGAGGCTGCTGAGAACGGTGCTGAACTGGACTACAACACCCAGACCGAGATGGTGCTCAAAACTCTATCAAAAGATTTTGTGGGGTTTAAGGCCGCATATAATCTGGCGACAAGGGAGTTAGGACTAACCGAGCTTATGAAGCAACTCCAAGCTTATGAGTGAATGATCAGGGATGGGGATGCAGTCCAACCCAAAGAGAGGCCAATTTGACGGAATCTTCCAAACCCTAACAGAAAAAGGAAGATGCCAAATAAGAAGGTAGTGGCTTCCAGTTCTTCCAATCCTCCTGTCTCGGATGGGAAGAAGAACAAGAAGAACAAGAAGCCCAAGGACCCTAAAAACTCCAAGTGCTTCTGCTATGGGAAAGTAGGTCATTTCAAGAAGGCTTGTCGGTAATTCCTAGCTGCCAAGGGAAAAGAAGGTAAGGAACTTCACTATTTAGAAGCGTGTTTGATGAAAGAATCGAAAGATACTTAGGTCATTGATTCAGTTGCCACCAATCATGTTTGTGTTTCTATGTAGGGGTTCGTGGAAACGAGAAGTCTACATGATAGAAGCCTCTCGTTGCGGACTGGAGAGGGTAGCTTTGTGGTGACTGAGGCAGCGCGAGGCGTTTACCTTTACTTTGATGAATTTAAGTTTACATTATTGAAAGACTATTTTTATGTTCCTAATTTTAGGAAGAACCTTATATCGGTAGCTTATTTAATAAAGGATTCTTATTCAGTTTCTTTTAGTAAAAGAGTTGATATTAGTAAAAATAAGTCTTTTATCTGTTCTGGATGGATGGATGGAAACCTGTATTTAATCAAACAAAGATGTACTCACTGCTTGACACCGAATTAACTGATAACTCTAAAAGGTTGAAAGTTTTTCACTCTAGCAAGGCATATCTTTGGCATTTAAGACTTAGTCATATTAATCAGGATAGGATTCAAAGATTGGTGGAGGACGGTCCTCTAGAATCTCTGGAGGAGGTACATCTTCTTCAATATGAGTCTTGTCTCGAGAGTAAGATGACTAAGAGGTCTTTTGGAGCTAAAGGTACTAAGGCTCAGGAACTCTTAGAAATTGTGCACACCGATGTATGTGACCCCATGAATGTCATAGCATGAGGAGGGTTTGAGTATTATGTCACTTTTATAGACGATTACTCGAGGTATAGATATGTGTACCTGATGTATCGTAAGAGCAAAACCTTTGATAAGTTCAAAAAGTATCATGCGGAAGTAGAAAAGTAATTGGGTAAATCCATAAAGACACTTCGATCCGATCGAGGTGGCGAATACCTCTCCGATGAATTTCTAGGACATCTTGTAGAGAATGGGATATTATCCTAATTAACTGTACCTCGTACTCCATAACAGAATGGTGTAGCTGAAAGGAGGAACAGGACCTTATTGGATATGGTACAGTCTATGATGAGTTATTTAACGCTGCCGTTATCATTTTGGGGATATGCATTACAAATGGCGTACTATATTCTGAACCAGGTTCCAAGCACGTCAATTCCCAGGACTCTTTATGAATTGTGGTGTGGCAGGAACCCCTCCCTTGGACATATGAGAATATGGGGCTGCCCAGCACATGTACTGGGTGGGGATGTGAAGAAGTTGGAACCAAGATCAAAATTGTGCATATTTGTAGGGTATCCTAAGGGAACTAAGGGAGGTCAGTTCTATAACCCGAAGGAACAAAAAGTCATTGTTTCAACCTATGCGACATTCTTGGAGGAAAGTCACATGAATGACTTTAAGTCTCGAAGCAAAATGGTGCTAGAGGAGTTATCAGGTGAAAGAACTGCTCCACAGGTTTCAGTCTTGGACGCAAGTCCAAGTTCTGGTGAAAGACCTGCTGACGATCAACAATTTAGGGTGCCTCGTCGTAGTAGGAGGGGTTCGAAGAAGCCTAATTTCTTCATGTATGATGCTGAGGTATACCAGGCTGAGGCTCATGAGCTTGAGGATGATCCGGTCACTTATGGTAAAGCTATAAATGATGTTGATTCTAAATCTTGGAAATAGGCTATGAACAATGAGATGGATTTTATGAAATCCAACTCTGTTTGGGAATTTGTAGATTTACCGGATGGGATAAAACTCATTGGATGCAAGTAGATCTACAAAAGAAAGAAGGATGCGAAAGGGAGAGTAGAAACTTTCAAAGCTAGACTAGTTGTAAAGGGATACATGCAAAAGGCTGCAATCGATTGTGATGAAACCTTTTCGCCTGTTGCTATGCTAAAGTCTATCCATATTCGTTTATCCGTTGCTGCAGCTCTCGATTACAAGATCTGGCAAATGGATGTCAGGACGGCATTCTTGAATAGCCATCTTAAGGAATGTATCTACATGATACAGCTCAAAGGGTTTGTGACAAAGGCCAAGAAAGAAAAGTCTGCAAGTTGCTTAGATCCATTTATGAATTAAAGCAAGCATCCCACTCATGGAACCAGAGATTTGATCAAACGATCAAGACATTTGATTTTGAGCAGAACGTTGATGAACCCTGTGTTTATAAACGTATTAAGGATGGAAAAATGGTCTTTCTGGTACTCTATATCGATGATATACTACTCATTAGGAATGATGTAGGGAACTTATCATCGGTCAAACTTTGGCTGCCCCAACAGTTTGACATGAAGGACTTGGGTGAAGCTAATTATGTTCTAGGCATTCGTCTCTTCAGAGATCGAAAGAACAAAATGATAGCATCATCCCAGGCTTCATACATAGATAAAATAATTGACAAATATGCAATGCAAGAGGCAAAGAAAGGTTCACAACCTTCCATTGCTGGTCTAACTCTTTCATTGGATGACTGTCCTAAGACATCGGAAGAAAGAGAGTGTATAAGTAAGGTCCCTTATGCATCCGCTGTGGGTAGCCTTTTGTATGTTATACTTTGCACTCACCAGGACATATGTTTTGCAGTAGGTATGGTGAGTCGATATCAAGCGAATCCTGGAATCAAGCACTGGCAAGCAGTAAAGCATATACTCAAGTATCTAAAGAGAGTGAGAGATTATATGCTGGTGTATTCTGGAAGGAACCTAACACCCATAGGATACACGGACTCAGACTTCCAAACTTGCAAGGATTCGAGGAAATCAACATCAGGATCAGTGTTCTTACTCAGAGGAGGTGCGATTGTATGGAGAAGTGTGAAGCAGGGTTGCACAGCTGACATTACGATGGAGGCTGAGTATGTGGCTGCAAGTGAGGCATCTAAAGAAGCGGTTTGGCTCCGCAAGTTCTTTAGAGACCTTGAGGTCATTCGACTATTGACAAGCCTATCACACTTTACTGTGATAATACTGGGGCTATTGCCAACACAAGGGAATCTCGGCACCACAAGAAGACCAAGCACATAGATCGGAGGTATCACATTATTAGAGGGCACGTGGAGATAGGACAAGTATATGTATGTAAGATCGCATCTGAGGACAACATTACTGATCCCTTTACTAAGATTTTGGTGGTTAGAAGCTATGAAAGGCATGTAGAGGCGATGGGGATGCGTAACATGGCACATCTACTGGCATAGGGCAAGTGGAAGATTGTTAGGAAATGCCCTAAGCATTAGAGACATTTTGATGTATTTATTTTGAATTGGATAATAAAAGTATATATAGAGGTTATTTATTACATTGCTGTTTGTCCTTATTCTATTTACATGTCAAAGTAAATGTAAGAAAATATAGCTCACTGACTGTTTGTGTTAAAACTGTTAGAATGTTGCATACAATGGACTTTTGTATACAAGAAGACAATGTTCTAAAGTAAGCGGTCTAAACTAAGGTCTGTAGTCTATGGGGTTAGATCGAGCATCTAACTCATGTTAAGACTATTATGTTATCTAAAGCTATGGTAGGGACGCTTTGTCTTGACTGTCCGGAGCATAGACTCCCAAATAGAGATATAGATATGTTGCTTGGTGGTGACATATTAGACCAGGACTAAAGCGTGATTGATCTACGTAGTCCGCTATGAGTGGATCAATCTGCTTTTGACGTTCATTATGCAGTAACCTTAATCCTTAGTAAATGAACTACTTCATGTATATGACTTGTGTACTTTGATGTTCCAATGGCTAAAGTGTCTCAGAGGTAGCAAGCTTATAGACCGGTTCGTTGGGTGCATGACTTGTATACGATGAAGACTTTGTTTACAAATATTGGAATCATAGCTCCAAGGAGTTAAAGGTATCCTCTTAAAGGCATTATACTGGTTGTAAAAATGGACAAGGCCTTGGGTCGTCTGCTGGGCAGATGACTTCTTATTCACATATGGTGAATAATCATTTTCTTATTCGGTAGTATAATATAACTTTAAGATAGCCTGATCAGTAGGATTAAATGGACTTTGACCTAAGGCTGATCATAGATATCATATGAGGGTTCTGCATATATGACAAGGTCTTTGGATAGTAGCTCATCACAAGCTTATGTAATACGGTATATAATTGGGAGTTCAGTTTCAGGTTTATAGTGGTGTGACTCTAAAATTAGTGATCATATGATTAAGTTGTTCGATATAGAATGATGATCATATGGATTCACAGGAGCCCGATTATATATGTCCAATTGGTTCCTCTACTAGCTCCACATAATTCCTTAACTATTCGCAAATTGTTTTGCGTATGCTTATTGGCTAGTTGATTATGCATGGATGGTGTTGACATAGGATTAGGATGGTGGACAAGATTCTCTCCAATTGAATTCATAATTTGTTTTGGGTAATAGAGTACATAATTATTCGAACTCTAAATAAAGTTGCCACGATTTTGTTTAAGATTGGATTGGAGTTGTACAAAATTATCTATGAGAACAAAAATTTGAAATACAACTGTTTGTAGATTTTGAAATTTGACTTTTGAAATTTGAAATTTAAATTTTGAATTTGAAATTTGAAATTTGAATTTTGAATTTGAATTTTGAATTTTGAAATTTGAAATTCAAATTTTGAATCACAGTCCAAGTGGAATTCGAATTCTTTGTGGATAATTCCATAAGGTTAGAATTCGAATTTGAGTTGGATTATGGAGAGGAAAATCTTGTTTGAATCCTACTTAAATTTGGAATACCAATCCTAACTAACTTGGTCAAAAATTTTGAGGAATATCCTCCTAGAATTTTCAGATTTTTTGTGGATAAGGTTCAGGGAAAAATTCAAGTTTCAATCCCAGTTGAATTTGGATTCTCTTCTCCTTGGAATTGGCCGAAAATTTTGAGGAAATCTCAAGGGAGATTTTTGGTTTTAATTGGATAAGGATGAGATAAAATTCAAGCTAGAAAATCCTATTTGAATTTTGATTCTCTTCACACTTCAATAGACGAATCTGGACAGGTTTATGGCCTTAGGGAAATTCGGTTTTATTGGTGAGTGAAGAGATAAAATTCAAGTCAAAATCCTATTTGAATTTTCAATACAAAATCTTAAAAATTGGCCGAATATTTTAGTTGGGATAAGGCTAGGATTTTCAGATTTTGTGTTGTGGATAAGGTAGAAAATCTTCTCCTAATCCAATTCGAATTCAGAGGATCACCTTATGCAAGTCTATAAAGAGAGGTCCTACCACTCCAGTTCTCTTAGACCATAGACTCTCAGGTGAGCAGGCTTATTGTTGCACAACTCACCATGACAATAAGTTCTTTAGAGATCTGGGTGGTCGGAAGAAGACTAACAATGCTAGCATACCGATCGAGGTTCAGAGTGCCCACATACTCAGCCATTCGGGAATTGGAGAATAATAGAGAAGGCTAATTGGTTGAAGCCCTCCAATCATTTTCCTCCTGCAGTATTGGCATCCTCTTGAGGTATGAGTTTTATTGTTGTTCGTTTATTGTATATGGCATCACGAGGTATTTAACGATCTTTAAAAAAAATTTTTGTTCCGCTGCGCAGCTCTGATGCGTTTTTACCAATTTTAATCCTACACGTGCGTGAGGCCGTGTGAGTAAACATGGTCGTGTAGGTAAACACGGTCATGTACACGAACGTGTAAGTGACCGTGTACTGATCGGGTTGTTGAAATGTCAGAGGCCGTGTTGGTGTACATGACTGTGTAGTGTGACACGCCCAGGTACACGACTGTGTAAGAGGCCATGTACCAATCAGTAAAATGAGTATGTTCTAAGACACGGCCATGCTGAGCAAGGCTCAACTGGTACACGCCCATGTAGGAGGCCGTGTAAGAGGCCATGTAATGAGCAAAAAGTCACTATACAGACCTTAAAATGCATGAAACCTAATTACTATATAATGAGTAATTAAGTTAAAAAATACAATATAATTTCCAATTAAATATATTAAACAGGTACGATACTATTTATTTCTATTCATAAAGTGAAAGGGGTTAACCGACAGTGAATCTGGTCCACCCTATTATATGTATAAATGTATGAAATACACAGTATCAAGGAAGTGGTTCAGATAACCATTTCCTAACACAAGACTGGTGAGCAGATCACCAGAACGCTCAGACCAAACCTCTGAGCACAATAGCTACAGAAACCCTAGCAGGGTACAATACCGAGAAAATGGTCCAGATGACCTCATCTCATCTAGAAACTGACAAAATCAGAGTCAGAACACTTAGACTAGTCAATTAGAACAGAAAGCAATGAATAGTGAATAGTAAAAAGTGTAGTGTCAGATTATTGGCCAAGACGGCCCTAATTTGACCTAAAACTGATGTATGAACGGTCAGTACGCTCAATCTGGTCAATTGAGTGCAAAACAAGAATTTTAGTTTGAGAGATACGTAATATCGGGATGAGGGTCCAGACGACCTATACTCGCCTCGAAACTAATATATTTAGACTTAAAACATCCAATTTAGTCAATCGGGCACCTGACACGTTTTTCAAGACGGGATCATACAGATCTCGAAAACTGGTCTAGAGGACCTCGGATGGATATAAGACTAATAAAATTGAAATCAGCATGTCAGAATTAGTCAAGGGAGACTATGTCTGAAATTTCACCTGGGAACGCCTCGATTTATGTATGAAATGACAACACAGTGTAGACACAACCATAGTACAGAAAATAAATAGCAAATTAGTGTGGAATGGGCTCATAGACAGTATAAACCATCAAGAAATCATCAGTATAAAAATCAGATTCAGAAAATCTAATTTCTGGATGAAAATTAGAACACTGCCAAAAAAGAACCGAAAACCACAGTACAAAACTAGACTACGAAGAGAGTAACACAGATGAATTTTTTTGGCCTCAAAACCGTGTGCCCATTGGCTAGAAACCAGCTATTTTTCAGCTACTAGAAACACCAAAAAGTGGTAAATAAAATATTAGGTTAGTTTATGACACATTGTATAAATAATTGTTAAATCTCGCATAACTTACCATCACCATTCCTTTCTCACCCTCCCCCTTAAATGGCCATAGCCCCTTCTAATTTTGGGACTAAAATGGGTAGGTTTTTGCGCCCAAATTAGCTTAGGAAAAGCTTGATTAAGTGGGTTTAGGTTTGGTTAATGTTTACTTAAGTTTGTCTATAAAAGGGAGGTCACACCTTAGGCCTTTGTTCCTTTCTTTTCACACACAAAGAAATTCAACACTTCCTCTCTCATTCCCCTTGCTGCAGCCGACCACTCTAAACCCCAAAACTAACATTTTTCAAGACGAAAACTTGCTAAAAATTTATCAAAAACAAACCTCTTCAAGCTTGTGCTGGGAAGAACCATTTCCAAGTCATCTTAAGTCTCTCAAGGGTAAGGTTCTAGACTAATCTTTGTGATTTTGGTTTTTTGTTTTAAGTTGATATGAAGAGAAATATTTTTGGTGTTTGCTAGTATAAAACTAACCCTTATTCCCTTGGTTTTCCCCAGCTACTTTGACCATCAAGCCATAGTTCAAAATCATGCTTGGTTCCAAACACAAAGGTAACAACCGAAAACCCTACTCTTGGTGATTTAGTGATTTTAAGATTTTGACCAAGGCCATTTATGTGTATTTGTTTATGCAAATGGTTTGTAATAAGTTTATTTTGAGCCCTTAAGTTTCCTTTTTTAAGTTTATGTGGTTATGGTTGTGTTTACATTATTTTTATGAATGGTTGTGTGCAAATGAGAGCATAAACATTTTTAATGGTTAGACACAATCTATCCTCGAGGAAAGGCCACAGATTTTAGCTATTTTGACCTCCTTAGGGTCTGATTTTGGGATTTAATAAAACATGATGTTTTAAGTAAATTTTGATATGGTCTTTTTTGCATCAAATAGCCTTTGGTCAAAAACGACATCACGATAGGTTTTTCAAGTGGTTTTCACTCAGTGCCCAAAACTAGGAATAAAATCCTAACCCAGAAATTAGTCTCGGGTTTTATCAAAAATGGACCACTTAGAGTCCAAACCAGACTTCAAGCTCAACACAAAATTGTAGATCTCATCGAGACCTTGAGAATAACACATGCGTGTTTTAAAAATTTGGCCCCGTTTCAGACCTTAAACAGAGCTGTTTTTAAAACAACGCAAAACTGGAATTTTTGTAAAAACTGGGCACATAGGCCACGGGTTTAGTAAGATTAGGGCCTGTTAAAGTTAGAATTGAGCTCCGAGATGAACATGAGATTTGTTCATCTCGTCGAGGATGAAAACTTTCATGTTTGCCGAATTTACAAACAAAGTCGTTTCAGTTAAGTTTCAAAATAGTTTCAAAAATGGTTCAAAAACCATCTTTAAAATGCAACCTCAAAAATGTGTTTTAACACTTTAAAAATAAAAATGGCTTTCACAAAAACGTCCCCTACCTTCCAACGGGGTGATAAGGGGATTAGTTCCAAACACATAATTTTTCCAATAATTTTATAAGTTAACCAAAACGATTTTCTTAATTAAACTAAACAGTGTGTATAGCCCGGTAAGCTACCACACTAAACAAGCCTTAGTAGCCCGGTAGGCTACTACACCAAACAAGCCATAGTGGCCTGATGGACCACTATACCAAACCAAGAATAGTAGCCCAGTAGGCTACCACACCCAAACAGGCAAAGTAACCCGGCTGGTTACTACACCAAGTTTATGCATAGTAACCTAGTAGGTACCCAGTTATCAATACATGAGGTAACCAGTCAGTTGACTGGTCGACAACCAGTCAAGGATCGTGTTCTAAACAATACTGTAAGGAACGATGATTAATCTATCAAGAAGATAATTAATTAAACAACGATAGGAGTTAGATGCCAAATCCCCAAAGTAGGCTAACAGAGTACCGATGGGCCCCTATACCATTTAGAAACACAAGTAATAGTCACTAACAGTAGTAGTGACTCTGTGAAGATTCTGATAAGATACGTTATTGATGACAGATGGTAACCTCTGAGCTGATAAAGGCATGAGTACGAGTATGCATTTGCTTGCAATTTAGGTAAGTACAACTCCACCTACAGCATGAATAAAATACTTTTAAAATGATATTTTCACAGTATGTTAAGTATGTATGCCATACACATGTTGATGCACAGCATATTTAAGAGCATATAGTTTCAAAATCAAGTAGATTGATGAAAGATCATGTTAGATGCCATAAGTTCCTACCGCGTTGGATTAGGGAAGCTTAGAAAAGCATGTGACTAGAAAAGATAAACAAGATGGAATTCATAGGTGTGTCATACCAGCCTTTTCAGTTGAAAGGGTTTTTAAGTAAGTTAAAGTAGAAAGTTGAGTATCCATTGATGGCTCTCCAGCTTTTTAGTGACCACAGGCATTACCGTTGGTCTGCACACACACGGTACTAGCACATAGGCCCTAAGTAGACAAGAAAAAGAAAAGAGAACATTGAAGCATAAATAAACATAATCAGATCATACATTAGTCATAGTTCACTATGCTTCTAGTTATAGTAAATGCATTCAGTACACGTTGTCCTTGCTATGCATATAGTATATGAAGTTTAAAATGTGATGCTACAATATGTGATATGTGATATGTGATGTGTGGTATGTGTTAATGTCTGGTATGACATGTGTATATGGTTTTCTAGTACGTACTATGTTTTAAATATATTTTGCAGTAAACATATTGTACTTACTAGGTGTAAAGCTCACGAAGTGTGTTCATGCTATAGGTAAGCGTCCTATGACCTGATCACTAATGGGTGATGGCGACGGCAGAGGCAGATGTGAGGGCGAGGTTATGGGGACACCGCAAGTTAAACTTCCGCAAAGTTTATTTTTGAGTAGTAACAGTTAAATGGTATATATGAATAGTAATCGTTGAACGGTATATTTTGAATAGTAACTGTTAAACAGTATTTCAAAATAGTAACCGTTGAATAGTATTTTGAATGGTAACTAGTAGGCAGTATTTTTAAATAGTAACTGATAAATAGTATTTTTAAATAGTAATCTATATATATACGTGCATAGTAATATGTACGCGATCAAAACATATACATATCCCTAAAATTATGGTATCGAATTAAGTAACTTTAAGTATCAATTACAAGAAAGTATAAGTATCATTTAAAGAAGTAGTTTTTAAATGAAAGTCCAGGCCACTGAGGGCACGGGGCGTCACAACTGATCGGTCTACCTTATTTTACTTCCGTTTGACCAGAATTCATTACCGTAAAATTTCGTCTTTTAGTGCACTTTGATGCACTCTCAAGGGTTTTTAGCTCCGTTTTCGAGCCGTCTCACCTGATTCTGTTTGGGAAGATTTTCCATCTCTGAACTTACACTCTTTAACACTGTCAGAAGATTTTAACAGTATTCTCAATAGTATTAAAACACAACTTTTTCACATTTTATATATTAAAATTGTTATATACATATAATTTTAATTCACTCCAAGAATCTAAAAATTCCCAGTTATCATATTCATCCCTCCTTATAAAATTTTCATCCTTAAAAATTTAAAACAAGTGGGGGTACAATTTTCTAATCTCATCCTCGCATTCCCATGTAGCCTCTTCGATGTTATGATTTTTCCACAGCACTTTGACTAATGGGATCGTCTTATTTTGTAAGACTTTGTCTTTGCGTACTAGAATTTGTATAGGCTTTTCTTCGTACGTTAGGTCTTCCTGGATCTGGATCAGTTCATGTTTCAATACATGGGATGGATTTGATATGTACTTCAGCAACATCAACACATGAAACACATTATGCACTGCCAACATTTCTGGAGGTAATGCCAATTTATAGGCAACCTTCCCAATGCATTCGATGATCTCACATGACCCAATATATCTTGGACTCAATTTTCCTCTCTTACCGAACCACATTATTCCTTTCATCGGTGAAACTCTTATAAATATGAAATCCCCTTCGTTAAAGTCTAGGGATCTTCGTCGTTTGTCCGCATAGCTCTTCTGTCGGCTCTGTGCTATCTTCATTCATTGTTATATCTTTACAACTGCATCAGTTGTTTTTTGCACAAAATCTATCTTGTGCAGCTACTTTTCTTGTAGATCGTACTAGTGAATAGGTGATCTACACTTCCTTTCATATAAAGCTTCATAGGGTGCCATGCCTATGGAAGCTTGGTAGCTGTTATTGTAAGAAAACTCTACCAATGGAAGTTTCTCGTTCCAGCCTCCTGGGAAACTTATTGTACACGCACGAAGCATGTCTTCTAGCATTTGAATCACCCATTCAGATTGCCCGTCTGTTTATGGATGAAATGCCATACTCAGATGCACTTCCGTTCCCATGGCTTCTTGCACGCGTTTCCAAAAAATTAAAGTGAATCGTGCATCACGATCCGATACAATGGACTTAGGAACTCCATGTAACCTGATGATGTGGTTAACATATAAGTTCGCTAACTTTTCTAGTGAAAAAGTCATTTTCACTGCTATGAACCTTGTCGTCTTTGTCAATATGTTGACAATAACCCAAATGGCATCATAGCCTTCTTGGGTTTTTGGCAATCCTACCACAGAGTCCACCATAATATGTTCCCATTTCCATTCGAGAATCTTTAACAGCTCTAACTTTTTGCCTGGACATCGATGTTTAGCTTTAACTTTTTGGCACGTCATACATCAGCTCATGAATTCAGTGATGTCTTTCTTTATCCTTTCCACCAAAATTACAATCTCAAATCCTGGTACATCTTACTGGCTCTGGGATGCACTGAATATGGCGTTTCATGGGCTTCTGCCATAATCCGCCTTCTTAATCCTTCATCATTAGGAACATGAATTCTTCCCTGATATAGGATCAATTCCCCTTTGGACACTCGTTCCTGAGGACTTTCTAGATTGGGATCTCGCTTTTGAGCCTCTCTAATGTCGTCATATAATGACGATTCCAATTGAAGTGCAGCCAATCTTCCAGATATCAGCTCCAACTTCAATGCATTGATCTTATGCTGTAATGGCCTTGGAAGTTTTCTAATCAGCAATTACTGTGAAATAGCAGATTTTCTACTCAATGCATCTCCAACACTATTAGCTTTTTCAGGATGGTAGACTATCTCATAATCATAATCCTTTAAAAGCTCCAACCATCTCCTTTGTTGCATATTCAGCTCCTTCTACGTGAAGAAGTACTTTAAACTCTGGTGGTCAGTATAAATTTGACACTGAATTCCATATAAATAGTGTCATTAAATCTTCAGTGCGAACACTACTGCAGCAAGTTCCAGATCATGTGTGGGATAATTTCTCTCAT
Organism: Antiaris toxicaria; assembly: GCA_035233585.1. Classification (NCBI taxonomy): domain Eukaryota; kingdom Viridiplantae; phylum Streptophyta; class Magnoliopsida; order Rosales; family Moraceae; genus Antiaris; species Antiaris toxicaria. The sequence continues at coordinate 48,411,306 of CP141155.1, forward strand.
GGTCCTTTAATTAACGCAAGGTATAAGCAATCACCTTATCACCTTGCATCAAGACAACTCCTAATCCCATCTTTGACGCGTCGCTGTAAATCACAAACATCTCCCCTTTAGTAGGAAGTGTAAGTATTGGCACACTTGTTAATCACCTCTTCAACTCTCGAAAGCTTCTTTCACACTCCTTACTCTACTTGTACTTCCTCTCTTTGCATGTAAGAGCTATGAGAGGTACAGCGAGTCATGCGAATCCCTCTACAAATCTTCTATAATAGCTGGCTAAACCTAAGAAACTCCGTATTTCTGTCACGTTCTTAGGTGCAGGCCATTCATTGATCGCCTCCACTTTTGTAGGATCCACAGTAATTCCTTCCTTAAAAACCATGTGTCCGAGGAAATGTACTCTATCTCGCCAAAATTCACACTTAGAGAATTTTGCATAGAGTTAATGCTTCCTTATCATTTGCAGGACAATCCTCAGGTGTTCTTCGTGCTCCTCACAAGTCTTTGAATATATAAGTATGTCATCGATAAACACAATGTCAAACTTATCTAGATATTCCTTGAAGACTCGATTCATTAGGTCCATAAATGCAGCTGGTACATTTGTTAACCCAAACGGCATCATAAGAAATTCGTAATGACCGTAATAGATCCTAAATGCGGTCTTGTGGATGTCACTTTCCTTGATCTGTAGCTGATGATATCTTGATCGCAGATCAATCTTGGAGAATTCCGCTGCGCCCTTGAGCTGATCGAACAAGTCATCAATTCTAGATAACGAATACCTATTCTTGATAGTGACCTTGTTCAACTCCTGGTAGTCGATGCACATACGAACGTACCATCCTTCTTCTTGACAAACAACACCGGAGCACCCCATGGGGAATAGCCCAAATAGATGAATCCCTTGTTAAGAAGTACTTTCAATTGCTCTTGCAGCTCCTTCAACTCTACCTGTGCCATCCGGTACGGTGCCTTTGAGATAGGTGTAGGTCTCGGCATCAATTCGATCTCAAAGGAGATCTCTCGTTCTGGCGGTAGTCCGGGTAATTCTTCTAAGAAGACATCGAGGAACTCGTTCATAATCGAAACATCTCCAAGTTGAAGCTTCTATTCCTCTGTCACATCCATTATGTATGCTAAGTATCCAGCATAGCTGCTAGATATTAGCTTTCTTGCTTTCATCGAATTGATCATCATCTTTGGTGTCTTACATGACAATCCGACATACTCAAAGTTGTCTTCCTCGTCGATTTAGAACATTATTTTCCACTTTTGACAATCGATCCTGGCTTGGTACTTCCCTAGGAAATCCATTCCTAGTATCACGTTATAATCTGTGAGCTGTATCATGATCAATTCTGCATATAGCTCCCTATCTGCCATAATTATTGGCACACGAGGCAACTAATAATTGGACATCAATACTTCTCCTGAGGGTAGAGTTGTTTTAAATGTCATACCCATATTGTCCTTTGGATATCCTATCTTGTTCGCAAACTCGTGTAAAATAAACAAATACGTAGCTCCAGAATCAAATAAAATAGATGCCAAATGATTAGCGACAGAAAGCTGACCTGTCACTACATTGGACATCCTAGCTTCCATGTCTTCCCTGGTGTAGACCATCACTCGAGCATTTGCACAAGGTAAGCGTTCTGGTCTTTCCTGTGCCTCTGAAGATGAAGGACCTTCAACCTTGGCCTATAGTGAATGTGCCTGGGAATGTTGTTGTTGTGGCTAGAACGTTCCTTATGCATTTCGCCTATTCTCAGGATAGTTCCTGGCAAAATGGCCGTCTTTTCCACACTGAAAATAGGCATTGGGTGCAAGTCTGCATTGGCTTGGGTGCCTTTTTTTGCAGATCACGCAGTCACAAACAATACGTCCAACATTATTGTTCAACCTTCACTGCTGATTCCTATTTCCAGAATTATTACCTTTCCTCTTTCCTTGAGACTGTTGGCCAAAAGTGTTTGATTGCCCGACCTTAGCATTTTGATTCTGTTTGCTCTCTTGTCCGACCTGGGATCCAACTTGTGCAGCTTTCGCCAAAACTTTCCCTTTCTTTTTGGCATCCCAGATCTTTTCCTTGTCCTCCCTCTGTCGAGCTAGGTGGTATTTGGTTCTTAGAGCTCGACTCACACAGTCAGATATAGTAGTGGGTGGCGTTAACCTACTGTTTACCAATGCTAAGATTTTAGGTCGAAACATTCCCAGCATCTTTTGAATTTTCTCCCTCTCCATGGAGACAACATATGGACACTGGTGGGACAACTTGTCAAACTTCTGACAGACTTCAATTACTGTCATGTCTTCCTGTTTCAATTCTGCAAACTCCCTCTGTTGGGGTCGCAACAATGCAGGATCATAGTACTTCTGATTAAACTCTTCCAAAAAGTCTAACCATGACATTGTGAACACGTTCCTTCTCATTTTAACAGTATCCCACCAAAATCTTGTGTCTTTCTTCAACACAAACATTGCACACATGATACTTTCTTGATCATTTAGATTCATAAATTCCATAATCATGTGGAGTGAGAACAACCACTCCTCTGCTTCTAATGGTTGGTGGAACCCTTGAATTCCTATGGCTTCATCCATCGAAATCGTTCATAAAGTGGTTCCTGATTGACTTGGGATTGGCATTTCTGGTTTTGGTGCTGCCATCTAAGAGGTTTGGCCTTCATCCTGGAATTGTCTCTGCTCCATCTGCTCTATTCTTTGTCTCAACTCAGCATTTGCTTTCATCTGAGCTTCTAACATAGCTTGTAGTTCATATACTCTTTCAGAAAAGACTGGATGCCCTCTCATGTTTCGTAGGTTTCATGGATTCACCATCTTTTTCTACTTCCTATAATCGCATGAAAATCAATCGTTAGATTTTCAACAAACATAATTTTATAATATTAGTAAAAATAGTTTCGATCATCATATAATTTCATACAACTCATCATTTTGAACATATCAAAATTTCATGTCATTTCATTTCAAAATTTTCATATACACATCAACTTGAAGGCTCTTTTTCAAAACGGCCTTTCGACATAGTCATACATACACATATACAAATATATATACATTTATACATCTTATATGTTTTTACATCTATTCACGTGGCTGAGGTTGATCTGGAATTGTCAAAAATTCTTTTGGATCCTCGTCATCCTCATCCGTACTATTTCCAGCCTTGGATGGTGTTAATCTTCTAGTGGGACTTGTACCCTCTCGTCACCTCGATAGGCCGGCCTCATGGTCATTTGCCATAGGTCTCGATCCATACAGACGATCTAATATGGCATCTTGCAATAGCTTCTCACGTCTCTTGTGTACCATGCGCTCCATCATCAATTCTTCCTCTACCTTAGCTACCATAACTATGAACTCACATAGCGTAGTGGGATATAGAGGGGTTACCCATTGATGTAAGTCTATCGTAATCCCCTTCCAGAATATGTCATAGAAATCCTCGTTAGTGAGGCTGGACATGGGACATCTCCTCACGAGATTCTCCTAAAACCGTACTGCATAAGTGAAAACAATATCACTCAGCAGCATCTGCAGTCTCTCAGCTCAGAGAACAAACTCTCTGACATTGGTATATCTGGGCATAGCTGGTGGCAGTGTCACTACCCTGCTCTCTAGAGGGTTTAGAACTGGTGCTGGACTCTTTAGCAGGAACTCCTGAATCATAATGTGTCTGAACTCAGCCCAATCGAGTCCTAACAACAACTCCTAATCGCATTACTCCCAATACATTCGTGCATCCTCACGAAAAGTGACAACTACTAACATGACCCAGTAGTCCTCATCAATGTCACACTGGCGCATGATCGTCCCTACATCATGTAGCCAATCACGGGTAGAAATTCCCTTTTGACCTCCCTCAAAGGTGGGTGGATAACTACCTCTGAAGGCATATACAACTCGTACTGATACTCAGGCTCCCACATGGGCTCGTCCACCAACAACTGGAATGTCTATGGCGACTGGTGGGTTAACTACTGGTCAAGGAGGCGGTGCTTGGATCGATGCCGGTGCTCTAACCTATGGCGTTGATGGCTCAGGTATCAGTGGTCGAGGCATTGCTCGCTGGATCATGGACGGCCTAATAACAAGCCTAGTCCATACCCAGATCGGTCCTCTCAGCCTATATGGATGGGATCGCACATACGGTGGTCTAGTCATCGTATACCCTACAAAATATATAACCTCGTACAAACAAAAAGTTAACTATCTTAAAGAAAGCTAACTTACTTGGATTAACGAGCAGGCTACGTCCTGTGTCAATAGGGATATGGTCAACTGCTCTGATACCAACCTGTGATGCCCCCGACCTCAACCATGTGAAACCGTTGCGATCTGACTCCTTTGTCAATCAAGACAGGCCGTGCACCTCGTCAGGTCATCCTTTTAAAACATGTTCTTACTTTGATTCTCTCATTTTCAGGGCCCAAAATTTTCACCCATATTTTTTTTTTCAAAATACTTTTCTTGCATAAAGCATTATATGAAAGCCATATAAAATACAAACTTAGTTGTCTTTTCTACAATACAACATAATTTACAAATATATTATTTGTAAACTTTGTTTCAAAAATAAATTCTCTTCAATTCACTATTTTGATGCTCAACGGAAGACTGGTAGTAGGATCAAAATCCATAGTGGATTCCCTATCCCATTAACGCATGCGTATCCTGTCGCCATCCAGGTAGTCTACTGGACAGGTTTCTTACCTACAACATGAACAAACCGATGAGCTAACAGGCTCAGTAAGTTCAAGCATACAAACTATGAATCACATAAATTCAAAAACATCAAAAATCCAATTTCCTATGAATAGTACTATTCATCCATGAATAGTCCTATTTACCATAAACAGTACTTTGACATTTGATTGATGAATAGTAACTTTGACCCTAACCGGTTACTATTCATGTCACCCTAACTGAGTCCACTACACTTAGTATTAGTGTCGGTTATGTTCAATTATGCTCAGTTATAGCTTCCATAACATTTTTATCTATTATCTTTATTTATATTTTGGTTTTAAGCTCATAATGGCCGTACTGATATTTTATGCATGCTGACTGGGAGGGCCTTGGGAGCGACCCTAAGGCTTCTTCCTCTCCAGTCCTATCATCGCCCGAAGCAGTCATTATATCCCTGAAGGACCTGTAAATCTCCACCACATTGTTAGAGGGGCGATACGCTAATGGTGGTTTCATTACCATCTTTTATTTACAGTTCTGACCAAGTGACATTAATCGTCATCTCAAGGTCAATAACCTCTATTGCCCGTAGGTCTTACATATTCTCTTTTTAAGGGTGTGTCTTAAATTCAATCACACTCTTTCCATAGTGTACCCACAGTACACTTCTCTTTTTCTCATTATGTGGGATGTGTTATTCTAACTATTCCCCCAGTGCCGGTAGGACTTAACATCTAATGTATAATTAGTACATAATAAAAAATCACAGTATTTCATGTTGCAGACATGAAAATGCTTGAACTTACCACAACTATGACAGTGTCCACCCTCGGAAATCCTCTGCAGTTTTGATATCTTCTCTAATTTGGGTTCCTACAGATAGAATATTGTCTGTTAATACCCATCATTAATTATCACTTTGGATTTATTCATTTTATTATGAATTTTACAACATATTTCAACTCATTATGTGATACACGGCCTGTAACATGCCCGTGTACCTCTCGGGTTTACATTACACAGCCGTGTTCCATAGTACACACCCGTGTACTTTATAATTTTTAGATTTTAATCTTAAAATCTTTATTATGGCCTCTAGAATCTTATTTTAAACATTCTAGATCCTTTACGGTCCTTTCCGAGCCTTTCGGAAATTTTTGGTCAAAATGACCATTTTGCCTCTGACGGATCTTGGGACCATAACAATTTCGTTCTACCATTTCTCCTGGATTTTCTAAGCCCAAATATCATAAAATAATATTTCTTAGGCTTCCGTATATTTTTACGGCATTATTTGCTGTAAAATTGGTAACTATTCATTACCCGGTCCTCGATTACTATTCATCCGACACCTAGGGTTGTTTCTTGTTTTTCTAGCGTTTCGGAGCCTCAAATGGACATTTCACTACTCTTGAAACGTTTCTCATCTCATTCCCGACCCTTGGTTTCTGAAAGGCTCAGGTTTCCATCTCGTCCTTAATTTTTCCTCTTCATTTTCTAAAATACCCCTAACGTGAATTTTCCCCCGTTCTCGGTATTTTAGACATTGAAGGGTTGATTTACTATTTCTTTTTGGGTTTCATTTTCCATTATCGGTTCTTACATACCTGGGGGTCTTGGTTTCATTTCCGAGCCTATATTTTTATCCCCTATTTCCTGAAATGCCTGTATGCCGTTTTAGAAATTTCAGCAGCATTTCTGCTTGTATTTTTAGGTTTCCCTGGCGTTAAGTATGCCTCAGAACCATTGTAGCTGCCACGTACTATACCAGAGGCCTATTTTATGCAAAGTTACCCAACTTTGCACAAAAATTTTCCATAATAACCATCATTCATACTCAACACAAATTTATCTATTTTACTCAATTATGGCCACGGTTCCATGGTATTCAACACCACAAAATTTTGTTCCATTAAACTCAATTATCACATTTCATTTCTAAGGTTTCTAATGCATATATTAACATCAAAACCTAAGAAAATTTTCTTTTAAACCTAGCATATGCCACGGTTTTCATACTCTAAAACCATAGGAAAAATTTTCTCATTCCTAGGGTTCTTATTACATGTTCCTTATCATTTTTTCATCACCAAAATTTCCCATTTCTCATGCATATTAGCCACGGGTTTCTCAAAGAAACTTGCACAAAATTTGCTTATTTCTTGATTCTAACACATGCTTTCATCACTAGAACACCAAACCAACAAAACACTAAAACCAAACATCAAATTTTCAACATTTTTCCTACACCCAACATGCACAGATTTCTTGAAGAAATTCAAGGAAAAATGTATCAAATTGGAAGCTCACCTTATCAACTTATTTCCTTGCAACTTAGGGTAGGATTGGAGGCTAATTTGGTGTAAAATTTTTGACAAAATTTGGCTTAAAATGGAAGAAAGCTCATGGTTTTGAAGAGCAAGAGTTTGCCTGAAATTTTTTATTTTTCCACATGAATTTTCATGCCTATTTATAGACAAAAAGTGGAGGACCAATTAGCAAAATTTCCCAAAAATTTGAAAATTGTTCAAGGGCTTTTTTCCTAACTTTTTGGGGTCAAAATTTAAAATTTTTGCTTATTTTTTCTAGGTTTGGCCGAAACCCTTTTTAGCATTTTCCTTAAATTTTTTTCAAGCCATTTTAGCTTAATCTTGGCCTTTGATCAAAGATTCCTTAAATCCTAGCCATACATGTCACCAAACTTACTTAACAAGTTTTAATTTCTTATTAATGGCATCATAAATATGATGTCACATATGGCATCATTTAATTAATCCATGAATTAATTCGTGGTCAAAGTTTGACCGAAAGTCAAATTGAACGAAAATTTACCGAAATCACGCAGGCGGGTTCCGGGTGCCTCTAGTGCGATCGGTCTGCCTTATTTTGCTTCCGTTTGACCAGAATTCATTACCTTAAAATTTCGTCTTTTAGTGCAATTCAGTGCACTGTCCAGGGTTTTTAGCTCCGTTTTCAAGCCGTCTGACTCAATTCTGTTTGGGAAGATTTTCCATCTTTGAACTTACAATCTTTAACACTATCAGAACATTTTAACAGTATTCTCAACAGTATTAAAACACAACTTTTTCACATTTTATACATTAAAATTGTTATATACATACAATTTTAATTCACTCCGAGAATCTAAAAATACCCGATTATCACATAAAAAGTCTAAGTGCTTCCACTGTGGGAAGGTAGGTCACTTCAAGAAGGCTTGCCAGGAATTCCTAGCCACCAAGGGTAAGGAAGGTAAGGAACTTCATTATTTAGAAGCGTATTTGGTAGAAGAATCAAAAGACACTTGGGTCATTGATTCGGGCGCCACTAACCATGTTTGTGTTTCTTTGTAGAGGTTCGTGGAAACAGGAAGTCTACATGATAGGAGCTTCTTGTTACGGACTGGAGATGGTAGCTTGGTGGTGGCTGAAGTAGTGGGAGATATTTATCTTTATTTTGATGAATTTAGGTCTTATTATTGAAAGACTGTTTTTATGTTTCTAATTTTAGGATGAACCTTATATCAGTAGCTTGTTTAAGAAGAGATTCTTATTCAGTTTCTTTTACTAAAAGAGTTGATATTCATAAAAATAAGTCTTTTATCTGTTCTGAATGGATGGATAGAAACTTGTATTTGATCAAACCAAAGATGTACTTAATTAATAACACTAAAAGGTTGAATGTTTCTTACTCTAACAAGGCATATCTTTATCATTTAAGGCTTGATCATATTAATCAAGATAGGATTCAAAGATTAGTGAAAGACGGTCCTTTGGAATCTCTGAAGGAGGTACGTCTTCGTTAATGTGAGTCTTGTCTTGAAGGTAAGATGACTAAGAGGTCTTTTGGAGCTAAGGGTACTAGGACTCAAGAACTCTTAGAAATTATGCACACTGACGCATGTGGCCCCATGAACTTCATAGCATGAGGAGGGTTTGAGTATTATGTCTCTTTTATAGATGATTACGTGAGGAATGAATATGTGTACCTGATGCATCATAAGAGGGAAACCTTTGATAAGTTCAAAGAGTTTCATGCGGAAGTGGAAAAGCAATTAGGTAAATCCATAAAAACACTTCAATCTGATCGAGGTGGCGAATACCTCTCCAATGAATTTCTAGGACATCTTATAGAGAATGGGATACTATCCTAATTGACTGCACCTAGCGCTCCACAACAGAATGGTGTAGCCGAAAGGAGAAACAGGACCTTATTGGATATGGTATGGTCCATGATGAGTTATTCAACGCTACCGTCATCATTTTTGGGATATGCACTATAAACGGCATGCTATATTCTGAACCAAGTTCCCAGTAAATCAATTCCCAAGACTCCGTATGAATTGTGGTGTGGCAGGAAGCCCTCTCGTGGACATATGAGAATATAGGGCTGCTCGGCACATGTACTGGATAGGGATGCGAATAAGTTGGAACCAAGATCGGAATTGTGCATGTTTGTAGGGTATCCTAAGAGAACTAAAGGAGGTTTATTCTACAACCCTAAGGAATAAAAGGTCATTGTATCAACCCATACGACATTCTTGGAGGAAAGTCACATGAATGACTTTAAGCCTCAAAGCAAAATGGTGCTAGAGGAGTTATCGGATGATAGATCTACTTCACAGGTTTCAGTCTTGGATGTAAGTCTGAGTTCCAGTGAAAGACCTATAGACAATCAATAATTTAGGAAGCTTCATTGTAGTAAGAGGGTTTCAAGGAAACCTAATTTCTTCATATATGATGCTAAGGTATATCAGGCCGAGGCTCATGAGCATGAGAATGATCTAATTACCTATGATGAAGCTACAAACAATGTTGATTCTAAATCTTGGAAACAGGACATGAACAATGAGATGGATTCTATGAAATCCAACTCTATTTGGGAACTTGTGTATCTATCGGATGGGATAAAACATATTGGATGTAAGTAGGTCTACAAAAGAATGAAGGATACAAATGGGAGAATAGAAACTTTCAAGACTAGACTTGTGGCAAAGGGATATACACAGAAGGTTGGAATCGATAACGATGAAACCTTTTTACTTGTTGCTATGCTAAAGTCTATCCATATTCTTCTGTCTGTTGCTGAGACTCTCGACTACAAGATCTGGCAAATGGACGTTAAGACGGCATTCTTGAATGGCCATCTTAAGGAAAGTATCTATATAATACAGCCCGAAGGGTTCGTGGTAAAAGGCCAGGAAAGAAAATTCTACAAGTTGCTTAGATCCATTTATGGATTAAAGCAAACATCCCACTCGTGGAACTAAAGGTTTGATCAAGCAATCAAAACATTTAGTTTTGAGCAGAATATTGATGAACCTTTTGTTTATAGACGTATTAAGGATGAAAAAGTGGTCTTTCTGGTACTCTATGTCGATGATATACTGCTCATTAGGAATGATGTAGGGAATTTATCATCAGTCAAAGTTTGGCTAAACCAACAATTTGACATGAAGGACTTAGGAGAAGCTAATTATGTTCTAGACATTCATCTCTTTAGAGATCGAAAGAACAAGATGATAGTGTTATCCCAAACTTCATACATAGACAAGATAATTGACAAGTATGCAATGCAAAAGGCAAAGAAAGGTTCATAACCTTCTACTGCCGGTCTAACTCTTTAATTGGATGACTTTCCCAAGACATTGGAAGAAAAAGAGCGTATGAATAAGGTCCCTTATGCATTTGCTGTGGGTAGCCTTATATACGCTATGCTTTGCACTCACCTAGATATTTTCTTTGCAGTAGGTATGGTGAGTCAATATCAAGCGAATCTTGGAACCAAGCACTGGCAAGCAGTAAAGCATATACTCAAGTATCTTAAGGGAACGAGCGATTATATGCTAGTGTATTTTGGAGGGGACCTAACACCCATAGGATACACAGATTCAGACTTCTAGACTTGCAAGGATTCGAAGAAGTTGACATCAGGATCAGTGTTCTTGCTCGGAGGAGGTGCCATTATGTGGAGGACCGTGAAACAGGATTGCACAGCTGACTCTATGATGGAGGCTAAGTATATGGCTATGGCTAAGGCATTTAAAGAAGGGATTGGCTCCACAAGTTCTTTAGAGACCTTGAGGTTATTCCAGGTGTTGACAAGCCTATCACACTCTACTGTGATAATAGCGAGGCTATTACCAACACGAAGGAATCTTAACACCACAAGAGGACTAAGCACATAGATCATAGGTACCACATAATTAGAGGGCACGTGAAGATAGGACAAGTGGATGTATGTAAGGTCACGTCCGAGGACAACATTACCAACCCCTTTATTAAGACTTTGGTGGCTAGAAGCTTTGAAAGGCATGTTGAGGCAATAGGGATGCATAACGTGGCACATCTACTAGCTTAGGGTAAGTGGGAGATGAATTGTAAGCCATGCTAGAGGCTCAGATGAAAGCAAATGTTGAGTTAAGACAAAGGCTAGAGCAGATAGAGCAGAGGCAAGGCCGAGAAGAAGGCCAAAACCTACAAAAGGCCGCACCTGAACCAGAAGTGTCACCAATTAAACCTGAAATAGAAGAAGTAGAGCCATAACTGCAACCTCGAGTCAACCAGGAACCACTGTGTGAAAGATTCTAACGAATGAACCCGTCGGAGTTTGAGGGTTCCACAAACCCCTTAAAGCAGAAGAATGGTTATCCTCACTCCATATGATCTTGGAATTTATGGAGTTGAATGACCAAGAAAGGATTATGTGCGTGTCCTTTGTTTTGAAGAAGGATGCAAGGTTTTGGTGGGAGTCGGTCAAGTTGAGAAGAAACATGTACACAATGTCATGGATAGATTTCCTGGAGGAATTTAATCAGAAGTATTATAATCCCGCACTGCTACGACTACAACAAAGAGAGTTTGTAAAACTAAAGCAGGGGGACATGTCAGTAATCGAAGTCTATAGCAAGTTCGACCAGTTGTCCCGACTTTGCCCGTATGTTGTCTCCACTGAGAGGGAGAAAATCCAAAAGATGCTGGGAATGTTCCGTCCTGAAATCTCAGCATTGGTGGACAGTGAATTGACGCTGCCCACTACTATATCCGATTGTGTAAGTAGAGTGTTGAGGGCTGAATATTATTTGGTTCGACAAAAGGAGGAAAGGGAAAAGATTTGGGATGCTAAGAATAAGGAAAAGGTACTAGCAAAAGCTGTACAAGTTGGATCCTAGGTTGGACAGAGCAGTAAACCAAATCAGAATACTAAGGCTGGACAACCAAGCATTTCTAGCCAATAGTCACAGGGCAAGAGAAAAGGGAATAATTCTGGGAATAGGAACCAGTAGCGAAGATTGTACAACAATGCTGGACCTATTGTCCGTGATTACGTAGTTTGTGGAAAGAAACATGCAGGCAGATGTGGACTTGCTCCAAATGCCTGTTTCCAATGTGGAAAGGATGGCCATTTTGCTAGGAACTGCCCCAAAAACAGGCAAAATGTGCAGGGTTCATTCCAGACACAGCAGCAACGTCCCCAAGCACTTGCAATCCAGGCGAAGGTGGAAGGTCCTTCATCCACAGAGAGACAGGAAAGATCACAAGGCCTACCCCGTGCAGATGTTCGAGTGATGATGTATACCAAAGAGGATTCGGAAGTAAGGACATCCAATGTAGTGACAGGTCAGTTTTCTGTCGCTAATCATTTGGCGTTTGTCTTATTTGATTCTGGTGCTATGCATTTGTTTATTTCCTATCAATTTGCAAACAAGATAGGATATCCAAAAGATAACATGGGTATGACATTTAGAACCACACTACCCCCGGGGGAGGTCTTGATGTCCAATTATTGGTTACCTCATGTGTCAATAATTATGGTAAATAAGGAGTTGTATGCTGAATTGATCGTGATGGAGCTTGCCGATTACGATGTTATACTAGGAATGGATTTCCTAGGGAAGTATCAAGCCACGATCAATTGTCGAAGGTGAAAGATAAGGTTCCAACCCGACCAGGAGGACGGATTCGAATGTGTCAGATCATCATGCAAACCGAGGATGATAATGATTAACTCGATGAAGGCAAGAGGGCTAATGTCTAGCGGTTGTGCTAGATACTTAGCATGCATAATGGACGTGACGGAGGAACGGAAGCTTTAACCTGAATGTTCCTATTGTGAAGGAATTCATCGATGTCTTCCCAAAGGAATTACCAGGATTACTGCCTGAATAAGAAATCTCCTTTGAGATCAAGCTAATGCTAGGAACTGCACTTATCTCAAAGGCACCATACCGAATGACACCAGTAGAATTAAAAGAGTTACAGAAGTAGCTGAAGGAGCTTCTTAACAAAGGATTTATATGTCTGAGCTATTCCCCATGGGGTGCTCCCATGTTGTTCGTCAAGAAGAAGGATGGATCATTTCACATGTGCATTGACTACCGGGAGTTTAACAAGGTAACTGTCAAGAATAGGTATCCGTTACCTAGAATTGACGACTTGTTCGATCAACTAAAAGGCGCAGCAATATTCTCCAAGATTGATCTGTGATCAGGATACCATCAACTGAGGATCGAGGAGAGTGACATCTACAAGATCACATTTCGGACCCGCTATAGTCATTATGAATTCCTTGTGATGCCGTTTGAGTTAACAAATATGCCAGCTGTATTTATGGATTTGATGAATCGAGTCCTTAAGGAATATCTAGATAAATTTGTCATTGTGTATATTGATGACATTCTCATATATTCGAAGGCTCGCGAAGAACATAAAGAACATTTGAGGATCATCCTACAGACAATAAGGAAGCATCAACTCTATGTCAAATTCTCAAAATGTGAATTCTGGCTAAATAGAGTACATTTTCTTGGACATGTGGTTTCCAAGGAAAGAATCACCATGGATCCTGCAAAAGTGGAGGCGATCTATGAATGGCCCGTACCTAAGAACGTGATGGAAATACAAAGTTTCTTAGGTTTAGCTGGCTATTATAGAAGATTTGTTGAAGGATTTGCATGACTCGCCGCTCCTATCACGGCTCTTACACGTAAGGAAAAGAAGTATGAGTGGACCGAAGAGTGCAAGAAAAGCTTCGAAGAACTAAAGAAATGACTAACGAGTGCACCGATACTTACACTTCCTACTAAAGGGGAGATGTTCATGATTTACAATGATGCCTCAAAAATGGGATTAGGAGCTGTCCTGATGCAATGTGACAAGGTGATTGCCTATGCCTTACATCAATTAAAGGACCATGAAAGAAATTATCCCACGCATGACTTGGAACTTGGTGCAGTAGTATTCGCACTGAAGATCTGGTGACACTATTTGTATGGAGCTCAGTGTCAGATTTATACTGACCACCAAAGTTTAAAGTATTTCTTCACATAAAAAGAGCTAAATATGCGGCAAGGGAGATGACTGAAGCTAGTAAAAGACTATGATTGTGAAATCCTCTACCATCCTAGAAAAGCCAATCGTGTTGCAGATGCGTTAAATAGAAAATCTACTATCTTGCAACAACTGCCGATTAGAAAACTTCCAAAGCCATTACAGTAAGAAATCAACATGTTAAAGGTGGAGCTGATAGCTAGAAAATTGGCTATACTACAACTGGAATCAACGTTGTATGAGAATATCAGAGAGGCTCAGATTTGAGACCCGAAGCTAGCAAGTCCTCAAGGAGGAGTGTCTAAAATTAGATTAATCCTACATCAGGGAAGAATTCATGTTCCAGATGATGAAGGATTAAGAAGGTGAATTATGGTAGAAGCCCATGAAACGCCATATTCTGTACATCCTAGAGCCAGTAAGATGTACCAGGATTTGAAACTACAATTTCGGTATAAAGGGTTGAAGAAGGACATTGCTGAGTTTGTAAGCAGATGCATGACGTGCCAAAAGGTTAAGGCTGAACATCGTCATCCAGGTAGAGAATTAGAGCTGTTGGAGATTCCTGAATAGAAATGGGAATATATTACAATGGATTTTGTGGTAGGACTACCGAAAACCCAAGAAGGCTATGATACTATTTGGGTTATTGTCGACAGGTTGACAAAGACGGCAAGGTTTATTGCTGTGAAAATGACATTTTCGTTGGAAAAGTTAGCGAGCTTGTATGTTAACGACATAGTCAGGTTACATGGAGTTCCTAAATCCATTGTGTTAGATCGCGATCCATGATTCACTTCAAATTTCTAGACATGTATGCAAAAAGCTATGGGAATGAAAGTACGTGTGAGCATAACATTTCATCTGCAGATGGACGGGCAATCAGAGTGAACAATTCAAATGCTAGAAGACATGCTTCACGTGTGTACAATAGATTTCCTGGGGAACTGGAATGAAAAACTTCCATTAGTAGAGTTTTCGTACAATAACAGCTACCAATCCTCGATAGGGTTGGCACCCTATGAAACCCTATATGGAAGAAAGTGTAGATCACCGGTCTTTTGGTATGATTTACAAGAAAAACAACTGCATAAGACAGATTTTGTACAAGAAATAGTGGATGCAGTTACAAAAATATAGCAACGGATGAAAATAGCCCAGAGCCGACAGAAGAGCTATGCGGACAAAAGACGAAGATCCCTAGAGTTTAACGAAGGGGATTTTGTATTCTTAAGAGTTTCATCGATGAAAGGAATAATGCGGTTCGGAAAGAAAGGGAAATTGAGTCTGAGATATATTGGACCATATGAGATTATCGAACGCATTGGTAAAGTCACTTATAGATTGGTGTTACCTCCAGAAATGTCAACAGTGCATAATGTGTTTCACGTGTCGATGTTGTAGAAGTATATATCAGATCCATCCCATGTGTTGAAACATGAACTAATCTAGATTCGAGAAGATCTGATGTACGAGGAGAGGCCTATTCAAATTCTGGCACAAGAAGATAAAGTTTTGAGGAACAAAACAATCCATTAGTCAAAGTGCTGTAGAGAAATCACAACATTGAAGAGGCTACATGGGAGCAAGAAGACGAAATTAGGAATCTGTACCCCCACTTATTCTAAATTTTCAAGGATGAAAATTTTATAAGAAGGGGTGAATGTGATAACCAGGAATTTTAGATTCTCGGAGTAGATTAAAATTATATGTATGTATCAATTTTAATGAATAAAGTATGAGAAAGTTGTGTTTTAATACTGTTGTGAATACTGTAAAAATGTTCCGGCAGTGTTAAAGTGAGTGAGTTCGGAGATGGAAAATCTTACCGAACAAAATCAGGTGAGACGGTTCAAAAACGGAGCCGAAAACCCTAGGGAGTGCACTGAAGTGCACTAAAATATAGAAATTTACGATAGAGAATTCTGGTCAAACGGAAGCAAAATAAAACAAACCAATCACACCAGAGGCGCCCGACACCAGCCTATGCGATTTTGGTAAAGTTCCGTTCAGTTTGACTTTCGATCAAAATTTGACCACGAATTAATTAGTGAATTAATCCATATATATTATAGGATGACATAATAATTATGATGTCATAAATGTAATTTTTGAATGATTAGAAAGTAATATAAGGTAGATGTATGGCTAGGATTTGTTGTCTTTTTGATCAATGGCCGAGATCTAGCCAAAAAGACATTGGAAAAAAATTTAAAAATTTTGAAAAAAGGCCATTCGGCCACCTAGAAAGAAGGTAAAAAAAATTTTATTTTTGACCTAAAAATGTTGCATTTTAGTCCTTGGACAAATAGTAAATTTTTGGAAAAAAAATTGCCAAGAGGTCCCTTGCTTTTGCCTAAAAATAGGCTTCAAAATTCATTTAAAGAAATAGAGAAACTTGGCAAAATTCTTGCCAATTTCCAACAGCAAAAATCTGTGGGTCTCCTCCCCTTTTTAAGCCAAAATTTGTCAAAAATTCACACTAAAATTTGCTTCCAATCCAAGCTTAAGCATCAAGAGATCACTTGAGAAGCTAAGCCACCAATTTGGAGCAATTTTCTTTGAATGTTCCTTAGAAAATCTGTGGCACTATTGGTGTTGAAACATTGAAAAAAAATTGATGTTTTGTTGATGTTATGATTGGTTTCGTGTTTTAGAGATTACAGCATGAATTAGGTTTAAGAAACAAGCAAAAATTTTGCATGTTTCCATAAAAAAAAAAATCCGTGGCCTTGTAGGGTGGACAAATTGATGATTTGCTTGATGGTTTATGTTCATTTGGTAATATATTGAATTAAGCATGAATTAGAATCAAGAAACAAGAAATTGTGATGCATTTTCATGCTAAAATCCGTGGGTGATACACTAGAAAATGGAAAACTTTTGGTGTTGATCAATGATGAGAAATGAGGATAAAAGCCCTAGAAAAGAAAACAAAATTTTCTATGTGAATTAGCATGAAAAAATCCGTAGCTAATGCTAGGGTTGGAATGAAAATTTTGTTAGGTTTTGATGTGGATATGTACATTGAAAAGCTAAGAATAATATTTGATAATTGCTAAAGGTGATGAAAAATATTTGGTGATGATTAACATGATAAACCGAGGCTATGTTTGAGAAAAATTTGATGATGTGTGCTGAGTTCTAAATATTGGTTAATGTGGAAATTTTTTATACAAAGTTTGGTAACTTTGTATAAAATATGCCTCTGGTATAGTACGTGGCAGGTACAAAGGTTCTGAGGCGTACCTAACACCGGAGAAACCTAAAAATACAAGCAGAAATGTTGTTGAAATTTCTAAAACGGCCTAAGGGCATTTCGGGAAATGAATGGTAAAAATATTAGACTCGGGAAGGAAACCGGGCCCCCTTGGTGGATTAGGATTAGTAATAGAAAACCAACCCAAGAAGAATAGTAAACCAACCCTTAATGACTAAAATGCCTAAAACGGAGAAATTTTCATGTTAGGGGTATTTTGGGGAAATGAGAGAGAAAAATTAGGTCGGGATAGGAAACTCGAGCCCCTCGGGGACCAAGGGTCGGGGACGGGATGAAAAACATTTCAGAAGTAGTGAAATGTTCATTTGAGGCTCCAAAACGCTCGAAAAACAAAAAACGACCCTAGGTGTCAGATGAATAGTAACTGGGGGTCCAAAAATGAATAATTAGGTTTTTATAGCACATAAAGCTGTAAAATAAAACAAAAGCGTAGGGAATATTATTTCAAGATATTTGGGCTTAGAAAATTTGAGAAAAATTATAGAACGGAATAATTACGGTCCCAAGACTCGTAAGGGGCAAAATGGTCATTTTGACCAAAAATTTTTGAAAGGCTCGGAAAGGACCGTAAAGGATCTAGAATGACTTACATAAAATTCTAAGACCCAAAATAAAGATTTTAGAGTTAAAAATCTAGAGTCTAAATAGTACACGGGTGTGTATAGAGAAACATGGTCGTATAGAGTGAAACCGAGAGGAACACGGTCAAGGACATGGGCGTGTTGCAGACCATGTACCACATAAAGAATTGAAATGTTTTGTAAAATTTATCACAAAATAAATATATTCAAAGTGATAATTAATAAAGGATATTAACAGACAATACTATGTCTGTAGGGACCCAAAATAGAAATAAAACTACGGAGGAGTTCCGGAAGTGGACATTATCGCAGTGGTAGTAAGTTCAAGCATTTTCGTGTTTGCAACATGAAATACTATGATATTGTGTTTAGCACTAGTAGTACATCATTGGTTAAGTCCTATGGACCCTAGGGATTAGTTAGTATAATGTATCCCATAAATTGAGAAAAGAGAATAAGTAAGACCTATGGGCAGTAAAGGTTAATGACCTTGAGGTGACAATTAATGTCACTTGGTCAGTACTAAAATTGAAAGGTGGTAATGAAACCACCTAAGGCGTATCGCCCCTCCAACATTGTGGTGGAGGTTTTATAGGTCCTTTGGGGATATAATAATCGCTACGAGAGATAAGGGCTGGAGAGGAAGAAGCTCTAGGGTCGCTCCTTAGGCCCTCATAATCGGCGCGCTATAAATTATCGGTACAGCTATCAAGAGCTCAAAACCAGAATATAAATAGAGCTAATAGAAAATAAAGTGATGAAAGCCATAACCAAGCATAATTGAGTATAACCGACACTAGCACTAGGTGTAGTAAGTTCGGTTAGGGTAATGTGAATAGTAACCGGTTATAACAGTTACTATTCACCAATCAAATGTCAAAGTTACTATTTATGGTGAATAGTATTATTCACATATGAATAGTACTATTCATAGGAAATTAGATTTGGATGTTTTTGAATCTATGTGATTCTTATTAAGTATATTTGAACTTACTGAGCCTGTCAGCTCATCGATTTGTTCATGTTGCAGGTAAGAAACCTGTCCAATAGACTATATAAATGGCGGCAAGATGTGCGCGTGTCAATGGGATAGGGAATTCACGATGGAATTGGTCCTGTCATAAGTTTTTTGCTGGGCATTGAGAGTTAGTGAATTGAAGAGAATGTGTTTTGAAAAATTACAGTATAAATATATTGTATATTGTACATTATGTTGTACCCAAAAGACATCTAAAAGCTAGTATTGTATTTTATAAGGCTTTCATACTTAGCTTTCTTTTAAGGAAAGTGTGTATTAAAAAGAAAAAAAATTATGGGCGAAATTTAGGCCTTGAAAAATAAGAGATTGAGAGAAAAAGAGTTTAAATGGTAATCCGAATTCAGCACACGGGCTATCTTGGCCAGCAACAAAGTCGGTTCATGATAAGTTTAGCGTGGTTGGATTCGGGGGCGCCACACTATCCGGGACTAGGAATGGTTCGGATGAGGAAGAAGAGGATCCAGAAGAATTTTCGATAGTTCCAAACCAACCAGGGGACTAGATATAAAAACATATAAGATGTATAAATGTATATATCTGTATATGTACATGTATGATTGTATTGAAAGGCTGTTTTGAAAGAAAAAAAAAAGCCTTAAAGTTGATGTGTATATGAAAATTATGAAATAAAATGATATGAAATTTTGATATGTTAAAATGATGAGATGTTTGAAATTATACGATGATCAAAAACTATTTTTACTTATATTGTAAAAATATGTTGTTGAATATCTAACGATTGATTTTCATGCGACTATAGGAAATAGAAAAGATGGTGAACACGCGTAATCAAAGAAATATAAAAGGGCGTCCTGTCCTTTCAGAAAGGGTTGATGAACTACAAGCCCTGATAGAAGTTTAGATGAAGGAGAATGCTGAGCTAAGGCAGAGATTAGAGCAAATGGAATAGAGGCAAGGCCAAACCTCACAAATAGCTGCACCTGAACAAGCAATGCTGCCAGTTATGCCTGAAGTAGTACTAGAACCCCAACCTCAACCCCGAATAAATCAGGAACTGTTGTACGAACGATTTCAATGGATGAAGCCATCGGAATTCGAGGGCTCCACAAACCTACTAGAAGCAAAGGAGTGGCTTTCTTCACTCCAAATGATCCTGGAATTTATGGATCTGAATGAACAAGAAAAGATTATATGTGAATGAACAACTGAGGAAGGATGCAAGATTTTGGTGGGACACCATCAAATTAAGAAGAAACATGGCCATGATGTCAAGGATAGACTTCTTAGAAGAATTTAATTAGAAGTATTATGACCCCGCATTGTGGCAACCCCAATAGAGGGAGTTTGCAGAGTTGAAGCAGGAAAACATGATAGTGAGTAAAGTCTACCAGAAGTTTGACCAACTGTTCCGACTATGTCCATATGTCATCCCTACTAAGAGGGAGAAAATTCAAAAGATTCTTGGGATGTTCTGACCCAACATCTCGGCTTTGGTAGATATTCGGTTAACGCCACCCACTACTGTAGCTGACTGCGTTAGTCGAGCTTTAAGAGCTCAATACCATCTAGCTCGACAAAGAGAAGAGAAGGAAAAAATTTGGGATGAAGAAGGAAAAAGTCTTGGCAAAAGCTATTCAAGCTGGACCCCAGGTTGGACAAGGTAGCAAGCCGAATCTGAATGTTAAGGCAAAACAGTCAAGCACTTCTGGCCAATAGTTGCAAGGCAAAAAGAAAGGAAATAATTTCAGAAATAGGAATCAGCAGCGAAAGTTGAACAATAATCCTTATCTATTGTTCGCGACTGTGTTACATGTCGAAAAAGGCACCCAGGCCAATGCAGATTTGCACCAAATGCCTGTTTTCAATGTAAAAAAGAAGGCCACTTTGCCAAGAACTGCCCTGAGAATCGAAAAAATGTGCAGGGTATGTTTCAGCCACAACAACAACGTCCCCAAGCTCATGCACTACAGGCTAAGACTGAACGGTCTTTGGACACGCAAGAAAGATCGGACCGCTTGCCTTGTGTAGATGCTCAGGTCGTGGTCTACACTAAAAAGGATGTGGAAGCTAGGACGTCTAATGTAGTGATAGGTCAGCTTTCTGTCGTTAATCATTTGGCATCTGTTTTATTTGATTATGGAGCTACGCATTCTTTTATTTCATGCAAATTTACGAACAAGATAGGATATCCTAAAGATAACATAGGTATGACGTTTAGAACGACTCTACCCTCAGGTGAAGTATTGATGTCCAATTACTGGTTACCTCATGTACCAATAATTATGGCAAATAGGGAGTTATATGCGAAACTGATCATGATGGAGTTAGCTGATTACGACATAATACTAGGAATGGATTTCCTAGGAAAATATTAAGCCACGATCGATTGTCGGAAGTGGAAAATAGTGTTTCAACCTGACCAGGAAGACAGCTTCAAATATATTAGCTCATCACATAAAATGAGGAAGATGATGATTAATTCAATGAAAGCAAAAAGGTTAATATCTAGCAGCTATGCTGGATACTTAGCATCCATAGTGGACGTGAGAGAGGAGCAGAAGCTTCAACCTGAAGATGTTCCTATTATGAATGAGTTTCTTGATGTTTTCCCAGAAGAATTACTTGAATTGCCGCCAGAATGAGAAATCTCTTTTGAAATCAAATTGATGCTAGGAACTACACCTATCTCAAAGCGCCGTATCAAATGGCACTAGTGGAGCTAAAGGAGTTACAAGAGCAATTAAAAGAGCTTCTTGACAAGGGATTCATCCATCTGAACTATTCCCCATGGAGTGTTCCTGTGTTGTTCGTCAAGAAGAAGGATGGAATGTTTCTCATGGGTATCAATTACTGGGAATTGAATAAGGTCACTGTCGAGAATAGGTATCCATTACCTAGAATTGATGACTTGTTCGATCAACTCAAAGGCGTAGCGGTATTCTCCAAGATCGATCTATGATCGAGATATCATCAGCTGCGAATCAAGGAAAGTGATATACCCAAGATTGCATTTAGAACCCATTACAATCATTACAAATTTCTTGTGATGCGTTTGGGTTGACAAATGTGCCAGATGCATTCATGGACCTAATGAATCGAGTTTTCGAGGAATTTCTAGGTAAGTTTGTCATTGTGTTTATCGATGACATACTTATATATTCAAAGACTCGTGAGGAGCATGATGAACACTTGAGGATCATTCTTTAAACGATAAGGAAGCACCAAGTCTATGCAAAATTCTCTAAGTGTGAATTTTGGCTAGATAGAGTACATTTTCTCAGACACATAGTCTCTAAGGAAGGAATTACCGTGGATCCTACTAAAGTGGAGACGATCAATGAATGGCCTGCACCTAGGAATGTGACTGAAATGTAGAGTTTCTTAGGTTTAGCTAGCTATTATAGGAGATTTGTAGAGGGATTCACATGACTCGTTGCACCTCCCACGGCTCTTACGCGTAAAGAAAGGAAGTATGAGTAGACTGATGAGTGCAAAAGAAGCTTCTGAGAGTTGAAGAAATGATTAACAAGCACACCAACCTTATGCTTTCTACTGAAGGGGAAAAGTTTGTGATATACAGTGATGCTTCAAAAATGAAATTAGGAGCTGTCCTGATGCAACGTGACAAGGTGATAGCCTATGCCTCGTGTCAATTAAAGGATCATGAGAGAAATTATCCCACACATGATCTAGAACTTGCCGCCATAGTGTTCGCACTTAAGATTTGGTGACACTATTTATATAGAACTCAGTGTCAGATCTATAATGACCATCAAAGTTTAAAATACTTCTTTATGCAGAAGGAATTGAACATGTGACAGAGGAGATGGTTAGAGCTGGTAAAGGATTACAATTGTGAAATCCTCTACCATCTCGGAAAAGCCAATCATGTTGAAGATGCGTTAAGTAGAAAATTTGCTGTTTCGCAGCAACTGTTGATTGGAAAGCTGCTAAGGCTATTGCAACAGGAGATTAATTCATTGAAGATGGAGTTGATATTTGGAAAATTGGCTGTACTTCAATTAGAATCATCGCTATTCGAGGACATTAGAGAGGCTAAAAAATGAGATCCAAATCTAGCCAGTACTTAGGAAGGAGTGCTGAAGGATGGATTAATCCTGCATCAGGGAAGAATTCATGTTCCCGATGATAAAGGATTAAGAAGACAGATTATGACAGAAGCTAACAATACGCCATATTCAGTGCATCCCGGAGCTAGCAAAATGTACCAAGATTTGAAATTGCAATTCTGGTGGAAGGAGATGACGAATGATATCACTAAATTTGTAAGTAGATGCATGACGTGTCAAAGAGTTAAGGCCGAGCACCGACATCCAAGTGGAAAATTAGAGCCGTTAGAAATTCCTAAATGGAAATGGGAACATATTATGATAGACTTTGTAATAAGATTACTGAAAACCCGAGAAGGCTACGATGACATTTGGGTTATCGTCGATAGATTAACAAAAATGGCAAGGTTCATAGCAGTGAAAATGACTTTTTCACTAGAAAAATTGGTGAATCTTTATGTAACCCATATTGTTAGATTACATGGTGTTCCTAAGTCCATTATATCGGATCACGATGCATGATTCACTTCAAATTTCTGGAAGTACATGCAAGAAGCCATGGGAACGGAATTACGTTTGAGTATGGCTTTTCATCTGCAGACAGACGAGCAATCTGAACGATGATCCAAACATTAGAAGACATGCTTTGCACGTATATAGTAGATTTCTCGAGAAACTGGAACGAAAAACTTCCACTAGTAGAATTTTCATACAATAATAGCTACCAACCTTCCATAGGTATGGCACCCTATAAAGCTTTATATGGAAGGAGGTGTAGATCATCTGTCCACTGGTACGATCTACAAGAAAAGTAGCTACATAAAACAGATTTTGTGTAAGAAACAACTGATGCAATTGCAAAAATATAGCAACGAATGAAGATAGCATAGAGCCGGTATAAGAGCTATGCGGATAAACGATAAAGATCCTTAGAGTTTAACAAAGGGGATTTCGTATTCCTAAGAGTTTCGCCAATGAAAGGAATAATGTGTTTCGGTAAGAAAGGGAAATTGAGTCTGAGATATATTAGGCCATTTGAAATTATCAAATGCATTGAGAAGGTTGCCTTTAAGTTGGCATTACTCCTAAAAATGTCGACAGTGCATAACGTGTTTCACGCGTCCATGTTGCAAAAGTAGATATTGGATCCGTCCCATGTACTAAAACATGAATTGATCCAGATCCAGAAAGATCTAACATATGAAGAAAGGCCTATTTAAATTTTGGCACGAGAAGAAAAAGTATTAAGGAACAAGACAATTCCATTAGTCAAAGTTTTGTGGAAGAGTCACAACGTTGAAGAGGTTACATGGGAGTGCGAGGATGAAATTAGAGAATTATACCCCCACTTATTCTAAGTTTTTGAGGACGAAAATTTTATAAGTAAGAGTGAATGTGATAACCGGGAATTTTGAGATTCTCGAAGAAATTTAAAATTGTATGTACATGATAATTTTAATGTATGAAATATGAAAAATTTGTGTTTTAATACTGTTGAGAATGCAACAAAATGATCTAACAATGTTAAAGAGAGTGAGTTCGGAGATAGAAAATCTTCCCGAACCGAAGCGGGTGAAACGGCCCTAAAACGGAGCCAAAAACCCTGGAGAGTGCACTTAAAAGACAAAAATTTATGGTAATGAATTTTGATCAAACAGAACCAAAATAAGGCAAACCGATCGCACTAGAGGCATCAGAAACCCGCCCACGCGATTTTGGTAGATTTTCATTCGGTTTGACTTTTGGTCAAACTTTGACCATGAATTAATATATGAATTAATTGGATGATGTCATGTGTGACATCAAAATTATGATGTATTAAATGGTGAAATTAAGGCTAAAAAGGGTGGTAGGTAGCATTAATGGTATAGATAATGTTAATCCTAAATCAAGGGCTAGGATTAGGCCAAAATTTCATGTGAATTTTCGGCAAAATTTTGAGAAAATGGGCTATAAAGAGAGTCGGCCAAGGCAAGAAAAATCAGCAAAAAAATTTACTTTTTGGTCCCTAGAAAGTTGCTAAAAAGTCCCTAAATAATTTCCAAATTGCTGGGAAAAATTGCCATTTGGTCCTCCACTCATTTGCCTATAAATACAAGTGAGAAATTCACTTGGAAAATCAGAAAATTTAGCCCAAATTCTGTCCATTTGAGGCTGTGAGCTTCCATTCCTTCCCAAGCGAAATTTTAGCAAAATTTCTTCACCAAATTAGCTTTCAATCCTAGTCCAAGCATCAAGGATTTAAGTTGATAAGGTGAGCCACCATTTTGAAGCTTTTATTATTATTTTTCTTCAAGAAATCCATGGCATGTTGAGGATGATAGAATGAAAAAAATTTGATGATTGGTTTTGGTGTTGGTTTGGTGATATAGTGATTAAAGCATGTTTTAGAAACTTAAAACAAGCAAAAATTTTATGCATGTTTCCAATGCAAACCTGTGGCTTATGAACAAGAGATAATGGAAAATTTTGTGATGAAAATTGGTGAAGAAATGTTTGATAAAGGGATATAAGAATAAAAAAAAATTTTCTTATGGTTTTGGACATGAAAACCATGCCTTAAAGGCTAGGTTGAAATCAAATTTTCTTAGGTTTTTTATGTTGAAATATGCATTAGAAACGCTAAGATTTAAATGTGATAAATGAGTTTTGTGGAAAAAAATTTGTGGTGTTGAATACCATAAGAAAACAGTGGCCTATGATTGAGGAAAATAGTGAAATTTGTGATTGAATGGAATGATAGTTAATGTGAAAAAGTTTTATGTAAAGTTTGGTAACTTTGTATAAAATAGGCCTCTGGTATAATACGTGACAGGTACCAAGGTTTTGACGCATACCTAATGTCGGGAAAACCTAAAATTTAAGCGAAAATGTTGTCAAAATTTTTAAAACGGCATAAAGGGCATTTCAGGAAACGAGGGATAAAAATGTAGGCTCGGAAATTAAACCGAGACCCCTCGGTAGGTTAGAGTTGATAATAGAAGATTAAACCTAAGAGAATTAATAGAACAACCCTCTAATGTCTAAAATACCAAGAACAGGTAAAAAATTTACGTTAGGAGTATTTTAGGAAACAAGAGGGAAAATTTATGGATGGGATAGAAAATCCGAGCCCTTCGGAAACCAAGACTCGGGAATGGAATGATAAACATTTCAGGAGTAGTGAAATAGCTATTTGAGGCTCCAAAACACTAGAAAAACGAGAAACGACTCTAGGTGTCAGAGTAGTGTCTCCGAGGGTCGAGTAAGGAATAGTTACCGATTTTACAGCAAATAATGCTGTAAAAATATATCGAAGCCTAAAAAATATTATTTTATGATATTTGGGCTTAGAAAATCCCAGAAAATGGGTAGAACGGAATTGTTACGGTCCTGAAACCGTCAAGGGTAAAATGGTCATTTTGCTCAAAAATTTCTGAAAGGCTCGAAAAGGACCGTTAAGGATCTAGAATGTCTTAAATAAGATTCTAGAGGCCATAACTAAGATTTTAAAGTTAAAATCTAAAATTTATAAAGTACATGGGCGTATACTTTGGAACATGGGCGTGTAGTAGAGACCTGAGAGGTACACGGGCTTGGACACAGGCGTGTATCAGGCCGTGTATCACATAAAGAGATGAAATGTGTTATAATGTTAATAACAAAATGAATATATGTAAAATGATAAATAATGATGGGTATTAACAGACCATATGCTATATGTAGGGATCCAAACTAGAAACGATAACAAAACTGCAGAGGACTTCTGAAGGTGGACGTTATTGCAGTTGTGGTAAGTTCAAGCATTTTCATGTCTGCAACATAAAATACTGTGATATTTAATTATATACTAATTGTACATTAGATGTAAAGTCCTATGGGCATTAGGGTGTAGTTAGACTAACACACCCAACGAGTTGATAAAGTGATATGTGTACTATGGGTACACTATGGAAAGAGTGTGAGTAAATTTAAGACACACCCTTAAAAGAAAGAATGTATAAGACCTACAAGCACCAAGGGTTCCTGACTTTGAGGTGATGATTAATGCCATCTGGTTGAAACTATAATTGAAAGATGGTAATGAAACCATTTATGGCGTACTGGCCTCCAGTAAAATAGAGGTTTATAAGTCCTTCGAGGACACAAGAACCACTTCGGGCAATGATAGACTGGGGAGGATTAGCCTCAAGGTTGCTCTCAAGGCCACTCACAGTTAGCGCACATATGATATCGGTACGGCCAACAGGAGCTCAAAACCAGACCGTAAATGAAGATAATGACCAAAAATATGATGAAAGCCATAACTGAGCATAACCGATACTAACGGTAAAGGTAGTGCACTCGGTCAAGGTGATATGAATAGTAACCGATCAAAGTCAAATTACTATTTATTGGTCAAAAGTCAAAGTTACTGTTCATTAATGAATAGTAATATTCACATATAAATAGTACTATTCATAGGAAATTTATTAATGATATTTTTTAATCTATATGATTCTTAGTATGTATGTTTGAACTTACTGAGCCTGTTAGCTCACCGATTTGTTCATGTTGCAGGTAAGAAACCTGTCTAGTAGATAACCTGGATGGCGACAGGATATGCCATGCCACTGGGATAGGAAATTTCCACTGTGGATTATGGTCCTGCTACCAGTCTTGCACTGAGTGTAAAAAAAAAAAAGAATTTGAAGAAAATGTATTTGAGAAACAAAGTTCAGATCATGTATTTTTGCAAATTATGTTGTATTGCAATAAGACAACTAAAGTATAGTTTAAATTTTATATGGCTTTCATACATGGCTTTCATACAAGAAAAGTATTTTGGAAAAAAAAAAATAAGCTCCAAAACACAAAGATTTAAAAATGAGGGAAAGTTTTTGACGACTCAATAAGGTTCACAGACTATTGCAATCGACTACAGAGTTGGATTGTAATAGTTTCACGTGGTCAAAATTGGGGCCGTCACAACACAAGTTCATACTAGACGAACCATGCCCACCTAGGCCCAAACCTGACACACCACTTAAGCAGATCCCGGTTGCCTATACTCATTGGAGAGAATCCAATGAGATAGCTCGGTGCTACATTCTTGCTAGTATAACGAGTGCTTTACAAAAGCAGCATGAGACTTATCAAGTTGCTAGAGAGATCATAAAGAACTTAGAGGACATATTTGGAGGCCAAGAAAAATTAGCTCAACAGTCTGCCATCACAAGTATCATGAACTCTAAACAGAAGGTAGGTACTCTGGTGAAGGACCATATGATCACTCTTATGGGATTCTTTGTTTAGACTGTCGAAAATGGTGCTGAATTGGACTACAACACCCAAATCGAGATGGTGTTTAAAACTTTATCAAAGGATTTTATAGGGTTTAAGGTCGTATATAATCTGGCGATAAGGGAGTTAGGACTTACAGAACTCATGAAAAAACTCCAAGCTTACAAGCTAATGATCAGGGATGGGGATGCAGTCTAACCAAAACGAGAAGCCAATTTGGCGAAATCTTCCAAACCCTCACGGAAGAGGAAGAGGCCAAATAAGAAGCAAGCGGCTTCCAGTTTTTCTAATTCTCTTGTCTCAGATGGGAAGAAGAACAAGAAGCCCAAGGACCCTAAAAAGTCCAAGTGCTTCCACTGTGGGAAGGTAGGTCACTTTAAGAAGGCTTGCCAGGAATTCCTAGCTGCCAAGGGCAAGCAAGGTAATGAACTTCTTTATTTAGAAGCGTGTTTGGTGAAAGAATTAAAAGACACTTAGGTCATTTATTCGAGTGTCACTAATCATGTTTGTGTTTCTATACAAGGGTTCGTGGAAATGAAAAGTCTACATGATAGGAGCCTCTCGTTGCGGACTGGAGATGGTAGCTTGGTGGTGGCTGAGACACTGGGAGACGTTTATCTTTATTTTGATGACTTTAAGTTTATTTTATTAAAAGACTATTTTTGTGTTCCTAATTTTAGGAGGAACCTTATATCAGTAGCTTATTTAATAAAAGATTCTTATTCAGTTTCTTTTACTAAAAGAGTTGATATTCGTAAAAATAAGTCTTTTATCTGTTCTGGTTGGATGGATGAAAACCTATATATGATCAAACCAAAGATGTACTCACTGCTTGATACTAAATTAACAAATAACTCTAAACGGTTAAATGTTTCTCACTCTAACAAGGCGTATTTTTGACATTTAAGACTTGGTCATATTAATAAAGATAGGATTCAAAGGTAGGTCAAAGACGATCCTCTAGAATCTCAAGAGGAGGTACGTCTTTCTCAATGTGAGTCTTGTCATGAGGGTAAGATGACTAAGAGGTCTTTTGGAGCTAAGGTTACTAGGGCTCAGGAACTCTTAAAAATTATGCACACTGACGTATGTGGCCTCATGAATGTCGCAACATGAGGAAGGTTTGAGTATTATGTCTCCTTTATAGATGAATACTCGAGTTATGGATATGTGTACCTAATGCACTGTAAGAGCGAAACCTTTAACAAGTTCAAAGAGTATAGTGCGGAAGTAGAAAAGCAATTGAGTAAATCCATAAAGACACTTCGATCTGATCGAGATGGCGAATACCTCTCCAATGAATTTCTAAGACATCTTGTAAAGAATGGGACACTATCCTAATTGATTGCACTTGGTACTCCACAGCAGAATGGTATAGCTGAAAGCAGAAACAGGACCTCATTAGATGTAGTACGATCCATGATGAGTTATTCAATGCTGCCATTGTCGTTTTGGGGATATGTATTGCAAACAGTGTGCTATATTCTAAACCAGGTTCCAAGTAAGTTAATTCCCATGACTCTGTATGAATTGTGGCGTGGCAAGAAGCCCTTCCTTGGACATATGAGAATATGAGGCTACTCGGCACATGTATTGGATAGGAATGCGAAGAAGTTGGAACCAAGATCGAAATTATGCATGTTTGTAGGGTATCCTAAGGGAACTAAAAGAGGTCTGTTCTACAACCCGAAGGAATAAAAAGTCATTGTATCAACCCATGCGACATTCTTGGAGGAAAGTAACATGAATGACTTTAAACCTCGAAGCAAAGTGGTGCTAGAGGAGTTGTCAGGTGATAAAACTACTCCACAGATTTGGGTCTTGAATGCAAGTCTGAGTTCTAGTGAAAGACCTGTAGATAATCAACAATTTAGGGTGCTTAGTCATAGTGGAAGGGTTTCTAGGAAACCTAATTTCTTCATGTATGATGCTGAAGTATACCAGGCTAAGGCTCATGAGCATGAAAATGATCCGGTCACTTATGATGAAGCTATAAATGATGTTGATTCTAAATCATGGAAACAGGCCATGAATAATGAAATGGATTCTATGAAATCCAACTTTGTTTGATAACTTATAGATCTATTGAATGGGATAAAACCCATTAGATGCAAGTGGGTGTATAAAAGAAAGAAGAATGCAGAAGGGAGAGTTGAAACTTTCAAAGCTAGACTTGTGGCAAAAGGGTACACACAAAAGGTTGGAATTGATTACGAGGAATTCTTTATGCCTGTTGCTATGCTGAAGTCTATCTGTATTTTTCTGTCCATTACTGCGGCTCTCGGTTACAAGATCTGGCAAATAGACGTGAAGATGGCATTCTTGAATGGCCATCTTGAAGAAAGTATCTATATGATACAGCCCGAAGCGTTCATGGTAAAAGGCTAAGAAGGAAAAGTCTACAAGTTGCTTAGATCCATATATGGATTAAAGCAAGCATCCCACTCATGGAACCAAAGGTTTGATCAAGCGACCAAAACATTCAGTTTTGAGCGGAAAGTTGATGAACCTAGTGTTTATAAACATATTAAGGATTAAAAAGTGGTCTTTCTGGTACTCTATGTCGATGATATACTGCTTATTTGGAATGATGTAGGGAATTTATCATCGGTAAAACTTTAGTTGCACCAACAGTTTGACATGAAGGACTTGGGAGAAGCTAATTATATTATAGGCATTCATCTCTTTAGAGATCGAAAGAACAAAATGATAGCATTATCCCAGGCTTCATACATTGATAAAATAATTGACAAATATGCAATGCAAGAGGCAAAGAAAGGTTCACAATCTTCCATTGCTAGACTCACTCTTTCATTAGATAACTGTCTCAAGACATCAGAAGAAAGAGAGCATATAAGTAAGGCCCCTTATGCATCCGCTGTGAGTAGCCTTATGTATGCTATGCTTTGCACTTACCTGGACAAATGTTTTGCAGTAGGTATGGTGAGTCGATATCAAGCGAATCCTAGAATCAAGCACTGGCAAATAGTAAAGCATATACTCAAGTATCTTAAGAGAATGAGGGATTATATGCTAGTATATTCTAGAGGGGACCTAACACCCGTAGGATACATGGACTCAGACTTCCAAACTTGCAAGGATTCAAGGAAGTTGACATCAGGATCAGTGTTCTTGATTAGAGAAGGCACGTGGAGACAGGATAAATGGATGTATGTAAAGTCGCATCTGAGGACAACATTGCCGATCCCTTTACTAAGACTTTGGTGGCTAAAAGCTTTGAAAGACATGTTAAGGTGATGGGGATGTGTAACATGGCACATCTACTAGCTTAGGGAAAGTAGGAGATTGTTAGGAAATACCCTAAGCATGAAAGACATTTTTGATGTATTACATTAATTTTGAACTAGATAATAAAATTATATATATAGAGTTTATTTATTACATTGCTATTTGTCCTTATTCTATTTACATGTTAAGTAAATGTAAGCAAATATGGCTCACTGACTACTTGTATTAAAACTATTAGAACGTTTCATGCAATGGACTTTTGTATGCTAGAAGACAATGTTCTAAAGTAAGCGGTCTAAACTAAGGTCTATAGTCTATAGGGTAAGACTGAGCATCTAACTCATGTTAAGACTATTATGTTGTCTAAAGTCATGGTGGGGATGGTTTGTCTTAACTGTCCGGAGCATAGACTCCCGAGTAGAGATATAAATATGTCGCTTGGTGGTGACATATTAAATCGAGACTAAAGCGTGAATGATCTACGTAGTCTGCTATGAGTAGATCAATCTACTTTTGACGTTCATTATGCAATAACCTTAATCCTGAGTAAATAAACTACTTCATATATATGACTTGTGTACTTTGCTGTTCCAATGGCTAAAGCGTCTCAAAGGTAGTAAGCTTATAGACCGGTTTGTTGGGTGTATGACTTGTATACGATAGAGGGTTTGTTTGCAGATACTAGAATCATAGCTCTAAGTGATCGTATGATTGAGTTGTTCGGTACAGAATAATGATCATATGGATTCACGGGAGCCCGATTATATATGTCCAATTTATCACTTTCTTAGCTCTATATAATTACTTAACGAATGGCAAATTGATCAGGGTATGCGTATTGGTTAGTTGACCATGCATGGATGGTGTACACATAGGATTAGGATGGAAGATAGGATTCTCTCCAGTTGAATTCAGATTTTGTTTTGGATAATAGAGTACACAATTATTCAAATTCCAAATAAAACAGCCATGATTTTATTTGAGTTTGAATTGGAGTTATGGAAAATTATCCATGAGAACAAAATTTGAAATACAACTTTTTGTGGAGTTTGAAATTTGAATTTTGAAATTTGAAATTTGAAATTTTAATTTTAATTTGAAATTTGAATTTGAAATTTAAATTTAAATTTTGAATTTGAAATTTGAAATTTGAAATTTGAATTCGAAATTTAAATTTGAAATTTAAATTTGAAATTTGAATTTGAAGTTTGAATTTTGAAATTTGAACTTTGAAATTTGAATTCAAATTTTGAATCACAATCCAAGTAAAATTCAAATTTTTTGTGGATAATTCCACATGGTAAGAATATAGATAATGGAGAGGAAAATCTTGTTTAAATCCTACTTGAATTTTAAATCCTAAACCTATTGGGTAATGGCCGAATTTGTTAGGGAGATTTATCCCTAGGAGAATTCAGATTTTATAGGATAAGGATGAATGAAAATTCAAGCAAGAAAATCCTATTTGAATTTTGATTCTCTCCCTCACAAAGTGATTGAATTTTAGTAGACAATCCCATGGTGATTTTTAGTTTTTTATGGATAAGGGTGAGATAAAATTCAAGCTAGAAAATCCTATTTGAATTTTGATTCTCCTCACACTTGGATGGCCGAATCTAGCCTCGTTTTTGGGCTATGGAAAATTTTGGTTATAGTGGATAATGATGAGATAAAATTCAAGTTAAAATACTGTTTGAATTTAGAATGCAAAACCCCCTAGGATGGCCGAATCTTCCCTTGATTATGACGTATAGGAAATTCGGATTTTTTTGAGGAAAGGAGAGAGAAAATCTTCTCCTAGTCCAATTCCAATTCAAGGGATCACCTCATGCTAGTCTATAAATAGGGGTCCTACCACTCCAATTCTCTTAGACCACAGACTCTCAGGTGAGCAGGCTTATTATTGCATAACTCACCATGACAATAAGTTCTTTAGAGATCTGGGTAGTCAGAAGAAGACTAGCAATGCTAGCATACCGATTGAGGATCCAAGTGCCCACACACTCAGCCATCCGAGAATTAGAGAATAGTAAAGAAGGCTAGTTAGTTAAAGCCCTCTGGTAATTCTCCTCCTGTAG
Source organism: Antiaris toxicaria (assembly GCA_035233585.1). Classification (NCBI taxonomy): domain Eukaryota; kingdom Viridiplantae; phylum Streptophyta; class Magnoliopsida; order Rosales; family Moraceae; genus Antiaris; species Antiaris toxicaria. Next base: position 48,444,868 of record CP141155.1, read on the forward strand.
TTTGGCATCTTTCGAGGTATGAGTTTATATTATTGTTAATTTATTGTATATGGCATTATGAGATATTTAACGATCTTAAAAAATTTTTGTAATTACGCTGTGCTACTCTGATGCATTTTTTACTGATTTTATCCTACATTCTACCACTCTAATTCTCTCAGACTACAGACTCTCAGATGAGCAAGCTTATTGTTGCACAACTCACCATGACAATAAATTCTTTAGAGATCTGAGTGGTCCGAAGGAGACTAGCAGTGTTAGCATACCAATCGAGGATCCGAGTGCCCATACACTCTACCATCCAAGAATTGGAGAATAGTAAAGAATGCTAGTTGGTTAAATCCCTCCGGTCATTCTCTTCCTGTAGTTTTGGCATCCTCTGAAGGTATGAGTATTATTGTTTTTAGTTTATTGTATATGGCATCATGAGCTGTTTAACGATTGTAAAAAATTTTTGTAATTACGCTGTGCATATTTTACTATTTTTTCCTACAAGGACCATATCCCTCACCCATTCCCCTGGTACATGCAAATCCTACCGATCATCCATCAACTCGTCTATTGGCGTGCAGGTTGCTTACCTGCGACATTAACAAACTTATGAGCTAATTGCTTAGTAAGTTCAAATATTCATACATGACTTATAAATACTTGTACCATGTAGCACAGAGTATTAATATAACATATAACATACAATGCTTATGCATGTCAACTTATGTTAGTCTCATTATGCTTGCCTATCTTTCATTCTTTTATTTTCATTGCTCTGTCTTTCCTCTCCTATCATTCTATTCCTTTTTTTTTTTCTTTACTTTACTTTACTTTCACTTGTGAGCCCCAATGTTGGTCATACTTGATGCGCGTGGACCAATGAGGCGAGGAGGAGTGACCCACCAACCTACCCCATGGTCAAACTTTAACTTTTAACTACCGCACCTTCGAGGTAGTGCGTTTCAACCTTTAACTACCACACCTTTGGGGTAGCACCACACTAGGGTGGAGGCCATAAACATAAAACCTCACCTTATAGGAAGGCCGGTTCACCAACATTTAAATCTTTAATTATATTATCTTTCTTATTTTTATCTTTCTTTACTTTAACTTATTATTCTTTCTAACTTCGTGAACTTGTTAAAACGTCATGTCACAAACGTACTATTTCATAAAATGCACAGTCAGAAACTTTTTATCATTTCATAGAACATTACTTTCAGTACTTTAGGTAACATGTCATAACCTCAATTCATAACATCAAATCATAAAACAGTCCTATGGCAAGTCAGTTCGTGAGTAGACAAATAAATGTCTATACTTACAACATATAATACATAGACATAGCAGTCAATTCATGTTGCAGACAAAGAAATGTTTGAACTCACAGATACTTCGCTAGTATCTCCTTTTTCACTTTTTGGGTCCGCCGATATTCCTTCGTTGCGTCTGGATCGGTTTCCTATAATCGAAATAACTACAATTATTTTCGATACTTATTTCATACTTAAAACTTAATAAAACATAAAAATTTTACATTTAACTTCCCAATTATAAACTTAGGGGGTTTCTACTAACTTTTTACGAAATGACCATTTTGTCCTAAACTTTTGGCAAAATGACAATTTTGTCCTCACGGGATTTTTCCACTTAAACCTTACTTTTGGCGTTTAAAATCCTAATTAGAGCCTTTGAATCACGTTTAAAGTCTTAACGGTTCGTTTTGACCATTTCCTAAATTTTTGGCCAAAATGACCAATTTGTCCCTAACGGGATTTTCTTACTTTTCTCCTTACTTTTCTTCGACTTAAAACTTGATTATGACTGTTAAAATCTTAGTTAAGGCCTAAGAATACTATTCCAAGCCTTAACACCCCTTTGTCTAACTTTTGGCAAAATGATCATTTCATCCCCAACTTTTGACAAAATGATCATTTCGTCCCTAGCGTGATTCCTCTTCGTAAATCTACTTTTCTTTAACTTAAAGCTTAATTTTCATCTTTAGAATCTTAATTAAGCTATTCTAAAGCCCTAATGATTCTTTTCTAACATTTCTGAAATTTTTGGTCAAAATAATCGTTTTGCCCCTAACGGGTCATTGGGCTATAATCTTTCACTTTGACGTTTTGATGGGGTTTTCTAAGCCCAAAAATCATAAGATAAATTTTCCTAGACCTTAACATGTTTTTCCAGCATTAATTGCTGCAGATTCATTGTCTATTTTTCACCCGACTCTCGGGTGATACTATTCCAATCCTAGGTTGTTTATCCTTTTTTTTCTTAAGTTTTGGTGCTTCATCTTTTCCCAGGCCTAGGTCATCGAGGGGGCTTGGGTTTTTACCTCAATCATATTTTTACCCCTCGTTTCCCAAAATACCTTTCGAGTCGTTCTAAAAATTTCGACAGCGTTTCAGCTTAAATTTTAGATTCCCGGTGCTTAGGTAATGCCTCAAAACCATTGTACCTGCTATGTACTAAACTAGAGACCTAATTTGTTACGCAAAAGATCAAAATTTTTAAGTAAAAATTTTCATAAAAACCTAATCTTTTCTAACGATATTTTCATCCATTGTTTTCCATTCTCACCCTCGGTTTTTGTCCACAATTCAAACATAACTTTTTCTTCACAAAATCTCTATTCCATCACATATAAGTCCCACTGTTCCTTGAATAATACACCAAGATTTTGTTTCCAATCTACCAACCACACAATCTTGCATTTCCACATCAATCATGATTTGTACATAATCCAAACTCAACTTATTTTCCACAAAACTTAATTCCTCATACCATAGAGCTCACGGATTTTTTGCTTAGAACAAAGCATAAAATTTTTGTTTCCAAGCTTCTAATGTCACCAATATTCATCTCAAAACATGTCTTTGCCACAAACACATACTAAACTAGCTTTTAAAGCATTAATCCAACAAGATTTAACTTTAAAATTTCATACCCATTCTCCCAACATAACCAATGGTTTCTACTCATCAAACTCAAGAAAAATTGAGTTTTCAAAGGCTTACCTTGCTACAAAAGATCAAGCCTTGCTCAGTGACAAATTTGGTGCAAAAACTTACGAAAAACTCAAGCTTGGAGGGGAAGGAGACTCACGGCCATGGAGGGCAACAAGAATAGCTGTTTTGGCAGCTGTTCTTCTTCTTATTTTCAGCCTAATAATCGTGCATAAAGCAGCCCAAAAAGAAGGGACTAAACAGCAAGGTTTTAGGGCAAAATTGCAACTCTTTAGGGGGCTTTTTAAAACTTCTTAGGGGGTTAATTGCAAATATATAAAGAGTTGCTGATTTTATCTTCTTGGGTGGTCAAAGAACCGACTCCAACAGCCCTCCCTTTTTCCCAAAATTTTTTTTTAATTTTTTTGCATGCAATTTTGTCACTTTCTTGGCCTTAGGATCAACCCTCTTTAATTCTATACCATTGGATTACCTAATTCTTTCCATACCACTTTTTATCATTCATTTATTACATCATCTTGTGACATCATCCATGACATCATCTCTTTGCTTTTTTAGTCAAAGTTTGACCAAAAGTCAAACCAAACGAAACTTTTCCAAAATCATGCCGGCGGATTTCGGAGGACATCCGTGCAATCGGTTTGCCTTATTTCACTTTCGTTTATCTAAAAAATTATTACTGAAATTTTTTCGTCCTCTAGTGTACTTGATTCATCATCTAGGGCTTTCGGTACTGAAATCACATCGTTTCTTTTTCCTGTTTCTGTTCTATGAAATTTTTCACCACCGAATTTTTGAACTTTGACATTGTTAGAATTTTATGGTGTTCCAACCAATACTAAATCATAAATTTCACATTTTCTTAAACATGAAATTTATAATGTACATACACTATATATATTCTTCGAGAATGGTGAAATTTCTCAGTTGTGACACAAGACACCCATAGGAATGTCACCATATCACATAGTCTTTTGAAAGGCTTGCCATTTACATGTTCAGTTGGAACACAAAGCTTATTTGGCTGTAACAAACATAAACTTAGACATGAAGGCTGCAGGAGAAAAGAGACTGCTACAACTGAATGCCTTGGATGAATTCAGAAATAAAGCTTATGAAAATGCCAAGATCTACAAAAGGAAAACAAAGCAATGGCATGATAAACACATCCGGAGGCATGATTTTGAGCTTGGCCAGCAAGTTCTCTTGTACAACTCACGTCTTCTACTTTTTCCTGGAAAGTTGAAATCTCGATGGTCTGGCCCGTTTACTTTCACACGAGACTTCCCATATAGAGCCATTGAAGTCCATCATGATACAAAAGGCACATTCAAGGTTAATGGACAAAGATTGAAGCACTACATTAGAGGTGATTTTGACAGGCAAAAGTTCTCCATCACTCCACATAGTCTAACATTAAAGTCAAATCAATGACTCTAAATCAAGCGCTATTTGGGAGACAACCCAAAATTTTTATGTTTTATGTATTTATTTATTTTTGTTTATTTAATTTTCAAATTTTTTTTTCTTGACTCCTGATAATAGATATAGAAGATGCTCTATCAAAGCTCAAGATATGGAGTAGATGAATAGAAACGCTACAGTCTTGGGAATCTAACGTTAAAAGACCATGTTTGCCAGTTTATAAGAAAACTGGATGGGAAGCTCATCTTCAACTCATAGATATAGTTTAAGCCATTATTGAACATAAAATCAAAGGAAGATGTGAGCTAAAATCATAACTACTGTATAAAATTTTTCTTTTTGTAGATTTCCTTTTTATATTTTTCATGTTAAATTGTTAACATTTTTTACATTTTATTTTCACATTGAATATGCATTTTTGACTTATTCATTTTGCATCAAGTATTTGTTTTTGACTTTCTCTTTTTATTTAATTTAATTTAATTTTTTCCAAATTTTTCTGACTACAGCTAATCTACCATTTGATAAAGTTAACTCAACATCCTTATTTTTCACCTTATAAATATACATGCATTTTCACATTATCATCACACACATCTTCATTTGTAAGATTAGAAAGAAGTGAGTCGAGATGAAAGGTCTTTTTGTTTGTAAGTTTAAAACTATTTGTATTTTCAACGGGACTAGTCTAGGAAAAGATAGAGAGTTTTTAAAAGCAGCAAACAACTTTGGTGGGGTGTTAGCTACTAGATCAATTAATCTAATGTATGGGGGAGGAAGTTTTTGGTTAATGGGTTGTGTGTCATCTAGTGCATATGTGGGAGGTAGCAAAGTCTTAGGTATCATTACTAGTGTTTTAACTGACAAAAAAAAATCACCGATTACACTCTAAGTAATGAATTAAAGATCTCATCCATGCACGAGAGAATGCTAACATGATGTATAATATAGATACCTTCATCACTTTACCTAGTGGTTTAGGAACATTGGAAGAAATTTTCAACACTACCTCTTAGATCCAACTCAATCTTCATCAAAAGCCATTAGGATTATTAAATGTTAATAGTTTTTATAACGGTTTGTTATCTTTTCTAAATCATGCTATGGAACAGGAATTCATTACACCAGCATCTCGAAAAATCCTAATTTTAGCTCTGACTGCTGATCAGTTGATTGACCAACTATAGATTTTTGTGCCTGAACTTGACCCATTAATGTCACAGGTAGTATAGTTAACTATAGACAGGAAAAGCAGTAAGAAGCAAGGGTTTGATCTGATGCTCTGGTTGTAACATTTCTTATAGTTCTGGTTTTACTCATAACATATAATTTTCTGTTTTAGTTTTAGTTTGTGAGTTTTTGCTTTCAATAACATCAGATCAGGTGAGATCGTACAATCTCTATTTATCTACATTAGACAATGCGGATAATGTATCAAATAGGTTGTGAGGAGAGAATAGCTTTTTTTTTTTTTTTTTTTTGAATGTTGGTTCAGTTTCTTGTGTTTATTAAATTTTGTTTTCTTTTTGTGTTAGTAAAACTCAACTATCTCTATGGTTATTTATAAGATGGTTGAGTAAAGAGCTACTTTTAGTACTCTTAATGTACATCTTATAGTAATGATTGTTTTTTTGTGTCATTATCTTTATTTTAAAATATTAAAAAAATTTAAAAAGTAAAAAAATAAAAAAAAGGTGATTTTCTACAAATCCAATGATGAAAATTTTGGTTGCTTTATTTTATATAGTTTTTTTTTATAAAAATAAGAATTTTACCAAATTTACATATAAATTTTTGAGTTGGTCCAACTTAATTGTGATATTCAACATTTGAGCATTAATTCTTAATCTATAAGTTGTGTGTTTGTTTAAAAAAAAATTTGTGAATATAAAATAATTCTGATCTCACAAATTATAGAATTTGTTTGATTTTCTTTTGAACTAAAATCCCAGACAATACAAATATTAAGGAAATGATTTAGGTAATTTTTTTGAAACATTTGAGCTTTTCAAGCCAATCCAGAAATATCTTTATCCATAATTTACTCATTTTGAGTCTTGTATTATATAACATTTTCTTTGTTACCCACATTTTTAGCCTAACTTTTTTAATTAAATATCTAATTTTTAGCCCTTAAGCATGTTGATAATTTTGAGAATTTATTTTAAACCATGCTAAAATCTGGGATAAAGGTTGAAATTACGAAAAGAAAAAAAAAGTACTATACCCTTTATATATCATAATAAGTTTGAGAATGTAGTAGTTTTTAAAAAAAATAAAAATAAAAAATAAAAAAATAAGTTTTATTTTTGACAAAGGAAAATTATAAGTAAGTTTGGGTGTTATTTGGTCGTAAATAAAAGCTTTATAACAGATTTTAAAGTGATTAATATGTTGAAGGATGATTTGAACTACATTATTATCCTATATCTTATTTTCATCTTCACCATATATTACAAGCCTATCAAAGTCCTAATGACTCTTGATTTTGTATTTCTCGACATTAGTAGAGAGAGAAATGAAAAATGAACTTATGAGATTTGATCGAGATCGATTGTTTCATGTTCTCATAAGCTCATCTAGATTATACACAATTAAATGAAAAATAAATTTTACACACATATACGGATTATCCAATCGTAAGTAGATATACTCTTAAATTAAATTCAAATTTTTGGTCGAAATTTATATTTTTCTGCAGGTTATATCTTTTACAATAACCTCTGATAAAATTTTTAGAAATCATTTTTGCTAATACAAAATTTTCTTTTTTTTTTTTTTCTTTTCAAGCAAAATATTAATGAAAATCTAACATAATATGATAAGTTAACAATTCAACTGAATATCAACATGAACAACATTATTGTAAAAGAAAAAGGGAAATTATTTAGTAGAGAAACCTAGCAGTTCTATATAGCAACAAACTATTTAGATCTTCATTACGTTTCATTAAATTTGTCTATGTTTTATTTTAATAAGATTGTTTTTGCAATGAAAATTGGATTTTTTATAATTAAAATAAAAATATGATTCCAATGCATAAGACGATATAAATTATGGAGAGTTTTTTTTTTATTCGACCATCCAATTCTTCAAAGAGAAACTAATCTTCTTTGTAATTTTGTACTATAATTATTGTAGTAAGATTATTAAAAAAAAAAACTCTAATAAAGTAACCCCAAAAAAAAAAAAACCTCATTCTATCAAATTTTATTTGTAAAAGCTCTAATATTTACATTTAAAAAAAAAAAAAAACTGCATTATGATTCTGACGCCATGAATGTGAAATTTAAAGTGGCCATAAGCAGTGTGCCAAACCAGAAGAGCTTTAGGAAAGTAGAAATATATATATAAATATACATATATATATATAAGAATGAGTTTTAATGGTTATTCTTTTTTTAGTCGTTAATGGTTACGGATAAAATTAAAAAAACAAGTATATGTTTTAATTATATTTGATAATGTGATATTGTATATGACTTGTTGTAACAAGTTAAGCCTATTAACCTTAAATATTAATTAAATAGATTTTTTATAAAATTTTTCTGCCCCTTTTTTTCCATGATGCTTCCGCTTGTTTGTTCAACTAGTTTGGGGAACATGCCTAATACATGTAGTTTTAAAAGAATTTTGCCTTTTTTTTTTTTTTTTTTTTTTACAGAAATTTACATGCATCTATTTGATTTGATCAATATCGTTATATTACTAAAATAAGCTTTAATTTTAAACGATGTTTTTGCTTGACTTAATATTCATGAATTATATTACTGAAATATACATCGAATGTGATTTTATATTGTTGCAAAAATGAATAGATCTATGCCCTATATTTAATAAGACTAATTACATTTATGAACTTGTTTTGGTTCAAAAAAATACACAGAATAATGATAATTCACAAATCCGTAATTAAGTAATATTCGTCTAATCACAATATACAACATTGAGTTCAATGTTTTTGGGGGGAACGAAAAAGAATACCTTGATAAATTAAATTTTTAATAATTAATGTAAAAATTAATAATATAAATTATAAATTAATAGATTAAATAATATGTCAATTGATTAATAAATTTTTTATAGAGATTTAGCTGTAATATGGGACATTAGTTCTTTATGTACTGCCGGTTGAAGCCCTTTGAGAATCCATCAACCATAAATAGCATTTCTAGGCCTCAGGCCTATGGATTGGTTAAGGTTTATTTACATAATTATTCTTAATTAAATAAAAACTAAATAATATTCTATTATTATTCTGCATCATAAAGCGCGCGTGAAAACAACACTTTCGATGAAAAGCTGTTGCAAAAATCATAAAAACTTGTGTTATAGAAAAAGATAAAAATGTTTATCAATGATATATCGATAGAGTGTTAAAATGGTATTGGACGAAGAGGAAGCAAAATGTTGGAAGTGGTATGGAATTTTTTTTTTTTAAATCTCAATCAGTTGGACAACTTAGCATTTTGAATAATAAATTAAAAAAAAAGTATAAAAATTTTATAACGAAGATATTCAAGAATGAGTTTCAATGTATATATTTTTTTGGTCGAAAAAAATATAATATTTAAAAAGGCCATATAAAAGGTTAAGAATAAGTTACCTAATCAAAATCATATTTAATAAATTCCTTAAATTCAATACTTCCCAATTCGTTTCAACTGTATATCATATGATTAATATAACAATAATTATCAATGGATAAATATTAAAATAATCATTAAAATCACACATATTTATATAAATATATATTTTTTGGAGTAAAATTATGTGTTAAAAAAAAAGAAAGAAACATGCTTTTAGGGGACTTCTACAATGGGGGGACAAGTGCTTTACCTTATTCATGGAGTAATATTTGATGATGGTTATTCTATCTATAATAAGGGTGTACATGTTCTTAGGAACACTGAATCCTAACTAAGCAGAAGAAAGATAATTTATAAAACTAACATTTATATTGCGTCAAAATATATTATTCTTCACCATATTCAAACCCTTTATAATTTCCAAAAATGGATTGAGCTTGAAGTCTTGAAGAAACAAAACCCAGATTTATGCAAGTACCTGTGGTGACAGGTGGTAGAACACTGGCAAGATCAAAGACAGCCACAGAACCACTGTGTCACTCAGCAAACTCACCCCACTGTCGATTCTAAGCATTGCACATTGTCAACTATGGCTGCCGTTGCAACCACTACCGTGTCTGAACCTTCTCTGCTGTCCGCCACCCATAGCAACCCAATGTTTTCCATCGCAGCCGGAGGCCTCTCTCACAAGTGGATCTTTCCACACCTTCTCATTGCGAACCCCTGCCGATCAATAGCCCCTGAGACCTTTTCCTTCCCCCATCATTTGTGGTGGTGACCGAAACAAAGACATCCATTTTTGTGGGTCTACTTTGATCCGTGCAAAAGTTTTTTTTCTTTTCCAACCCTGTCAAATATCTTCTTCGACTCTCAAGTCCACTGGAGAGGAAGAAGTTTTTATCAATTTATTTTTTGAATTTTTTTATTGTGTATTTTTTTTAAGGTAATTTGCATATCAAAAATTTGATTAATTCCATCAAATGCAATTGGAGATTTGTATTTTGTACAATTTTCTCTAATTTCTCATTTTTAGCCATACTTGGATATTGTGGTTTTCGCTTCTAGGTTTGTTTGTTTTTGTGCTGATTTTGTTTTTTTTTTTTTGTTTTTTTTTTCTATGAATTCCGTTCCAATTGACGTTTTCCACCGGTGTTTGAGAAGTTTGACTTCCTGTGAAACTTGAGAGTTGGGAAATATGCAATTTTTCCTTCTTTTTTTTTTTTTTTTTTTTTATATATATCCGTTGCATAGTTTCTCTCCCTTTCCTTTCATTTCCCAGTTTTCTCTTCTTCTTCTTTCTTCTCATTGTGTGCTTCATAGCGAGGAAAGTCTCCTGGAGTGTCTAATTCAAGAGTAGGCATATGGATCCCTAGTCCGTACAGACGAAGTACACCGGTTTATCAAAGCCACATATTCCTTGGAAACTCATTTCCCAATTAGTGGCATTGGGGAGAGGAGGTGGGGAGCATCGTGGTTTGGGAAGAAGAAGGGAATATTTATTTTTCCTTTTTTTTTTTTTGTTAATTAGCGATTGTCTTACTTAGGTATATAATCGATTATGTGTACAAATAAAATCTAGATTGTTAGATTTAAATTTAATGGTTAAAATTTTTTTACACTAAAAAAACCTTATCTCATTGTCGAATGGATATTTTATTTTTAGCTAATAGAAAGTAGAAATATATTTAATTGGCCGGTTTAATTATGAAACAAAAGAAAATTACTAAAAAGGACAAAAGAAAAACGTAGCCAAAGACAAAGAATGTTAAGAAGGGAGTGACCACACAAAATTCCTACACCCTAAGCCCAAAAGGAGTAACAACAGCCGTTGACTTTTCGGGCATTAGTTTAAATGTCTGAATACATTTTGTAACGAATAATAATAAAATGAGAATAAATCTATAATTTTATATTTTTTTAATTTCATTTTATATTTCATAACTTAATCATTATATTTATTTTATTAAGCATACGTTTGATTCACTGATATAACTTAATCTAGTTTGAAAGTTAAGTTAGATCAAATATTTCATTTCGGTTTATTTTAACCTGAATTGTATTGGAGAATGTGAAAGTAAAGATAATTTGTATT